>CM039680.1:256187043-256572043 GCA_022537955.1 Schmidtea mediterranea | reverse complement strand
CGTACCAAATCAAGTTATCAATAGTTTTCAAATAGATTGTTAAATTAGAAGAAGCCAAGCTTTGCCATTTTCCATCTGTGCTATCTTGCTGGCAATTGTAACATTTTGACACTTCAACTGATACTTGAATGGAATGTAAATTCGATAGGAATTCTTTCTTGAATGTGGCTTGAATAGCGCATAAGCATGTGGTAACTCGCAGATTCAACTGACAAGAGCCCAACTGAATGCGACGAGACTGGGTCGACAAATAGAAAAACGAACACTTATAAAGCCCGTATTCGCCAACCAATGAGATGGGATAGTGAAACTTACACAGCAATTTTAATAAAATTTCCATTGGTAAATCTGTGATGAATGGATTGAGCTGCTGATGGAATATGAGCACTTTATACTTGTTATAATTTGTTGTTACATTGAACGTTTTTATCTCTTCCGAACTTACTCTCAACGCAAACTTTGACGAAAGAGTTTGATTTAGAGTTATAATTTCCAAATCTGAATTTTGAGAATGCTTAACTTGATAATATCTTTCACTACTTGTTAAATAAAACGGACCATCTAAAAAATACATTACTTGTATTTTATTATTATCAAAAAATCACTTAATTCAAATGTGTATGTCAAGTCAAGCCTCAAAATAATTAAAATTAAGGAAAAATAAAACATTTTTATGCTTGGTAAAAATGTAAGTCTTTGAAAACTATTAAATTATATTGACCTTCATTTGATTTTTTAATATTTAATTATTTAAACAAATGCCAAATATTTGAACTGAAAATTTTTATAACAATGCATTTTTTATTAAAACATTGTTTTATAAATAATTATGGAATTTAAAGCTTTAATTCTAGTAAGATTCTCAATACTTTGAAACCCACACATGCGTATTTAGTATTTCTTTGATATTATTTGGGATATAAGATTAATTATGTCAAAATTTAATTTGTCTCTATTATAATTTAAGAAAATTCTATTATATAAAGGAAATTACATATCCATAATTGAACCATGGTAAAAAAATTCAAAAAAGATTGATAAATAAAATTGAAAATATCAAAAAAGTGGTATGTTTGTTGGGCTTTGTTCATGGTTTTACTTTTATCGCTTGATTACTATATATTTCCCAAGGCTTAATTCTAGAAATCTAAACCCCAAATAAAAACTCATTTTTGCAAAACTACACGTGGATGATGTGCGACTTGGACGAAATATGTGAGTAGAGTAAAAAGCCAAAGGTCATCCTTTATTGAATATAGTTGTCATAATGAGTTAATCAACAAGGTGTTGGGCAAAAACTGATGTGAGCCTTTAATTTTTATTTGGTTAGCACGATAATGCCTATATACTTTTGAGAGGTAAACCTAAATATCAATTTAGAAAGAAACATTAAAAAAGAAAAGAAAAAAATGAAATAATTAAAAAATAAATCAAGTTTTAACACTTAGAACTCCAAAAATAATAATAATAAGAAAAAAAATTAGAAAAAATATTTTAAAAATAAAAAATTAAAATTCTTTTTTTTACCGCATCAAAATACACACATGAAAAATCGTGGTATATAAGGCAGTGCTGGGTAAACGGAAATCAGTACTTTTTTCAAAATTTTTGTTGATATATATATATATATCGTACTCTCAACTACTTATTATATCCTTGTTTTATATCTTCTATATTATCAATCTAACTTGGACAAAAAAGTAAAAATTCATCATATGATTTTTATATATCATGATTTTACATATGTAATATCAACTTAAGTTTATTATGATGGTTTTCTGAATATTTTAATTTTCTCTAATAATAATTTATCATTTGGATTATTTCTGGGTTATTTTAAGTCATTTATCCTACGCTAGACAAAATTTTTTTGATAAATCTATTTAATAATTAAATTATTTGTGGGGTTAGAGGTGTCTATGACCTTGACCCCTTTCATACAATACTATGTGTATGTCACTGGTTACCCGTCGCTAAGCAACGTTGGTACTGTAACCAATGGTTCTGAGACTGTCAAAGGTAAGCTTTGTTTCCAAAACTGCGAAGACCCGGTCTTCAGCTGGTTCAGCGAACTACCGATAGAAGGTATGTGCTCATCTTGCTTAGTTAGGTCCTTTACCTTCCTCGTGTATCTCTTATTTAATCTACAACTCACAATTTACGTAAAACTCCTTTCCTTAGTATAACACTTGACTTGTAAATTGACCAAATTAAATCCCAGAATCTTTATTTTCTAATACAACGCAATCAAATATCCTGAAATCCATTCAATGGCTTTTCTTTTGACGCTTTCTGCGTTTTCGTTCGGCTCTTCCCGATCTCGTACGCAATTTTGGTTGATTGGACGGCATCTCTGGGCCTGTCGGATTTTTGTAGGCGACTTGTACCGGGGCGAATACCAGAAGGTAGGTGACTGCACTTCCTCCTGGTTTGCCGCTATAGCAACCTCAAGTCCGTGGATTTGTATGTTTTTTTCCTGGTTTAAGGCTTTCTCATCTTTCCAGCCTCGCTGAGCGGCATCTATCTTTTAATACAGCCGTTTTACTCGAGACGGCTCGACCCAAGTGACTTTAATCCGCTGGAGCTCGCGACTGATGTGAATGCATTGTTGATGTAAATTTTTAATCTCCCGACGTAGCTTATTCAGCTATGATCCAATCCCTTTTATGGTGTCCATGGCTAAATTTTTATAGTAGCATTAATACATCACGTTAATTAAAATATTCAAAAATATCCAATTGTTCTTAGGAGAAGAAATTTATCAGTTATATCCTTACTTATTCACGCAAAAATATCACGTCAGATAACATAAAAATCATCAGCAGCCTGGACAATTAGAGTTGATTACGATATTACAGAAAACCGAAGGAATATTCGGGTATAATGACTATTGGGCGTGTCTAATTATTAGTAATAACTTTAGCTAAATATTTAAGCTGCTACGGTTTACCCCTTACGAACATCAGGATGCTTTCTACTTCAACTAAACTACCTTACAAATAATATAAGCCAATAATCTTGAAAAAACAATTTTATTTGATTTTACATACAACCTTAGTTTTTTCGCTGAAATCTTCGAGCTAGGTGCCTTCGAGAGTATGCATGCTCCACTTTCCCTCTATCACTCAGTGCATCGCGAATTTCAGGATGCAGCAGGTGTTTTGAAACCATCAGATGCACTGGCGCATCGAGCTCTAAAAGAATCAGGTCCTTTGGGTCGTAGGCGATACAATAGTCCGACAGATAGCCGTCCGAACTCGGTATATGTCCACTGGCTATTTCCTGGTTGATCCTTGCCAATCGTCTGCGCTGTTGATTGGCAAGGCATCGGTTCCTTCGCTCCAGTTGTTCGAGTTTATGGAGTAATCCCTCAGCCTCTTGTCGAATCTCCCAGGCTGGGTTCCTTCCTGGCTCTCGCTTGATCACCAGGCTCGGTAAATCTATATCGTCGTTGTAGCTGTTTGAATTCCGGTTCGGCCATTCGGGGGTACCATATGTGGAAATGGTATATCCCCGATCCCAAAGATTCTGGCGATAGCATCCCACAAATCTGCTTGGGACCGTCAGTGTCGTCCACTTGCCATCTCACCATTGACTGCTAGGGCTTCCTAGTATCATTAATAATTAAATCTTTTATTTACGTCTCTGCGTTCTTATTGATTGTTTGTTATATTTTTCACTAACTAAACTTTTAAAGAACTCTACCAAGATACTTCATTGCTATTATGGTAGTTTATCGACTATATCGGAGTCTATTTCCTGCATTCTGAAAATCTGCCTATTGGGCTGTTGGATACACTAATTCAACCGATGACATTTAAGACGTTTGCCGTGTCCGCTATTCTGAAAATCAACTACCTGGGTCCTAATATGGATATTTATATTGAATAACTATATCGTTGAATCAATGGTTTCGATATACTAGTTAGAAGATATATTATTTTATCAATCAATTTAGGGTAATACCTTCGACTTATAGTATTAACCTTTGTAATCCATAATTATACAATTGGTGGGTTACTGGGGTTTGATGTTTGTTTAAATGTTCTTATGATTTCCCCGGTAACGCTAGGCAACGTTGGGAATGTGTTCGAGTGGGTGGATTGTTCGCAAAAAGTGAGCGCTATTACTAATGCTGTAATTGCTCGGACAATCCGTGGGTTCAACGAGCATCGTTAGAAGATCTGTGCTCACTTTGAGTTATTAGGTCCCCCTTTCTTTATGGTGAGTTTTGTAAACTGTATTTACCCATATTCCGGACTGAAGCAAATTAATAAATATATGAATTAACTAATTAACGATCAAACAACTACAAAGATTTAATACGGGTGCAGATCATTTTTACACAGAATAAGATTTAAATTTAGTCCGTAGTCTTAGTTGTATTCCGCAATCGCGCGGCTCGTCTTTTGGCCCTCTCTTTGCGTCCTGGGCGATAGCTGTTTGTAATAGCTGTCGGGGTCGAAGGTACGGTTGTTGTTGGGGTGGCCGTCGCCTCCCGGTAAGCCAGTTGGGCGGGGGCGAACACGAGAGGGTACGTTACCGCAGCTCCCTCTTGACAAGCAGATAAGGCCACTTCTAACCCCTTTACTTGGGTCTTTAGGCTTTGATTTAGTTGTCGTTCGTCGGCCCATCCTTTCTGGGTAGCAGTTAGTCGTTGATAAAGTGCCTTGGCTTTTTGAGGCGCCATCCAGATGGCCTTTGTTTGTCTTATTTCTGCAGTCAGCTGCATGATTTGATCGTGCAGGTCCTTGTTAGCCTTCCGGGCGTGGACGAGTTTGGTTTGCAGTATCCGCAGGGGTTCCATTCTGCAATATTCAATATATACATAAAATCTTTAGTAGACTCAATTTCTCTACTTATGTAGTTAACTTAAACATAGTTATAAACAATTCAAGATGACGAAAATAAGTAAAAACAAAACGAAATCTCGACAATTATTTGTATTATAATAATGTTCATTAAAGTTTACGATCACTAGTTTGTATGTTCATGGCTGCTCCAGAGATTTGCGCAACCATTCCTCTGCCGTATAACCCGAGGTTACAAATACGGGTCGACGTGTATTCCGTACCGGTCTGTGGTTGGGTGCTGACCCCTCGCTGTAAGTGTCTAAGATTCTTCCTGCAGCGACATCATCTTCCACGTTGGCCAGGTATTGCCGGACCCGGACCACGTGAAGATCCACCTGTTTCTGGTGCGCTTCCAGCGGGTCGAGCAGTTCGCGGGCATGTGCTAGGATCTCGCGAGCCGGGTGTTGTTCGTAATTATACCCAGCGGCCACTGGTGATTGCTGGTCCATTCCTAGCATCTGGCCAATTGTTTGACGGGGTCCTCTCGGTGGTGGCTCCTCGTAGCCCTTTGCTCGCCATAGGAGTTGCCGAGCCTGTCTCCCTTCTTCTGCAATACCAGCGGGAACCCACTTGAGAGCTCCTGATGTTTCTACAAGTGAAATATTTTTATGACATTTCTGTTTAGGTAAATCAAAGAGATTAAAAGTATTCTTAAGATCAATTAACTATCATGGCGAATTGAAAATCCGGGAATGTAGATCCGATCCAACTTATTAATATTGCAGAAAATCTGGGATTCATTGTGCTTTCCTCGGTTTGATAGTTCAATTCAAAGATAATGTTTATTCGGCATAAAAATCAAACTTTATTGGGTGAAATTATTAATGTTAACTATTTTAAAGGGGTATGGTTTATGGAAATCAGTAGGATATGATTGCGAGTGGGGTTGATGGCAATAATGGTAATTAAAAAGGGAACCAAAACTGACATTAATATAGTAAGGTGAATAAATTCTACTGGAGGTCGTGATGTCAAAAATTTAATCGGTTAGATCAAATAGATTAATGATCGAATTAATAATGATGAGATATTATCTGCAGAGGTAATAGGGTGAATAATTTTTAAAATCAATGATGCTGTTAAAAAAATCAGGGGTGACAGGAATATCATTGAAATATTATGAAACTTATTTGTAATTATTACTATTTATCATTTATTAATCAAATATATTTTATGAAATTCTTACCCTCCGTTGGTATATCCAGATTTGTCACTACATCTGTGTTGAGTACCTTAGCCGACGACTCTTCATTATCCAAAATTTGTCGAGAATTCATGTCAAAAAAAATCCAAAATTTCTGTTGAATGGTGATTGTGATTGCACTTTTATCGAATCGACAGAGTGGGTGTGTTTCGTGTCTACTTACTGTGGTGATCATCGACACACTGTGCCTGTTAGTCGATAAGTTCCGGTAAACTTATCTATTTGGCGAAAATCGAAAACCAATGTGAATTGCGGTAGATTATAAATGTTTATGTTAATTATGGTAATCGTTTGATCGGGTGATTGACGACTCGGTTTGTTTATTGTAATTTGCGTTGGATTTTTATTGATTTTATTTAGAGATTCGCCTTATTGGGATCAGGGATTTGGGTGCAAATTTACAGTCGAAATCATCAACATTAGTATCTGGTAATATGTATTTTTTAGTTATCGATTTTTTAACCCTTTTTAGTGAATTATTTATGGAAAAATGTTTAACGCTATTCTAAATTCAAGTTGACGAACAAGAATCTTATTCGGAATAGTCAAGTTTTGGGTTACGAAAATTTATGAATCTCTGTCTTCTTGGTTATACAGGTAATAAATGGAATTCAACTTTATGACATTTCTATTTAGATTTTTAGGGGTGTTTTTTGTCGTTTAACGGTGAAGATTTGGAAACTATTTTCGTTAGGCGTTCGGGGCGTACCAGAAATTTTATTAAGTATGGGTATGGTTTCATAAATTACATTCTTAGTACCTTTAGGGATTTTAATAAAAAAAAATTATTTAGTTTCAACCTGTGGGAGTTAATCAAAATCTTATTATTCGTCCGGGACTTTTCGTGGATTTTTATAACGGATTTTATTTCTAATGGATTTGGATACATTTTATTCTATTAAACTGATTCAATTCGAACTTTTTATGATTCGATTATGCCCTTTGGGTGGCGATTAGTAGGTTGTAGTTAATTATGATTTTGGGGTTTCGTCTTTATTCTTTTATTTGAGTTCGTATGGTCTACTCGGGGTTATTAATAGTCAAAATTTTAGAGTGGTCGTTTCATATCTAGAACTGTCGGTTAAATTATTTACAATTTATGAATATCTAAATATTATTTAAATTTACAAATCAATTTCAAGAATTATAACAACGATTTCATTTATAATTCCCCGATACCTTCCTTCAATTGGCCTTAAGCGCTCTGTGTTCATATTATATTTAATGAGTGCCCACTGGACTACTCGGTGTGGTAATTTTGAGCCGTGTGTAAAATAATTTGAAATTTTTATTGAATTATTTCTAATTCAAATTCTTTGATTTTTATTTCATTTTCATGAAATTTTTATTTTTTGTTAAATTATCAAATTTCGGTCGAATTTGTTGGGTTTTCGTGTTGTGTTTATATTTAATTCGTGCGGATCTTGGTGCATTTTGTTATTATTTTACTTTTATTTTTATGTTCATTATTTTATATTTCATTACCTTTTTCTCATATTTGATAGGGTTTAGTTGATGTTTTAGTAGGTTTGAATTTAAATTTGCATGTTATATTTGCATGTGTGTTACCGATTCATTTAAACACTTACAAGGCCGTTTGTGTTCTGGCCCAACACAATTAAATAAATAATGTCAATACGAAAACACATTAATTAAAAGGTATATTACTGAGTTTAACTCATTTAAGATAACTTCTACGGCTAATATTTGCGTTATGTACTTAGACGATTAAATAAAGAAAATCAATTTGAAAACATAATAATTCAAAATTATATTACGGTATTTAATTTCTTTTTTAACAGTACTAATATTTGCTTTACATAATTATATAGCCGAGTAAATAATTTCAATCAAAAAAATGTATTAGTTAAAGTAAAAATCTAAAGAATACGTAAATTGTTGGCTTTACCTGCCGAAAGGTTTTCGAAGCAGCATACCTCTTAAGTGGAGGTCTGGTTGGTGCTGTATTGGCCAGTCTGGTTCTCTGTCTGCCCCTGAATTGTCATATCCTTATTGAGGAACGGCCTGGTCTTTCCTGATTGTTGCACTTCATGTAAATTAATATCTTGTCTTTTTCTCATCAGCTTATGCATACTAACTTAGTGAAAAAAATAACGATCTTCGTTAGCCGCCATGTATTTATATCAATTAGATGCTTCTCACTCCATGTGAGCGGGTGAGAACTTGCATAAGCGGTGGCCTTCGCTGATTGGTTGATGCTGAAACCTTCTGCCATCGATTTCTGAGGGCGGAATTTTTCGTAGATCTATCATCGGTATTGCTTTAGCAGAAGAGAATTTCTCTACCTCTCTCCGCATTGGCCAATGTGTGGTCGGTTTGCTTTCCCAGTTTATTCTATTATGAGTTGTCTATTTCTCAATATTCCCGATTTTGGGGAAAATTTGCTATATTACAATAATTCGGTTTTATATATGTTCGTGGCTATTTGGGTCGGTCAATAAAGTCTACAATTTTAGCGTTACTAGTCGTCAAAGGTCTGAGGCGAGAATCATTCTTGGTTTATCGTTTTAAATGGTGATGTTTACTTATGGGTGCCCTAATGAATTAGTTGATTTATTAGTTAAACTTCCCATTATTTCGATTTTACTTTTGTATGTTTATTCGTGGTTTATGTTATATTTTCCATTTAGCAGAGTATATTCACTCCGCCAACTAATGCAATTCAAATTTGTCGAACTCATCGTAGCACTCCGAAATCTCACCCTCGATCTCGAGCTTTGCGTCGAAACGTTTCTGGAAATTAGTATGTTGCTATTTGATTCTAATGTCATTGTTATGACTATTTCGGCTGGTGCACATACAAGGGGGTTTTGTGAATAAATGCGTCACACGAATTTGACTTTTGATTTCCTTTTTGTTGATTGATAGCATACGCTTCCATTTTATTGCATGAGCCTAATTTTCGGCCGATTGTAGGGTGAGAGGATGATCATTATTATTTTGTGGGATTTATCTCTAGTTTATTTAGAAGGGTATTTTCACTCCTAAAAGGGGTCATGCGTTCGATTATATTTCCACAAATGCCACATTATACGTTATTTGGGAATGGGTTTTAATTACTTATTACTAACATATGGAGTTAACGGTTATCGAGATGTTAATAGTGATTTTGACAGCTAAATTTTTATATTCGTTGCTAAATTTATACTTCATTTTTCAGCTATACGGTAACATATTACTTATATCATGTTCTACATTATCATTTAATTCTCTACTGATGAGGTATCATTCTAAGTTATTTAATAATTTTATTCCAACCTTTTGCAAATTACTGAATTATGAATTAGCTTTAAACCGAAAAGGGATTACCTTTAGATAGATTGGATAATTTTCTGGGTTATCATTCTCATTATTTACGGAATTAGCTTAAAACCTATATTGACAAGATATTTACTGTTACTAATAAATTTATTCTACGACGATCATTACATCGATTTCCGTGAGCCCCCTTCCCTTTAACCACAACTTGATCCAGAGGTATTTCGTGTGTTTATATTAGATTTTAAGAGTGCCCACTAGACTAATCTGTGTGATAATTTTAGCCGATAAGTATAAGAAGTTTAGGTCGATTTTTCGGGAGTGAGTGGAAAGGGAGTCAGCCAAATGACTGATTTCCATTCTCCCCACTCCCATTATAAGCGCAAATGAATTTATCGTTCGAGCCCGACGTTACTCACGGCGAGGTCTCTCACAGGCACGAGCTATTGGCGGATGAACCGCACTTACACCACTCGATAGGTATGTATTGATTTTAATGACTTGCTGGTGTATAGCTGTGGTACGGAAAAATTTCGAAAAAAATTAAATTCATAATTTTGTAACATATAATTGTTCAAAATAAAATTTCATATAGATTCATCCTTCATATGGCATACTCAAATCGTTCGTGCTCACTTCGATAGTTTTTTCCAAATTCAGATTTGTCCGTTCTAGAGTACTACTTTAAAATTCGACACTAATTTTCTAGTTTTTATGCGAAAATGGATTGGTATTTATACCTATTCTGTGACCCTAACCTTGCGTGTTAAATTTTATGCGATAAAACAAAATTTGACCTTGATATTATTTGTCTAATCTAATTCTAATTTTTATTATTTTCTCGATTTTATTTGACAATTTATTCTTTAGATTTTTATTTAACTCATTTCTAATCGAAATTATTTTATTTTCTTCGACTTTTTCGTTAATTCTATGCTTTTACGTAAAATATCAATTTTCGATCAAATTTTATGTTACTATGTTATTTTTATGTCATTTCGTGGGGATCTTGATGCATTTGTTATTATTTTAATTTACTTTTATGTTTTTCGATTTTATATTTTTAATTATGTCTTTTTCGCATTTTAAGGTGGTTATTTATGTTTATGGGTCTGATTTTAAATCTGCAAGTTGTGTTTGCGTGCTGTTTCCAATCTATTCAAACAATGCTTAGTGCTAGCTCAATATGTTTATGATCGAACTCCATTCTGAGGAGTACAATCTGTTTATCCATTTAAAATAGTTTTGTATAATACACACGAAGGCAAGAAAGTAAAATAATATTAATTTACTTGGATAAAACCGGTGGTTCTCGAGGAACTCGTGGTGAAGGCGTTGGCTGGAACTGCTCGGTATTCTCCCTATCTAAATCTTATCGCCCAACCCTCGAAAGAGCGCGTGGTGGTCCTGGAAAAGGTTATTTTGATAATTTATCTATTGCTGGTATTAATTCACAATGAGAGTCGTTATATCATAATTTACCGCAACAAGACTCAATTTTGAGTATCGTTAACCAGAATGTACAGAACTAATGTAGGAACCTATAGTGACCTCAATAATGCTTCTAACGTATCGACCAAAGGTTGATGGGTTTTAGCGTTGTTGTAGAGACCTTTTTAAGATCATGTAGGGAAAGGAATCACAGCCACCCTCATGCCTCCTCCCACCTTGCGCAATATAAAATTTCATGAGAGAACTTTTCATTTACGAATTTTTAATAATGATTAATTTAATGATTTGATTTTACTATAAAAGTCATTCGATTATTTCCGTGAACCAAACTTCACAACTATCAAAAAAGTTCCGAAGAGACCTGGCAAGATACTACGAGAAATCAATGACACAAAGCCAACGAATAGAGACACTATTGCGTTGATGCCCACACATGGAGCAAACATGGATAAGACCGGAGGAAGTAAATAAGTTGAGGGCAGAGATAGACAAACTGCGGGTGAAATTAGCCCAAAAGGGAGTGTTGCTCAATCAGGCAGACCAAAAGATGCGTGATCAAGACCGCTAAATGACCCAATTAAAGCTGAAGGACAAGATCCTATCTGGACTCGTGAGGTGTGGCAGTAAGTTGTCCACTGAACAAGAAGATATCGTGATTCGAAATGTTTTGGGAAAGGACGTTAAATTGGCCATCACTACGTCCGAAAGGGTACCCAAATCGGAAAAAGCTCGGCCTGGTAAGCGCGAACGAGAACGCCAAAATAAGATAAATGCCGCGCGAATGGTAAGACATAATCTAAAATCCGACGGAATTTGAGCGACATTAATCTGGATCAGTGACAAAAATCTGTGAATATGTTTTTGTAATTATTTATCACATCCTTATTGTTATAATATTAACTTTGTTTAGATCTTGTTTCTATTAAAGTTAAAATTTAATAAAACAGTTAGTTGTTTGAGCGGAGGGACGGGTAAAAATAGAGCACGAAGTCTTCTATGACAGCTCATGGACCCAAAATGAATGTTAGGACATCGGCAATCTTTGTAACATCCCACCCATTAGCACACATTACGAACGTCATTTTTCGACAGGTGTCTAGTGGTTACATATTGTGCGTTCACTGGTTAGGAATTCAATAACCCTTAGACTCATCATCAAATTTTATTTACCCTTTCAGTGCCCAGCAAGGGCGTTGCTGTGAACAGTCAAAAAATACATATTCTTGGAGTAATTTGGTAGCATCTTGAAAGAATTCATTCAACAATTGTCATTATTTGAGTGGTGTGTTAGTGGTCTGCTACCTTGTAACCCCATCCTACAACCACCACATTCATTCAATAACTACCCGTTGCTAAGAAACGTTGATACTGTAACCACTAGCTATAAGACCGTCACAGATGAGCCCCTTCTCAAGGACTACTCAATATTTATTTCTAATTAAATATTGGCTCCTAATTTTCTACTGGCATAACGTTCCATATATCAATTTTTCTTCGGTTTTTGTAGTCGTCTTTTAACGCGCTCCGATCTCCCAGGTGTAGAGTAGTGTTAGCTTGTTTTTGTTACTTCAACCGTTTTACCCAATATCCAGTAAGCCACTTGCGCCATGGCGAATACTAGCGCATACGTAACCAAATTGCCTTATTGGCATGCCTTGAGGGCGACTTCCAGGTTCCAGATCCGTTTGGCCTGCACCAGCTGTTTTTCTCCAATCCATCCACGTTGTACGCCGTTAGTCTATGATATGTCCGCTTAGCCCAGGATAGTTTGATCTAGGTAAGTTTGATCCTCTATCTCGTGGCTCATCTGTAACAGTTGGGCATAGAGATCCGCATTTTCCACTCGTAATTTAGATAGTTCTTTCCCAATGGAGCGAATTAGATACATGTCTGAAGTAAAACAAACTTTAATTTTTATTTTCAATAATTTGAATGGGGATTTATTGAATATTCTGTACTGATTTTACGAATGATGATTAGTCGTGATTTAAAGTTATTTAGCTGCCGATACCTACATTAGATATTCAGTGTAAGTGTAGTGACCCTCTTGTACGGTTCCAGCATCATCTTATGTTCATCCATTTATTATGAAAACTAGTGATAGCCTTATATCTCAGGAGTCACTTACGGAACCGCCAGAGGTTTGTGTAAGAATGCTCAGCATTCACATTTATAAAGAAAGAATATTATTTATTTGTTGACCTTTCTATTTTATCTACCAAAGATACGTATCATCAATGTTCCCTCGTTCGCAAATTTCATTAAATCATTCCGTTAGCCTTCAATTCCCGTATGCAAGTCACAGTTCGAATATTTATTTATTTTATAACAGATTTGTGACATCACTGTTCCCTCATTCACTAAATTCGTTAAATTATTCATTTGGCCTTTAATTTCAGAAAACGAATCGAAGTCGAACATATACTTATTCCATAACAATTTTGCTGGCAATTCCTTTTCAAAATATCAATCACGTCTAAAATCCTTCCTGTGATCAGTGCGATGGCAGATTTCGACTTATCGTGGATACTGACGAGCGTACGAATGTTCTTCCTCTAGATTACGCTCGAGGATTCGCACGAGCGCCGATGCATGTATGAGCCGTCTCGTTAGAATCACGATTGTCAGAGGCTTCATATTTACCATCATTGGATCCTTGAGCTCGAATGATACTAAGTAGGCAGCGGCGTATCTGTTCCGTCGCTATATCAGCGTTAACTTGCTTCAGATATCGCCTTGCCATTGCCTGACGATACATTGACATTGACTTTAGACGGTTGTTTCATGACTAATTATATATGATTTTGCGTCGTTATTTATCGCAATGGATTGCTTTAATTAGTCATCATCCTATGACGATTTTTTAAATTATTTCTTTATTGTTGTTGGTGCAAATGCAAAGCCTCCCGTAATTTCTCTATTATTTTCCTGTAATTTGGAAATTTAGATTCTATAGTTTTGGTGTTATGTCATTCAGTCGTTTTCTGGTAGTGATTCACTTAATTTCATTAATATGGAAGTTTCATTCGTCCGTTTCCATCTCGTTCAAATCAGGATTTAGTCGGGTTAATTTGGATTGATCTAACAGCTATTTCGCGGGTAATTATTTAACTTATTTACCAATTGTTAGGGCTTATTTCACTATTATATTTATCGTTTCAAATTCAGATGATAGTTGATTGTGAGGAGCTCATCATAATTTTTATATTTTCTTGCTCCGTCTGGGTAAAGATCTTGGTACCAGTGCTACCTTCACCACCCAATTAATAACTATTCCTAACCTTGAACTTGTGGTTCCATTTCATGTTTTAAGTCTCCTAGTAATGATTAAACTGCATACTCATAGCTTCTCTTTTTCGCGTTTGCTATTAATTTTATAGTCATAATAATGGCTTTTTCCATATCCGGTTGTTTACTCTTCTTGTTCTTTACACAACTCAGGTTTTCCTTAATTAATTAATTAAAGATTCTATGTTTCTGAAATTTTCCTTGTCTTTTCTACCCTATCTAAACATACTCTATTGCATGCATCTCTACTGTGATTTTCACCAATGCAAAATCTATGTCTCACTCGTTTGTCTCGTTCAAATCTGATAATTTATTGATTTTCTATACTTTGACTTTACGGTGTTCCCCCTGTTAACCTCTAAAATATTATCAATTTTACAGCCCCAATGTGTATCATAGCTAAAATTTGAATTAGAGGGAATACGTGAAATTAAATAATTTTATCCCGTCCCAAAATAAAAATTAATTAATTAAACAATTAATTTTTAAATAACATCAAAATCTCAAAAAATTCAAAAATGCACTTATAGGTGTCTAAATTGTTTCTATTTTTATCAAAGCAATTTAAATTAAAAAATTTAAATAATAATAAATAATAAAATGATTGACAAGGCACTTAAGTACCAAGGAAAATAACAAACAATAATAATAACTGATATGAGGCTTCATTAATTGCATGTGAAATACACTTTAAATGTAAAAAAAACAAAACATTTTACTATTTAAACTGAGAGAATTATCAGTCAAATCACAAATAAAATTATAATTTAGGTTTTTAAGTCTCAAAGACTAGAAGTTCAAATTAAAGCATAAAAGCATATAAACTAGCTTGGTAAAGCTTTTGAAGGTAAATTGAATGGTGGGTTACAGGGGTTGCTAATTAGTTATCTTCATCGTTGCCCCAGTAACGCCATACAAAATATTACTTTGCCTACCACTCGACACCCGTTGCTAGGCAACGTTGGAAATGTGCTCGAGCGGGTGGATTTGTCCGCAAAAAGTGAGTGCTATCGCTAATACTATAATTGCTCGGACAATCCTCGGGTTCAACGAGCCGTCGTTAGAAGGCATGTGCTCGATTTTCTTTGTAATTGGTCCCCTTTATGTCATATATTCATTAGAGTCTAGTAAATTACTGGAATTCTATCATGGTTTTCTGGATCTTCTCACATGAGTTAATAAAATCAAACTACGAAATGTATTTCACATAGGAGTTACAGTGGTCCGTGAATTTTGACTTGGATCAGGTTAGTAGTTTGGCGGCACGACGCCTAGCTCTCTCTTTGCGTCCAGGACGGGAGTAAGTGTTTAAGGTTACTGTAGGATTCGGGACTGAGGTTGAAGCAGCTACCGGCTCCCGGTATGCTAACTGAGCCGGTGCGAATACGAGCGGATAGGTAACAGCCGCTCCTTCCTGACTGGCTGCTAGGGCGACCTCCAGTCCTCGGATCTGTGTGCGTAAACTCTGATTGATTTGTTTTTCTTCGGCCCACCCTTTCTGAGCAGCTGTGAGCCTCTGATATAAAGATTTGACCTTTGCTGGATCTATCCAGGTGGCTCGAATTTGATATACCTCTCGTGTTAGTTGAATTACTTGATCGTATAGGTTCTTGTTATTTTTTTCGGGCTATGGCTAGTTCTCTTCTCAGGGTTTGTGTGGCATCCATATCTGGAATTGACAAGTATCAAAACAATAATTATCACCACCGAAGTAACTAATCAAACAAAACTTTTTATTAGATTGCTGCTGCATCAACCAAAACAAAACGGAATCAATGTTTATTTGAACGAAATCTTTATTTTCCACAAATGTTAAAACTAAATGGAGATCACAATATTACCCTCACGAGTCTGTGAAGCCTCTTGCCACCCATTCCTCGGGGGAGCAGTTTGGTATGACCATTACCGGCCTCCTCGTGTTTCGACCTCGGCGAGTTCTCGTCATCTGCGTAACCTCTTCTTTCTCGACGTCTTCACTCGGGGATCCGCGGTGCCGTGGGTGGTAATAAGTGGCGGCAATTCGGCCGGCTTCGAGGTCCTCCTCAATGTTTGCCAAACATTGACGGGCTCGAGCCACTCGTAAGTCCACTTGTTGCTGGTGTTCGAGAAGGTCGTCGAGAAGACACCGCGCATGGGCGTAGATCTCCGCCGTGGGGTGCCACTCCTCCCAGAACGGTTCTGGTGCCTCATGAGTTCGGTCGAGATACTCCGGTCTGTTGCTGTTGGATGGGGATTTTGAGTGCCAGTAGAGTTTCCAGGCTTCCCTCCATCGGTCGGCGAGTTGCATTGGGATGAGATCGGGGTCTGCATTTCCTGAATAATTCATAATTAGTATACTTCTTGTATAAGATAATGAGTGGTGATACAATCGTTTCAGTTATTCTAAGTGGGATGTTAAATGGCTTGACTATGTGACGTGTGACGAATTCTTTCCGCTTAATGCTTCCTTATCCATTGCTAACAGTTACTATTTACGTCATCCGTTCTCGGTGGGGAAAAGAATTTTCAATGACTTGAATATACTGTGTCGTTTCCATTTCGAAATCTACTGTGGTGTTTTTGACCGTAAGATTGATGCGAATATCATTACGCTGGGGTACGCATTAAACCCTTATGTTTAATCATTATATGTACACAAATCACTACCTGCGTGTTTGGATTCAACTGTGGACCTTCTGCCGGTTGGACTATTTGAGACGGTTCTCATCTTTGAATTCCGTTGTTGGTACATTGGTACGTTTGGGTAATCGATATTCGGTGTAGGGTTATATCCTATTTAATATAAGTACATTAGTTAGATAATTGCACATTCATTCATCATTCGGTGAAAACACGAACGTTATTTTAATTGAATTTAGCATTTAAATCGAGAATTTCATAATTTAGTTGATCGTCGACCTTATGAACTGACCGGATATGTCAAGGTTCATGTTCAACTCTATATCCGCATGATTATTGTAAACACTAGTCGGCGGTTTTAGGAAAATTGGACTTTGGACGCGGGTTTCTATGACTGGAGAAACTGTTTATTTGTAAGTTTCCGGTCGGTACGAGTTATCATTTTTACTTATTATTTAATTCTAGATTACTTGTTCGGATTGAGGTTGAGGAACTTTGAGAAAATTCTATGATTTCAGCTGATAATGTCGCCCTTCCGTACGGTTTTCCATTCATCGATGAGTTAGCTTTATTTGAAATTCACCTTATCGGTTACGAGTGTTTGGTTTCAGATTTACTATTCAGCACAAAAAAAAATGGAGCGCTTGATGTCACTAAGTTGGTTACTTTCTACCTTATCTCAGATGTATCGGGACTCTATTTGGATCGGTTGCAGGCTCCTTCGGCATGCTAACCTATGATGTAATTTCATGCTTTCGTAATGGCTAATTTGTTATGCTCGGTGGATTTGTACGTCGGACTTTCGTTAAAATTGATTTCTCATGCATTTTTCGTTTTCGGAATTGTTAATTCAACTATTATTTATTCAAATGTTGTGCTTGTTGATGTTTGTAAGTTTTAATTCTCATGGATGATTTTTGTGTTAAATTTTTAAACCTAATTCATATGAAATTCCGACTTGATGTTGGGGATTATAATCTATATTTTACATACTGATGCTATTGCTATTAACCTTTAAATAATGATGAAACTAATGATCGGGGTTTGCGATTAATTTATAAATCATATAATGGGAATTTAATTTTAATAATTGCGCAATGATAACAAAGTTAATACCTGAGTTGGAATTGATAACGTGCGATGAAGGTCTAATAGTGACAATGACGTTTTATAATTAATTACTTAAACTTGTAGGTTATGAATGTTAAAGATAAGTTTAAATAGGCCAATTTCTATTTAAAGATTTACAATTAATTACCTAAGAGGGTTTGTAATTACCAATGGTATTCGACAAATAATAATTTCGATTTTTATTACTTAACCATATGAATTAATATTATCAAGTTATCATCAATTTATTATTAACAAAATGTTTCTACTAATACCCTGAAATTATTATTACCCAATGATTTACATTTATTAATATGAAGGTATTATTAATGAAAGGTTTTACAATGATATTAATCTACAATTAACAATCTAAATTTATCTTTAATAAATTTTTCCATTTATTATTACTAAAAGGACTGGTGATGAATCAGGTGAATAGCAGGTTCATAATACGAGTTTATCATTAGCAAAAGATGTACGGATAATGAGTTATCACTATGGATTACATAATATAAAGTTACTATAGACAATCTGAAATCACGAATAAGTTTATGAACTTTAATTTGACATCAGGATAGCTAATATCGATTACGGTCATGATTTTATAGCATATAACAACGATTCCATTTTTTCATTTAGCTTCCCGTCACCTTCCTTTAATTGACCTTAGACGCATTTTTATGTTCATATTATAGTTAATGAGTGCCCACTGGACTACTCGGTGTGGTGATTTTGAGCCGTGTGTAATGTAATTTAAGTCGATTTTACAGAATTGAGAAACGAGGAAGCAGCCAGAGACTTCTTCCTTATTTCTCGATTCAGCTACAGGGATTAATATTGACGTTACGACCGTTGCGTTGCGCACGCTGAGTCTTCACGGGTACATATCATTGGCGATTTTCCACGCACTTACATGAATCTGCACTATGTAGATTTTACTATCTTGCGTTGTGTGTCGGCTGTGGGCCGGAAAAATTTCGACATTTTAATTTATAAAAACATATAAAATAATTTATGTAAATAATATTTATTAATTATAAATGACAATAACATAATTACCCTTTTCACCATTCCAAAATATGTAAAATTCAACATAAAATAGCATAAATACCGCTATCCCCACGCCGACGCCGAGCAGAGCTCCATGGAGATGCAGGGAACGGGGCGTGGAAAGAGGGTTCCACCATAAATATTTCTCACCTAAAAATGAGTTTCTGAAAAATTCAAAATAAAATTGAACAATCTTCGAATAATCTATAAAATGGTTCTAAAGATTTCACGAGTGATTCACAAATAATTTCAAATGGTTTTCAAATAATGGTTTGTTTTTGAAAAACGGTTAAATTTAATGTGAAAATAGATCAGTATTTATACCTAATTTTCTCGCATGTGAAATTTGATGCAGTAAAACAAAATTCGACCTTGTTATTTTCTAGCAAATTCTATTATTTATTTTTATTATTTTTTGATTTATTTTTATAATTCCTATTTAGAATTTTTATTGAATTATTAATAATTCAAATTTTCCAATTTAACTTTCACTTTAATGAACTTTAATTGATTTTTTCAATTTCGTCGAATTTGTTGTGTTCTCTTGTTATGTTTGTGTAGGTATCGTGCGGATCTTGGTGCACTTTGTTATTATTTTAATTTATTTTTATGTTTGTTATTTTATATTTAATTCTCCTATTTTCTCGTATTTTATATGGTTTAATCGGTGTTTTCAGGTTTATTTAAATTGCATGTTATTTTTGCATGTGTGTTTCTGATCCATTTAAACATTTCTCAAGGCCGTATACGTTCTGGCCCAACATGAATAAATATTTAAATCCGAGTTATGTTTGTTAATTTATATAAGTGACCAAAATTGAGAAAGTGGTACATCAACGCATACATACAAACACATATAAATTGAAAATATTTATATTAAAATTTTTAACTTACTTTAAAAATACAAAATTTAATTTTAAAAAACTATCGATTATTTTAAATAAATTTAAACTTTATTCAAAATTAAGTTTAAAATAAAAATAGAATTACCCATAAAACACATAAAATCTTTTAAATAATTTAAAGTTTAAATATATTAAACTTGCAACGGTATTCATACTAAAATCTTAAAATTACTTTTAAAATAAGACATTTAATTTTACAAATATTATTGATTGTAATTTAATGAAAAAAGTTGTTTATTTAATAATAATAAAAGTATTATTATTGAAAAATGGCAATTTTTGTAAAATATTTAGATAAAATTTTCACTGTTGAACTGTCCCAATTATGCAATATATCAGAAATTATTGAATCTGTTTGCAACCTTCGCAAGCAAGAACAGAAAATCGTCTACCAAGGTCGACTGATTACTGACGTCAAAACGCTTCTGTCGGAAAATATCTGCAACGAGGATACCATTGAAGTGTTCGAGCGTTTGTGTGGTGGTAAAAATAAGCGAAAAAAGAAGAATTTTACGACTCCTAAAAAGATTGCACATGTTCATAAAAGTCAACCTTTAGCGATCTTGAAATCTTATTCAGTAAGTTATAATTTTTTGTCAAAAAATATCTATTCATTTTGTTTTTTAGATAGACAAAGATGGAAATCTTACAAAATTGCGAGAAGAATGCCCAGAATGTGGTCCAGGGATTTTCCTGGCTGAACACGCAGATAGAAGACATTGCGGAAAATGTTCCTTCACAGTTTTCAAGGATCAAAGAAATATTTCTACTTAAATACTTTTTGAAGAAAAAATATTATATTTTTTATTGGATTATTATTATTTACATTTTAAACGTTTTTTATATTTGATTAACTAACAAAAAATGATTTTAAAGTTTCAATTTATATAATTCTTTCTAAAACTTCTGTCTGAAAGTGTATCTTTAGGTAACATATTTGCTAATCAAAGACCTGAAACCCCAAAGGAGGTAATTTTCCGTGGTGACACATTGCTAATCAAGGATTAACGACCATTGATTCTGGTCGCAACTTCTTGTCAACAAATTTGAGTTAAAAACCAAAAACATACGTTCATGAAAAATGAAATTCAAGTATTGATAAAGTTAAAGGGTTTGAAAACAAGCTCAGCGTTTAGAACAAACAACTAGTATTAAACAATACAACACATTTTCCACAATTGAAAAACACTTAAATTTAACAAAGTACCCAGAGAAAATACAAATGTAGAAGCAATTCGGGATAAGTAAATGGAATTTATTTATAAAAAAATCTTCACAGTGCTTCCGTACATATTAATGTGTTCCTTACCCTTAATACTGATCCAACATACCCGCTAACGGCTGCTCTAAAGCCAATCCAAATTTATACGCAATCAGTACCCTTCGGATCTATCCATGTGAGTAAAAATAACTGTTAAGTGCTATTTTAGTGTAGTACTTGACTACACAAAAGTCTTGATATTTCAAAAAATTGAATATTGAAAGTTGATAATTCCTGATTTCACGTGTTCTATCAAAGAAAGCTACTGAGCGAATAATATCCAATTTACTTTTTTCAAATAAAAGTAACATTTGATAATTTGACTCTAATACAATTTATGATCAATATTATTTTCAACTTTTTTCTCAGATAGGGAACCCTTATCATAAATTTGACCTTCTATGGTAGCTCTTGAACCCAGAGTTGTGTCAAGATATCAGCAGTCATGGTCATAGGACTGGACTTTAAGTCAGCACCACAAATATAAACGTAGTTCTAACGTCATATACAGTTTCAACTCTATATTTATCAACGCATCTTACAGTGAATTAAAAAATCAACTAGGTTTTGAGGTGTACATCCGTTAAATGATTTTCAAATCATTCTTTTCATTTAAAGTATCGTTCAATTATAGAACTAGAAAGAAATGTTGTCTAGACATTCGTTAAATTAGGAAAATTTATATATATTTATGTAACTATTTATGCCTTATTGTTATTTCATGGTATGATTTATATTTTATAATTAACGTTATTTTGCATGTTTTTGGCCAGTTTGACTTGCCCATTATACTCAAAACAAATTTTCAATTTTGTCTTTATCTATGAAGTATTTAGTTGAATAGATCTTGGAATTAATTCTTCTGACATAACCTGCATTCAAAACGAATCACTGAAACCAGATCTAAATATTAATCTTCATCACATTTGGGGAACTCTGCAATAGAAAATATCATATTTATTCGCAATCAAAATATCACTAACCTGATCCAAATATCGATCTAGATTAAGAAAATATTCAAATTTATAATGAAAAACCTTTTTGTTGTAAAATAATAAAGAAATCATAACAAACAAATTTGGAAAGTTTATTTATGAAATTTGCTTTGAAAAATCTCCAATTAAATCCGACGTGACCTCAGCAAACAAGTGATCATATTCCCACTGTTCGTCGTCCTGCAAATCGAATAAGACTATTAATATTTAAAACACTTGAATATGATAAATGAAAAAACTTTAGAAAAAGGCTGTTTTAATATGCGTATAATGTTATAGCTGCAGGTCCACTTGCCCAGTTAACTTTAATTTGATCGTTGCACATATAAATTCCATTCATTGTCGATGAAAATAAACTCGCGGGAGGTTGGCAATTAGGTTTGTTTGACAACGAAAATCTCTTATAATATGACAACTAATACATAAAATACACAACTAATATATAAAATTTATTTCAAAATTAAATTTTCAAATCAAAAAGACCAACAAAATTGATCTAGCAGAACAAACCACAGTAATTCAAAATTTTCACAAATTAATTTTTTACAATTAAATAAATTTACATTTTAACTGGCCGAAACACAACCAATATTTTGCACTACTATATATCATGTTGAAATTAAATTTAGCTTATATAATTATAAATTATATAAATTTCTTCTAAAAACAAAGAATATTTATTATTGGAGGGTTGTCCCCCGGGGGTGCACATGAAAAGGAACAAAGGGTATAAAAATTGCATATTTTTGGTGGACGTCCTTAATGGATGCTCATTAATTAAATAAAAATTGTTTAAATTAATTACAATTTCTGAAAATCAATGATTCAAGAAGTGAAGAAGATAAAAGAATTTCTAGAATTTTATCTTCCTTACGTTGGGATATTACAAAACACAAAAAAATAAAATTCAATTTAAATTTTGAAAAAATTCATATTTTTCTGAGAGAAAAAGTGGTAACCGGTGGCAAATTTTATTTTGAAGACGAATAAAATAATATTTAATTGATCATGAAAGGCCATGAACCAAAAAACAAATTTAATAAATTATTTTCCGACTAACCCAATAATCAAGGGCTACCCAATTAAGTGCCAGCATAATCCAATTGAGATTAGCCTAATTGGCAATAAATTGAGAATAGAATCAAAAAAATGGATAACATTTTATTATATTGGAGCATCACAAGTTATGGGCGAGAAACTGCTATACCGAAAGCCGCCAGTTTAATTGAAGCAAAATTTGGTTAAATTGAAATTGACTGAAGGAGCGAGTAAAAAAAATAATTAAAGGAAAAGTACGTAGTGTTTTGATCTTACGATTGATGATGTTTACCGTTTGCGATACCTTTGGATGTCTCGCTCGATTTTGTCTTGATTTTATCGATTGTGAACACGAGGAATCAGATTGAGTTTTAATTCCATCGACAAATTTCCTACCATCACACCAGTTCGTATCAAATAAATTTTAATAACAATAAAATTTAACAAGGATAAAAGAAATTAATCGATGAATGACGTCGAATTTTATAAACAAAACAAAATTCCTTTAAAATTTTTTAATATTTACTGTTGAATCTTGAAATAAAAGTTCATTTTATTTTTATGTAAAATTTACTTTTTAGTTTGTATGTTGTTTATTCGAGTTAGTGTGTATTAGTTTTTTTTGGCGTAATTGTAAATTTAAAATTTGGTTTGAATTATGGTTGGAGGATTTGTAGTTTGGATTATTTCTAATGAATTAAATTGCTAACAATAAAACGAATTTGTCTTATAAAGAAAACATATTTTCAAAATGTTTCATATGATCGATAATGATTTATCTAGTAGTGATTCGGAATCAGAAGATTTTTCAGCGGAAATTATGAAAATTGATCTGTAGAGAAAATGTTTTCAAAAATCTTCTTGATTATGATTCTCATTGCAAGTTAATTAATGCACTAAAATATTCAGAAAAGATGATTGAATCAAGAGAATGTGGATTGATTGGATGAAAAGTCTATTAATTCAGACAAAGATTTCATGCGTGCTCTATTCATTCGTGCAATTGAAGATTATGGAAGTATCGACGTATGGTTTGAATATTGCCAATTTATGTTAGGATATTTAACTGATAAAGAAGAAATTAGATAATGTTTTGAAGTTGCTATTGCTCAATTTGGTACTCATTTAACCAAAGGATACTTAATATGGGGGACTTATCTTATTTATGAAAAGTCACCTTAGTAATGAACAAAAGGAACGAATATATAAATTATATTTAAGACAATTATCTCTCTCTTTACAAAGTAATAATGAAACATTAAAAGAATTTCTTGAGTGGAATCAAGAGAATAAGGAATGGGAAAATCAAATCCAACATAAAAAATACATATGGATTAAATAAATTTAATATTGATCCAATTTCATCGAAAAATTCATTACATTTTTACCTTACTGGACACTAATTTTTGTACCTTTGTTAAGACGCCATAATTTACCTTAGTTACCCATAGCAAAAAAATGTGCACTGTTTCACTTCACAATGATAAACTATCAGAACCTCGAAATGTTTATTAGCTCAATACATATCCAAGTAAAGAAGAAATTAATCGATAATACTTCAGAAATAATTCTATGTTCGCATTTTTGTATTTTAAAATCTATTTGCAACTAGGAATATAAAGTTAGCAATATAAGAAGATTGAACGGGAAAAAAATCAATAATCAGTGCAAGGAATCAATTATTAAATTCATTTTGCAATAAATTTCAATTTACCTCTTCAACTTCAGATTTCAACATCAAACAATTAGATAAGATTTTCAAATCGATCTCGTCCTCCTAAGTTCACAAATTTATCACTAAGTTGTGAATAGATTTTATCAAGCACTTACAAACACGGTAAATGCGACATGTTCACTGAGATCTCGGTCTAATTCCTTGTAGGTTGATACCCGGTTTACCATAACGCTGGAATATCGATTAATCAAATTCATTGATTAATTAAAAATATTAATCAATTTGATAATAAATTGAATCAAGTGATTTGGATCATTACTTATTTATTTAAAAAATAGGAGTAAAATTTATATATTTTGAATTTTATATTGATACAATTGATATCCAAAGAATTTGTAGAAAAATATTTTTTAAATGATTACAGCACCAAAAAAAAACAACAAAAAAAATCACAACAAAAAAGTCAAAACACACAAAAGAAACACGACAAACCAATGTAATCAGATCTTTCATTCACAACACAGATTTACGTGTACATATTCGTCCAACCTTCACTACTGCAGCACCTTTGAAATCACAACTTCGAAAACCTCAAATAGCCCAAACATCAGACCTTTATCATCAAGATTATCTGTGCTGTTCTCCTACCAAATGTTTTTGGTTTTCTAAAAACATAGTATACAAAATCACTTGCATGAAATGCGACACAATATACATATGAGAAACACATAGAACATTCCGGTCACGACTCAATGAACATATTAAAAGCAAAGCCAGCATTTATCATGAACACTGGGAAACCAATAAAATCAATATAAAACACAAAATATATATATTTTACTCCTATTTTTTAAAATAAATAAGTAATGATCGAAATCACTTGAAAAGGCTGTGCCGAAAATTCGTGAATACTTATTTTATAAAGAAATCAAAGGTGAAAAACAAAAAAAGTCCTTATAATATTATTATAAAATATTATTAATATAATAAAAATTAAAAATAATAGAAAATTAAATTTTTTAATTAAATAAAATTTATTAACATCATAAATATTCAGATTTAAAATTAAAGTAATTGAATAATAAAATGTTATTAATATAATAAAATTAAAATATTTATAAAAAATTATTTTAATATTTAAATAAAAATAAAAAAGTAATAGAAAACTAATTATTTTAATTAAATAAAGTTTATTAACATAAATAAATATTCAGATTAAAAATTTAAAATTAAAATTAATTTAATTGAATAATAAAATATTATAAAATATTATTATAAAATATTATTAATATAATAAAAATTAAAAATAATAGAAAATTAAATTTTTTAATTAAATAAAATTTATTAACATCATAAATATTCAGATTAAAAATTAAAGTAATTGAAAAATAAAATGTTATTAATATAATAAAATTAAAATATTTATAAAAAATTATTTTAATATTTAAATAAAAATAAAAAAGTAATAGAAAACTAATTATTTTAATTAAATAAAGTTTATTAACATAAATAAATATTCAGATTAAAAATTTAAAATTAAAATTAATTTAATTGAATAATAAAATATTATTAATATAATAAAATTAAAATATTTATAAAAAATTATTTTAATATTTAAATAAAAATAAAAAAGTAATAGAAAACTAATTATTTTAATTAAATAAAGTTTATTAACATAAATAAATATTCAGATTAAAAATTTAAAATTAAAATTAATTTAATTGAATAATAAAATATTATTAATATAATAAAATTAAAATATTGATAAAAAATTATTTTAATATTTAAATAAAAATAAAAAAGTAATAGAAAACTAATTATTTTAATTAAATAAAGTTTATTAACATAAATAAATATTCAGATTAAAAATTAAAAATTAAAATTAATTTAATTGAATAATAAAATATTATTAATATAATAAAATTAAAATATTGATAAAAAATTATTCTAATATTTATATAAAAATAAAAAACTAATTATTTTTAATTAAATAAAGTTTATTAATATAAATAAATATTCAGATAAAAATATAATTTTAAAAAAACAGAAATAAATAAAAAATTAAATTAATTGAAAAATAAAATATTATTAATATAATAAAATTAAAATATTAATAAAAATTATTCTAATATTTAAATAAAAATAAAAAAATAAGTGAAAATAAATTTTTTATTAAATAAAATTTATTAATATAAATAAATATTCAAATAATAATATAATTTACAAAAACAGAAATAAATTTAAAATAAAATAAAAATTAATTGAATAATAAAACAATAAATTTCAAATATAATATTGATTAATAGAATAATAATAATCCATCACATCGAACGCAAATTTTAATAGAATGATTGATAAAATTCTTTCAAACTAACATTTTGATTTCGTCCATCTTTGTTGTGATTCAGTTTATTATCAATGTAAAAAGACTTGTTATATTTATTAAAATTTTGAATAATAATAATTATTAATAATAAATAAATAAAATTAATACTTTGGGGCTTGCGCGATTTGTGGTTCTTCATTCGATGCTTCCGGAATAGTTGGAATGTCTAAAGTTCCATAAGTAACTGCTCTAAAAATACCAGCTACTCACTCATTTCTCTGTCACTGTCGGAATCTGCTAAATAAATAAAGGGAAATATTTACATTTTGCAGAAAAAATTATTCACGTCTAAAATATTTATTTTTTAAATTCTGACATGAAAATTTCCAACAAAAAAGATCTGTCTATTGGAATAGTTTAATGATTTCCCCAATGAGAAAATAAATAAACATAATTATTATTTTGACATCAATAAATGAGATCCTAACGCAATAGATTTAAAATCGATATGGCAAACGCGGAGCAATTATTTATATAGATTTATTGCTGATAGTCGCTAGTGAAAAAAAAATTAAATCGATCAGAGGTTGAAAAAAGACGTAAATGAAAAAATAAAATTAATCACATGTAAGAACCGAAGAAAACTTGAGAATATATTTGAGAAAAATAGAATTGTTGTGTAATATAAGAGCCTGAAGATTTTTGAACCATTTTTATGAAGACACACTTTTCGAATTTCCATTGAAAGATGGTGAAAGATAAGAATGTTTTGAGTTATGATTCGTCGCACTATAGTCCCTTTGTAGCACATTGATTCATCGTGGTGTCACATCTTCCTATATATTCACTAATCAGTCTTATTCTGCATGTGTATAAATAACTGTAATTTTTTTCGATGATCAACGCCAATTAAATCTATTAGCATTGACTGCAAAAATGTAAAAGAATCATTTTGCGAGTCTACCATAGTTGTCTGTTTTTCAGGTTATCTGCCACCCACAATACATGCCCAGTTATGCGATACCCACAATACATGCCCAGTTATGTGATACCCACAATACATGTCCAGTTATGTGACACCACAATACATGCCCAGTTATGCGATACCCACAAAACATGCCCAGTTATGCGATACCCACAATACATGTCCAGTTATGTGATACCCACAATACATGCCCAGTTATGCGATACCCACAAAACATGCCCAGTTATGCGATACCCACAAAACATGCCCAGTTATGTGCCACCCACAATACATGCCCAGTTATGCCATACCCACAATACATGCCCAGTTATGCGATACCAACAAAACATGTCCAGTTATGCCATACCCACAATACATGCCCAGTTATGCCATACCCACAATACATGCCCAGTTATGTGCCACCCACAATACATGCCCAGTTATGCGATACCCACAAAACATGCCCAGTTATGCGATACCCACAAAACATGCCCAGTTATGCCATACCCACAATACATGTCCAGTTATGTGCCACCACAATACATGCCCAGTTATGCCATACCCACAATACATGCCCAGTTATGCCATACCCACAATACATGCCCAGTTATGCGATACCAACAAAACATGTCCAGTTATGCCATACCCACAATACATGCCCAGTTATGCCATACCCACAATACATGCCCAGTTATGCCATACCCACAATACATGCCCAGTTATGTGATACCCACAATACATGCCCAGTTATGCGATACCCACAAAACATGCCCAGTTATGCGATACCCACAAAACATGCCCAGTTATGCCATACCCACAATACATGCCCAGTTATGCCATACCCACAATACATGCCCAGTTATGCCATACCCACAATACATGCCCAGTTATGCGATACCCACAAAACATGCCCAGTTATGCGATACCCACAAAACATGCCCAGTTATGCCATACCCACAATACATGCCCAGTTATGCGATACCCACAATACATGCCCAGTTATGTGCCACCCACAATACATGCCCAGTTATGCGATACCCACAATACATGTCCAGTTATCTGAAAAAACCTAACGAAACTACAAAATATTCTTATTTTTACTCCAAAGTCCAAAATAGTTTAATATCGAGTGGAATACATTAAATCTTTGACGAGATATAAAGATTTGAATAATTCTGCTAATAGCAGAACTTTCATCATTGACAGATGAGCGTGTGAATACATTTGATTGTATGAAAACAACTGACTGTGTTATTAGTGGTCAATTAGTCGGAAAACCGGAAAGTACCTAATTGACATGTGTTTAATTTTGATTGTTCGGGTTTGTGAGCGCACAATACTTTAGCGTGTTTTTCTGCTTCCACGTTTTAACGCATTTGTGCGGTCTTATATTTACTCGTTTGTGTGCACATGCGGATAATTCGAGTTGATCGTGGCTTGTTCAAATTTTTATATATTATTTTTAAATTTGAAAAATACAATATAGAAAAATTATTTTTTTAAAAATTTTTATTTTGTTGTTTTTGAAGTAAAATATTACCAATAATATTTAAAAAAATATATTTTAATTTTTAAATATTTTTAATAAATATTAAAATTTGATCAAAAATATAAAAATCAATATATTTCAAAAAGTTTTGAATTTCACAAAAAAATTATACGAAATTCTATTTTAAAAAATCAATATTTTTATAATTCTAAATGTGTAAAAATAAGAAATATTTTTAATAAATTTCACCAAAAATAATATTATTTTAATTTTAAAAATAACAATTTTTTTATATATAATTTTTTGGTAAAATTTGAAAATTTAAGAATAATTTATAAAAATCCAGAATTAAAATCAATCCCAAAAGATCTGAGGTAATCCTTTCCTTGAACAACCCAACTTGTTTATCGTTTTTTTGACCATATTTCATTGAAAATTCAAACATTTCATAACCATTTCATTAAAATTCTCCACATCTTAGAAAAAGAAATTTTCGAAAAATCTCAAAAATTCTTACAAAAAAAATTTTTAGTCAAGTTTTTCCATTTCAAATTTTCACCAGAAAAATCTTGAAAATATGAAAAAGTTGTGGTCAGCAAAAACGTTATTCTCTATATTTTGGCTCAAATAATTTTTTGATAATATCAAACGCTCGCACTATGGCACGATAAAACAAAAAAATATCATTTTAAATTCAATAATCGAACTTTTTAATCAATAATTGCACGTTTTAATCAATAATTACACCTTTATCAATAATCGCACTTTTTAATCAATAATTACACTTTTAATCAATAATCCCACTTTTAATCAATAATTACACATTTAATCAAAAAATCACACTTTTTAATCAATAATTACAAGTTTTAATCAATAATCGCATTTTTACTCAATAATCGCATTTAAAAATCATTTATAATTGCACCTGAAAATCAATAAAATTAAAATAATTGAAAAATCAATAATCGTGACAAAGGGAAAGCGAACTACACTACGATGTTGGGGATTGGATAACTTATTTAGTGCGCGGATAATCTCACAAAATCAATAGTTTTAAAATTGTAAATGTTATATTCAAAGAAAAAGGGAAATATTTCCAATCGGGTTTTCAAAAATGTATTTTTAAATTAATTAAATATTAAAAATCGATTACGTAAATTTTTTCAAAAACATAAAAATCAATATTTCTAAAATTTTAATTTTAAATATCTCCAATCGGCTTATATCAATAAATCATATATTAAAAATCAATAATTTCATATAGATCTCAAATAACTCACGTAAAACTTTAAAAAATCAATTTTTAATTTTTTTATTATTTTGAAAATTATTTAAAATTTCAGTTTTACCAAATTTCAATATAAAATTTTCAGCGTTTTATATTTTATCGACAATCAAATTTTTTCTCAAAAGGTTGAATTAAAACTAAAATTTCTTTTTGGGTAATCTAATCAAAATTACTAAGTAATTTTAATTATTAAATAGCAATTATTTTATTAAAATTATTTAAGTTAAAATTGAAGATAACCAAAATCTGTAATAATTATTGAAATAATTTATTACCATCTTTATTCAAAATAGTCTCTTCTTTATTCGAACTACATTGGAAATTCATTAATTCGTAACATTAACATATTGGTTTTACTTTTTACTCTGACTGACGCGTTTTCTACGACAAATGGACAATTAGTAAAAATGTTATTTTAAAATTATTACTGGTTAAAAGAATCTTCTCCCCAACCTTTTGTTATTTGTTGCTTGTTACTTGACTAAAATTTGATTTCTAATACATTTTACAAAGACGAATTTACTTTTTGAGGAGATGCTTCTGGAATAATATCATCAGCATTCTCAACGGGCTCATCAATTGGTTGATGAGCTCTTCGTCCACTTTTAACTGTCTATATTTATCATTTTAATTTCATTTTTGTCAAGAAAATTTACTTTTTTAGGTCTAAATGACATTGTAACTATGATAAACACTAAAAATTTGAATTATGCTGCTAAAATTTTATATATTAAAAGACAAATTTTTGCAAATAAAACAATAAATATATAAATATATTTATAAAATTAAATTAAAGAAAATCTCTTTTAAAATAATGTAATTTTAATAAGTTTCCAAAATTATTTGTGAAAATTTATGTTAAAATATTTTTTTTTCAATCTGAATATAAAACAAAGAAATTTTTCATTTAGTAGCATAGAGGAACATAGAAAATTATTTAGATATTTATTTATTTTTAGCTGTCATAACGATGAAATTATCTAAACCTTTCCATAATTGTCTTAATGCATGAGACATGGTAAATACCATATTGGTAATGTACACAATTGGCTGAAAGTTTATTTTCAGGTAAGGTTCATAACTAGAACTAATTCTAATCGGGTTCATGACTGCCAACTCAAGGTCTACATCGCTTTATCACTCTATATTCTTAACTGGGTTTATTGATTTTATATTTTTTAATAAGATTTCCTGTTCATTAGATGTGGTTTTTTCTATTTTACTACTTCTACTGGAAAATTCCATGGCGATCTGCTAGGCTGTATTTTTCCTGATTCCAACATCTCTTTCAAATAGTTTTCTACATCTACTTCAATACATTTTGGAATACGTCTTGGTTTAAATACAATGGGCTTTTGCTCGTTGTGCCTATTGAGTGTTTTATGACATCCGTTTTGCTAATATTCCATTTAGCCGTACTAAATATTTCAGAAACTAAGCTATTGTATCAAAATAAAAATTTCTTTCTTTTGGCGAATATGTTGTATCGACATCTTTGATTATCTTTTCTGGGATTTGATGTAATTCGAATCCTCTGATGAAATTTTAGTTTTTTATTTCTTTATTGGAGAGTGTTTTGAATCTTTTGATTTACTTTCTTTGATTTTGTTTCGTAAGACGAGACAGTCAGAGATATTAAATATGATATCGCCTCGGCTTTTAAAGACATAAATAATGTATTGTATGACAAAATATTTATTTGTAACGATTAGCGAAGTTCAGATATGAACTGAGTGTGGGTAATGTAAGAGAAACCGCGTTTTTTAAACAAATTTTATGAGTTATAGGAACGGAAACGATGAGAAACGATCTATACTTGGGTGTGATTTGCGAATGCTACGGAAAAAGAATCACACGATTAAGACTCAAACCCAAGAAAAGTGATCAGACCATTGATTTAAAAGCAGTACTTCGAGTAATTTTTTTAATGTTATGAACAATGGCGTAGCGAGGGTCTTCCAGACTGTAAAAATGCGGTCATACTGAGTTGTTCACATTCACCCACTGTAGATACGAGATACTTTTGGTCAATCTATTATTATATCATTTAATAAGATACATACAAAGAGCAGAGATGCTAATAAAAAGCAGCCATCTAAACAAGCATAATTTGAGACTGAGTAGGGAGTTACCAGAATCTTACAAATGGCGAAAACGTATTGATATTGTAAATTATCTATTATTTATTTAAAAAGTAAAGTACCCGAATTGATTATTTAAATTCCAAATAAAAATATTTGAAACAAATAAATGAAAATTCCCTTATAGCGATTAATGAGTGATATTTATGTGATGCAAGCACGTAGCCAGGGGTGTGCATTTGCATCCAGGCTTGAAGTCGAAATAATCCAAATTGTTTTTAGGAGAAACATTTTTTCATAAAACATTAAATTGAGCCAATAAACTTCTGAAATTTCATAAATTGTTGATTTACCTAACGGATTTCGACTATTCAAATTTTTAAAGTTCAAAAAATGTTCCATAAAAAATAAATGTAATTGCTAGTTTTGATGTCGGAAATATATGTAGAATTGCTAGGGTTTTTAGACGAAAAAACATTTTTTGCTCCCACTTTGAAATTCTGGCTTAGCCGCTGATGTAATGTAATAACAAATACTCCCAATTTATATAAAAATCGCAGTAAAGTGAATTTTTACCTGAAATAATAATCGCGACTTTAACTTGTAATTGATTCACAGAGTTAAAAGAAATTAATAATAAACTCTAAAACTTATTCGCATAAAATAAAATTATGCGCAACTAATGTATTCAAACAAATGATAAAATAGAAAAATAGATATTTTTATATGAGAAATAACTATTAAGTCATAGAAAAAATTTAAAGATAAAATATGAAAAAAGAAAATTTCGTTTTCTCTCATGTTTTTTTTCAAATTCTTAAACTTCACGATGAAATTCAAATTCTTGATTTTTGAAATTTATTCGATTTTTTAACTTTGCTCTGACAGAATTTGACCGTCTATATAATATATTTATAAATTATATATTTTACATTATCATATAAAACATGGACTTCTGATCCTTTTTATTCAATAACTCTCTTTAGTCGATCTTTTACTTACGCCAGTTTTTTACAACAAGGGCAACCGAAAAAGTTGAAATTTTTAAATATAAATTATTGAAAACTAAATTCAATTTAAAAAGAATATAAAAGATTAAAACAGATAATCGTAACGTATCCTGAAGGAGTTCACGATTTTAAGCCGTCTATTTAAAATATGAGCATTCTCAAGGTAATTATGAAGAAAAAAACCCATCACTAAGTTCATTAGCGAATTTAATGGGTGGTGAAGGTGTTAAATTTCGACTGGGCTCCCTCCATTAAAAACATGAGCACTGATGTAAAGTACGAGGTCTTAGTGTAAATTGTATGTTATATATAATGCCTTAGAGCATGGCTTCTTAAACCATGAGTCGCGACCCCATTTGGGGTCGCGTAGCAAAATTCTGGGGCCGCGAGAGATAAAAATACAATTTAACAGAAAATGTTTTTTAACTTGTAAAATTATTGTTATAAAGATAAAATAACAATTATCGTAGATAAAAATATCATAAAATCTTCTAGTTTGGAAAGATTGTTTGTACCTGCATTTCTATTAAGAGTATTGTAATAACTTGAATAACATTTACTATGAATTAGAATTAGAAGATGTTATAGGAATTTAAAAAAAATATAAATTTATTTTTCTTTTATATTTGTATGGGGTCGTCAAGAAACTCGCAATCATAAATGGGGTCGTGAATTACGAAAGTTAAGGAAGCTCTGCCTTAGAGAAATTAAAATTAAGGTAAAAAGTTATTATAAATATTACATGCTTGGTACCTATGATTTTGAACAATGTTCGAAGCATGATTCGATTTTCCATTTACAAATGAACGAATTTTCCTTCATTATCAATCGGGCTTCAAGAAAGAAATGATTCTTCATTCAAATCGTCAGTACAAAAACGGAAAACATTTTTCGATAACGTTACAAAAGAAATTCTTCTAAAACATTCATCTCAAAGAAAATTTATTACTACTGACTAGTATTAAAAATTCTTTTGTTATCCATTAATTACTTTCTAGTGGCAATGCTTTAGCTAATTTTAATTTAAATATTAATAGTTATTTTTTATAATTATTTCCTAAATTTGAATTCAGTAACTAATTGTTTAGTTCCAAGCTGGTCAGCATCTATTTAGTTATCTTTTATTATTTTTATCTAAACTTAAATAGAATTTAAACAAATAACAAGGCTAGCCTTTTCCCGCTATGTTTATTCAAAAAATATGAAATATTTTGGCCGATAAACTGCCATGATCATTCATAACCATAATTTAACTAGACTTTTGCTTTCTCCTCTTCTTCTCTGATTGATATTTTCTTTCACTCAAATATATCCAACAAATATATTTATTTAAACAAATTTGCAAAATTTTCAAATTTAATTTATCAATATTATAAATTTAATAGATCCGAATAAAAATTTTAAATTTTATAAAAATCAAAAATTATTTTTTTCAGATTAAAAAAAGTATTTTAAACATTTAAATATCGAATTTGCACATCATAAAAACCCAAATAAATATGTAAAAAATTTTACCATTCTTTTATTAAATTTTGGATTGCCGACATTGGCAGGGCTTTGTTTTCATAAACTTTAAAATCTTTTTTTGTATCGGTAGCGGAATTATTTATATACATAGAATTTAAACAAATAACAAAGTTAGCCATTTTCCGCAATTTGAAATATTTCTGTATTGTTTGTGCAGATCCCTCAATGTTGACTTGTCCGTTTAGATGCAGATGCTGCAGAGACTACAAGAAGAAGGAAGTTGTACATATTTTGTTGGCTGAGCTAAGAAAAGCTTACTATAAGCAGATTTGTGATGATGTAAATAAATTTTGATCTTTTACGAGTTTATTTTGTGTGTTTATTGTTTTTTATAAAGATTTTAATTGGTTGAATTAATATTATTATTATTATTATTATTATTATTATTATTATTATTATTATTGTTATTATTATTATTTTGATAACGCTAAATTTCTTTGATCGTAATCAAAATTTATAAAAATCTCATTGTAAAAATTATCCTAAAAATTTTATCTTAAAAATTCGTATATAAAAATTCATCGATAAAATTATACTGAAAACAAACCTTGTATAAAAAATTTTCAATATTTAATTATGTTAAAAATTTATTACTTTGAAAAATTATATTTTAAATTAAAAATTATTCTAAAAAAAAATCATCTTAAAAATGATTTATAAAAAATTCATCGATAAAATTATACTGAAAATTCTACTTAAAATCATATATAATTTATATATAAAAATCATATTTTTAAAATCTTATATAAAAAATACATTGATAAAATTTAACAGAAAAAATTTTAATTAGAAATACTTAAAAAATTTAATTAGAAATACTTAAAAATTTTATTTTAAATATTGAAAATAAATTCGAAAATAAATTTGAATTTAAAAAAAAATCGAAAAAAATTTCGAAAAAAAATACACACAAAAATTATTACACACAAAATTAATTAAGTTGATTACATCATTATGTAATCAAGATAATCCGAAATTTAATCTGTAAATAAACCCCCCCCTCCCCCCATATTTTTTTATGTTGCAGAGTGCTCCTAACTACCTACTTTAGCGCTTATTATAAATTTACCGAAAACGAATGGTTTAAATATCGGATAAATGAAAACGAAACCGACTAATAGGAAAAGATAAAGTCAGATGTTGTTGGTATGGATAGAAAAGTTAGCAATAATTGGAAAAAACATAATTATTTTTTAATAAGCTGTTTCATAATAAAATTATGGTTAAATATATTGAAGAAAAACATAACGTTTTTCATTGTTTTTGTGGGCAATTTTCAAAATTAAGCTGAATTTAATAAAAAATTGCTAAATTATTCAAAAACATGCTATGATGCACTATAAAATGATAATGTTTAAGCATATTTTAATTGGATTATGTTACATATAAAATTAAATACAGTCAATTATTTTTAAATGTGGTAGATAACTTCCTCAGGAAACCGCATATAACAGACACGGCTTGTGTTATATAAATAGAGACATGTTCCATAATTTTCGTAAAGCACATAAAACCAAAAAATCATTAAGATTTGGCGGAGAAATTGTAAAACCATAAAAGTACGTAATAATAAATATAAAGTTTAATAACTTTTTCGCTTTTAATATTTATAAAATTCTGAAAAAGGACCTTGTGATTTGAATGATTCTCTATTAATAAATATCTGGTTGGTTAAGGTTTGACAAAGATTAGTTCTTTTCTGGGCCAAAAGGGGAAAACCGCATAACTTAAAAAACGCATATCCACAGTAAATTTTAATGAACCTGTAGCTAAACAAGAAAACCAATGTGAGCATATTTCTAATGAACAGATTAATGAAATGAAAGAAACAGTCCGGAGTTTTAGTTGTCATCAATTATTTTCACGAATGCAATCGATGACTTTCTATAACAACAAAACGAATGAAATTAAAGAATTATTTATCCGAAATTATTATTTAGAGAAAAGACTAAACGAAAATAAAGACTTTTACAAGGTTTATTCTGAATTTAACAAAATGACCTCGCTTTGCGTCGTAGATACGTTTCGAAAAGACGACGCAATTATGATTTCATATAGGAATAGGTTATATAAAAATAACCATAGATTTCAATATTTTTTAATAAAAGGAAAATAAAAAAATATTGTTATCAGACAATTCCTTTCTCAGAATCTTAGAGATCTTATTGTATTTTAAATTTTCATAGCAAAATTTATAGCAACGACCTTTATAACTTAGCGATAAATATTTTACGCAAAGCATAGTCTACATTTTTATGCGTTGTAAATACGGGTCACCTGAGCGTCAGAACGTTTTATAAGTGCACAAACCAATTATAATTGGCATTGTCAAGTGTGTTTGAAGTGTATTTTGTGAAGTTTAATTTCTTTGGTCTACTTCATTCTTTACAGATCATTGACGTTATTTGTATTATATGGTTAACCGCGCCATAGTCAATAGCATAATTTATCAAATAAACAAAAAAATTAATCATTTACAAAATAACTTACAAAACTATATAGTTTCATGTTTTTTTGTTGCTTAAATTGTTTACTGTTTGTATAATTTTGATGCGCTAAATTCGAAAACAACATCATATTTATGCATCAGGCCCAAGTTTGTTGTTACGGTTACCCTTCCTAGGAAAGGATATTTCGAAGGACAACAAAATGATACAACAAGCACAGCTTTTCTCAATTATAATTTTATTATTGTTGATTTGGCGCTGGACGGTCGACTTGGTAGAATATTTATCTAAAGTTTAGTGAGGTCGTTGATTAGTTCACCACAATAAGCTCATACCTAATGACGCAGCTCTTACCAACATTTTATTTTAGGTATTACACACACACATTTATTATTGGTTAGATTTTTGATTGATTATATAAAATCCATTATGCTGTCTATTTAGCTTCGATTTAATGCACTTTGGTGTAGAATTCAATGAAAGGCAAAACTGGAGAATTTATAGGCAAAGGAAGAAAAATATATCTAATTTCAGTGAAATTACAATCAAAATGCAGAAAACTGGTTTCTTGGAAATTCTTATCAGACATTACTTAAATTCTTATTTCTATTCATTAACAATATTCAAAAGATTTCAAAGATTTTACAAACTCTATATTATTTAAACACACTTGTTAAATAAAACTTGGAGAATTTTAATTATGCATTTTCATATTCTGGGTGATGTCAATATACAGAAATCATACACATAATATTTAATATATAACATAATAAAATTAATATACATATTTATAATGATTATAAATTAATTATTAGATTTATCTCACAGGCATGATTGAATTGCAGATGAGTTTTCATTTTTTCCTGTTAATATGTTTTTGTTTCATCTCTCGTAACTTTTACCTCGGAATAAAAATAATAAATAGTAATAATAAAATTTGTTTATTAACAACATCTACATTAAATGTATTGTTTTTTAATAACTATATTCTTCCGCACATAAGTATCCACATTCATCCAAATAAATATATTTTACCGATAATATCAACTAAATTGTTAATAATTTTTGTAAAATATTTGATTTTCATGCAAGTGTAATTCACCAACTATTAATATTATAATTCATTTTCAGTGAATATTTCTTAAGTATATTTTCATTTCTTTCAATGTATCTTTAATTGATATTTCACTTCTTCATTAAGTAACCCAACCACTTCTTATTTGTTAACACTAATTCTTTATTCAATTCATATTTTCCACTCTTCAATGAATGTTTATCCTCTTCAATGAATAATTTTACCTTCTCAATGAATAATTTCCCCTTCAATGAATATTTTCTATATTCTTAAGTATATTACCCTTGTAAGTTTTTAATGTATCTATTGATATTTCATCTATTTAGTAGATATCTTTAGCTTTCCCACTTTTTCAGTAATTTCAACGACTTTTCCGCACTTAATATATTCTCCCACCAATATTACTTTTTCACTGAAAATTTGCTTCATAGGTTGTTTCATACACTATCTACTAATTAAAATTCTCCATTATTAAATTCTATTTAAAAATATCAAATAAATGTAAAGATTACCTTGTTATTTTCATTGAAAATTTAATTAATTTAAATTAAATTACAACCTTCAATAGATTAGGTTATGATAGGGAAAGTAAAATAATTTATGTAAATCAATTGGTGGTTTTAGGAAAATTTAATGATAATTTTTAATAATAATATCATTTTTTAAGCGATATTTAACATTTACTATTAAACTTTGAAAATTTTAGGGTTTTCTGTTGATTTTTAATGGATATATGAAATTTAAGGTTTTATTATGTTTTCAACGAAAATTATTGAAGAAATGATGGTAAATCAGCAACTTTAAGAGTATTTAATTTCTTGATAATTTCTTGTATTTTTATTGATTTTAGTATTATTTTAAATATATTTTAATATTAGGAAAAAGATGTCTATGAAACAGTTATTCTAGGATAATTATTTACCAATAAGAATAAAATTTGACTCAGATTTTGAATAGTAAATGAAAGTTTAATTATAATTGTACGATATATTTAAAAAAAAGTTGAAATTGTATTGCATTTACTCGTCGAATGTATGTAAACCTTTTCTTAAGTATATTTGGTGGTGATTATTTTGCAGTAAATTAAATGATATTTAATTAAAATTTATTGATAATTATATCAGACTTTTTTGGGTTTCAGTAGATCTTTAAAAATACTTTAGTGAAAGAAAAAATTTAAATGACTTTACAGTGTAATATTAAAACTTTTTGAGATAAGGGGACAATATTTAAATTAATTTTAGATTTGATGCATATCTACGACAAAATAATTATTAACATTTAGAGTAATATTTAAAGAATTTTAAGAGAGTACTCAGTGCGGTTACTATGGTAATCACTGAATTATTTCTATGGATTGCCTGATAATTGTTTGAGCAAACTATTAATGAAAATATTTTATTTATTTTGTAATAAATTAATGAAATTTATTGATTTTGTGAAGAATTTTACTGGGTTTAACATTGAAAATGTTGGGTATCGATAACATTCTTATAATACTTTAAATAAAGTGATTTTTATTAGTAATATTGAGATTTTTATGATAATTTTAAGGGTTTCGATCGGTTGAATACATACAGTAAATATGATCTTTATGAAGAATTTTAAATAGATTTTAGGGAATTTATCGGTTGAATATAGATTTCTAAAGGAAATTTACTTGATTGCTTTTTATGAAAATATTGAATAAAATTGTTACAGTGGATGAAAAATGACAATTGAATGGAAATGTTTGTTTGAGAGGGGAATTTATATTATTTTTTTAGGGTAAATAATCGAATAAGATCTAGTTTGTTGATATTTTTAAGGGAATCAAATAGGTTGAATATTGATATAAATGGGTTATTTTTATTAAAAATAATGGATATAGTTGGGAATAATGTCGTTTGAAGAGAAATAATTAGTTAAGAGAAAATTTATGATATTTTTAAAGGAATTTGATTACCACAAAATTTGGATATTTTATGAAAAATAGTGGATATAGTTGAAAATATTGTCGTTTGAAGAGCAATGATTGATTAAGAGAAAATTTATGATATTTTTAATAGATAGAATCGGATGAATATTGTTATGTTGGTGATTTTTATGAAGAAAAATTGTACAATTAAATCCTATGAGCAGTCGATAAAATACAATTATTTTCATTCAACAAGTAACTATAACAATTAATTAACAATCTTATAAAATTTTAAACAATGATCTAACAAATTTTTTCAAATATTTTACAGCTTAGTTAATTTAATTAATTTTTTGATTGATAAGTAATATTTTCTTTACAATTTCCTACTATGTTGAAGCTTTATTTAAAAGATTTTATTTAAAGAACTAAAAAATTGAATTAAATTTATTTAAAATTTACATCTTTCCCACTACTTTAATCAAATTCTATTCACCAGCTAAACACAATTTAATAAAAATAATTTTTACAAAATCTAATAGACAATCACATACATTTGTCTTATAAATTTGGGTTTTCAGTAAGTGATATTAGTATGTATTGAAGCATGGTATCAGAAATTTAACATATTTGGTAGTAGTTGATAATTATTTGATTTTAGTAATGCGGTAGATATTAATTGTATGTGTATTTTTTTTCTATCAGTTTTATTCAAACCTTTAGCATCTTTGAGTTAATAATTTTAAGAGTAGAATCATTTTTAATAAATATATGAAAATTTATTCCAAGTACAATGAAAGTAATATATGTTTTGAGAAATTAATTTAAGAATATTTTTCTAATCAAGATTCTTTTCACTAGCAATTAGATTAACCACTACTTGTACTTGCTAATTAATTTATCATTCAGTAAACAATAAGAATTAGAGTGAAAAGATTCGAAAATTTATAAAAATAAATTTAAGTAATCTTTTTGAGGTGTTACAATTAATAAACTTAGGGGCATGTGAAAATTTAATGAAAAGGTTGAGATTCATCTTTGAAAATAACTGTTAATAATTGTTCATTGTTGTATGCAATTAAAAATATTACAAAAATAGTAGAAAAATTTCAAAGTTTTTTAATGAAACTATTAAGCTTTACAAAGTAATTTCAATAAATCACATACAAGACTGTAAATAAAGCAATAAATTTTTATTCATAGAAAATACAACAATTGATTGGGCTTCAATGAATTTGATTAATAGTTTCTTGATAGCAACCAGGTAACTAAGCAACCAAACATATTACCAATTTGGAGACATCAGTGATCGATTAAAGAGTGAAGATGTTATTAAAATTTGTAATTGAAATTGTATTTCTTTTGATTGTTCAAATTTTTATGTGCTCTTGGTCAGTAAACAATTTTTGATATTGATTTGTTCAGTAATTAGTTATTGATAAGATATTGTGTGTGCACAGTGAATAACCAAGTATTTTAAGGGGAAATAATTGAGAAAAAATTTTATTTTATTTTTAAGTGGGTTAAGTTAGTTGAATATCGGTGTTCAAAGGGTAAATATTATTTAAATAGGGAATTTTAATCAATAAAATACTCAATTATTCAATGCCTAGTATGTGTATAGTGAGTTGAACAGTAGTCAGTCATTTGTATACATTACCTAGTGAATTTTGTTCAGTTATAAGTAGTGCGGTTTTAGGGTGAGTCACTCTGACCGCCCTGGTGGGTAATAGTAAATTTTCAACTTAATAAATAAAATAAAACAACTTCAGATGGGTACTTGTACCACCCTTGAAAATTGACAAATTTTCAACTGTCAAATTTTCTAATGTTAAATTTTCCATTGACAAATTTTCAACATTTCAAATTCTTAATTTTCAATTGTTAAATTGTCAACTGAGAAATTGTCAACTGTTAAACAACAAATGACTATTCTCGAAGTGTCAGAGGGGTTCACCCTAAAACCACACTACTTGTTTTTAATTGATTAAATTTTTAAATTTTTATTTCAAAACATTCGTACATTGATGATTTCCTAGTTGAAAAAACTAAACATTATTTGATTAAAAAATAATATTTAAAATTATGACACCTCGTACAAAACCAACTATAGGAAAATATTTTTATAAATTTTGCAACAAGGAAATTTCAAACGCTCACAAAGCCAAACATGAAAAAACTTCATGTCATACGAATAAAATTAAAACTGGTGGTGATTTTCAAAATTCAAAAATTATATCTTCAATATTAAAACATTTTTCAACAGAAAAATATCCAGGATAAAGACATTTAATTAGTCATTCATTCACAGGTCCAAGAACAAGATTAGATATTCGACTTGATGAAAATGACAATCCGAAACCTAGAGAAGAACCAGTTAATAGAGTTGATCAAGCAGCATTAAAACATGATATTGCTTTTAGAAATGAAGATATTCGATCTACATAAAAAGCTAACATTGATTTAATTCAAGATTTAAATGAAATTCATGATCCAACTTTTAGAGAAAGATTTGAAAGAGCAATTGGAAAAACAGCAATGAAAACAAAAATAATGTTTGGTGGCGAATTACCAATTGAAAAATTATCAATTGAATTATCTCAAGATGATCGCTTGCGCGTTGACGATATTTGGTTGGTTGATTTGTTCAGAACTGTAAATTCTAAAAATAATAAAAATTAAAAATATATTTTAATCATTATTGATTTGCATTCTAATTTTGTTTGGGCTCTACCATTAAAAAGCAAATCGGAATATTCAATCAGACAAAATTTCGAGTTTTTATTTGAAACAAATCTAAATAGGATTCCTAAAAAATTACACATCAACAAAGAATTTTACAAAGAATTTCAAGATGAAACATTTAAAGAATTCAAACAAGAAAATGATATTCAAATTAATTTTCTATATGGCAATTTGAATTTGGTAAAGACCTTTAATAAAAAATTACAAGATAGGTTATATTAAAAATTTTAAAAAACAAGGAAATAGAATTTGGATAAACATGTTGGAAATTTATATTATCAAATACAATAATAATTTAAAATAAATAATTTTAAATGGATAATTCAACAAGTGAAAATATTGACCTTGAAACGAAGATAAGAAAAATAATAGAAACAAACAAACCTGGAACTATCGAAATTGATGGTAAAAAATCATACATTGGAAAAAAGAAAATAGGAGAAATTAAACAGGTTGAAGCTGAATATTTTAAAGGGTCGCAAGGCGAACATTCTGGAGGTATTTTACCTTTGGCAGCTTTTTTACATTTAACGTTTGGTGTGTTGGGCCAGAACACAAACGGCCTTGTAAATGTTTAAATAAATCGGTAACACACATGCAAACACAACATGCAGATTCAAATCAAACCTATTAAAACACTAAATAACCCTATCAAAATATGAGAAAGAAGACAATTAAATATAAAATAATAAACATAAAAATAAATAAAAATAATAACAAAAAGCAACAAGATCCGCACGATATAAATATAAACATAACACGAAAACCTAACAAATTCGACCGAAATTTGATAATTTAACAAAAATGTGAAATTTCATGAAAATGAAATAAAAATCAAAGAATTTGAATTAGAAATAATTCAATAACAATTTCAAAAGAAAAATTAACAAATAAAATTGCAAAATAATAAAAATTGAGATTAGAATACACTAGAAAATTCAAAGGTCGAATTTTGTTTTACTAAATCAAAAAGAACACGCAAGGTTAGGGACAAAAATAGTTTCAACAGCTGTAAGATTTTCTGAAAAAATTTGTTCACCTTTAAATGTTGGTATAATTTTATTGTTCTATACTTGTCTTGATTTTCCATTGTTTTACCAAAAACAGCATTATTTAAAAGTTTATAAATTGTATCAAGAAAAGATTGTTTATTCTTTTTTGTAATATTTCTGTTTGTAATATTTCCATTAATATAAGGTTCCATCCAAGGTTTTTGTTTGAAAGAAATAATACTATGAATTCTTTTTATTTTCATTCCATGTCGAAGATAAAATTGTAACATTCTATAATGAACAAGATAGAATTTTTTATCATGTTGATCACATATTAATTTTTCACTTGAATCATCTTGTTGTTGATTTCTTGATTTTGGCCATGGTGATAATTGTTTATATTTTATTATTCTCTTGTGTGGTGCAAATGGAAAATGTCTTGTCTTGTTATGAATTTCTTTTTTGATATTTTAAATCTAATTCTATAAAATATCCAATATCAGAATCTTTTGGAGTTGATAATATTTTGTCTAATAATTCATCAGATACTATTTGGCATTTAAAATTTTCAAATGGTAAATGTTGAGTCATTATTCCAGAATATAATGCAGTTGCATCAAAATATTTTATTTGATTTGGATTGTTTAATTTTTCAAATACATCTGGTAATTTATTATTTGAAATTTGTATAAATGGTTCATTACAATCAGGATCTCTAGAATCTTGGGATATAGAATCAAAAAATTGTTGAATATTATTAGTTGTTATTTCTCTCGATCCCAAGTTTGAAGAAATAACACCTCGAATGTTTTTCTTTATTAATAGAAACATGTCAATATCTGTTAATAATTCTAATTTTTCTTCGGTTTGATGTAATAAAATATTTCAAGCCATTGATGGAAGAGAAACAAAACTAGAAGGTTCCAAAATTGATATTTCTCGAAATTTTTCAAAACAATCTACTAAAATGTATACATTTAATTTGAGATATAAATCTCTATAATCTCCCAAATTTTTACAATTAAATAATTTGAACATTGTTTGTGCTCGATTATATTCTTCATCTGTAATGTTTGATTGATTTAAAATTGAATGAAATTTTTCAATTGGAGTAAGTTTTATTTCTTTATATTTTTCATTATAAATCAACATAATCATATGGATAAATTCCTTTTTGTCGACATGTAAAATAATATTCTGATGAAGTTTTACTATCATTCAAGAATTTATTTGTTATTTTAAAATCATCTGGAGCTAAAGATTTTTCAACTTGATCAAGACTCACTCCAAAAAATCTTAGGGAATCTATAAATCTAAAACATTCATAATTTAAACTAATATAATTTTCATTTGTTTTTCCAATTATTTCAATTTTTATTTGCTTTTTCAGCTAATGATTTGATAAACATGTGGATATTATAACCACTAAGATTATGAAATACAATTAAGATTGCAAGATTTATGAGCAGCACCATTAAACTCGATGAAATTATCATGATCTCGAATCTTTAAGTTTTGATTTCTGCCATTTGAACTTGGGTTGGTTGAACTTTCATCACTTGAACTTGAATCATTTGAACTTGAATCATTTGTACTTAAATCACTTGAACTTTAATCAACTTGTAACTTTTCATTGCACATCCAATATCTATCAGCTTGTTGAAATTCTAATTCTTGTTCTTGTTGACATGTCCAATTCAAATTCAGTATTTTTTAAAATTTGATGGAATTCATGTTCAAGATTATTAATTGTTTTTCTTAAATCATTTAAAACATCTTCACCTCAAAATGAATATTCTCGAGATTCAATTATTTCGGGATACTTTTTTTTACATAGAGTCTATATGCTGATGGAATTTGATGAGTAAGATTTATTATATGTGAAAAATTTATCATGAAATTCTTTTTCTTGTTAATTTCAGTTTCAAATTCATTAAAAACATAATTGTAATTTTCCTGTTTTAATTTTTCCTCAATTTGATCGTCAACATTCATTGGATCAATTATCGATTCAAAATCTCCATAAATAATTACTAGGGGATTTAGTAATTTTGAGCATTGATAAAAGGTTTTATTATTTTTGAAATTTGGCATTTTAATCTTTGCTGGCTTGTTTTGAATACAAAGTCGTGAATGTTTAATTTTCATGTCTGGTGTTGTTGTAATATTGAAACATCTTTCACAAATATGAATATTTTTATTATGATATTTTGAAAGTTGAGTTTTTATAAATCCTTGAAAATTTTTATCCAAACATAATGATAAATGTCTTGTTTTTGTAAATTTTTACCTTTAATTATTAAAAGACTAATAACCTCGGAATTGTTTTGTTTAGTGGATAAATATTTCTAGAATCTGGATTTGGTTGATGATAAATATTTATTCTCAAATTATTTATTTTTTCAAATTTGGCAACATTTCGATCTAGAAAATAATCTGTAATTTCAAGACATTCGTTTAGATTCTCACTGACATTCCAAATGTATTCATTTTCAAATTTTCTATATTTTGAAACTTGTTCTGGATAAATTTTTTGAGTGTTTAGGGCTGAAAGAATTGCCCATTAAAAACATTTGTTGTTGTTGTTTTCAACATTTAAAATATATTTCCTTTTGAGAATATCAGGTGTTGGAATATAAACCTTTGGTTGAAATGTAATTGTTTTCCAAAAATGAATTTCAATAAAATCAAAAGAAAATAAAGTCATATCACTTCCAGAAATATAATTTGATTTTATTCAAACTTCTTTTTCTAAACTTTTGTAAATTTTATTAATTGTATCATCTCGAAGTTTATTAAATAAATGGAAACATGGTCACATTGCTGCAATGGTTAAAGGATTGTCGTGAATTTGAAGTCTATTATACGAAATGTGTAAATCTACACGAAATTTTAATGTTTAAATTTTTTCATTTCAATATTTATTTCTTGAATAATTTTATCCTTGTTGAATAAAATAGATTCTTTAACTCCACCTTCTGAATCTTGTAGTGTTCCAATTTTGACAGTTGAACGAACAGCAGATATTCCATATTTTTTTATTTCTTTTTAGAATAATTCTTGATGTTTTTGTTCTTGATCTTCAAATTCTTTGTTTTTGATTAAAAATTTTTCTCTTTCTCTTCGACCTAACCCTTTGCATGATATATAATGAGATTCATAACCATAATTTTAAAATGTTTCACCACATTTTCGACATTTTTTAGAATTTGAATTATCTAAACCATTTACTTTTATTAAATGTTGTCGACTTTTATTATGAGATCTAAGACCTTGAATATTTTGAAATGTCTTGTTGCATTCATAACATTTTATTTCATCATTAGATTCGCTTAAAGAAGATTCGCTTGAAGAAGTATAAACCATTTTTTAGGGTACTCTTAATTTTTAAAATAAAAATTTGTATAATTTTGTAATTTTATAATTTATATTTCAAAATTTATATTTTGAAAACCCGGTAACTTGTGATTTCACATTCAATAACTCGATGTTAAAATTTTTCAATTTATGAATTTGTGAATTTTTCAACTAGGAAATCATCAATGTACGAATGTTTTGGAATTAAAATTTAAACAAATTAAAATTTAAAAATTAATTCGATTAAAAACAAGTAATGTGGTTTTAGGGTGAGTCACTCTGACCGCCCTGGTGGGTAATAGTAAATTTTCAACTTAATAAATAAAATAAAACAACTTCAGATGGGTACTTGTACCACCCTTGAAAATTGACAAATTTTCAACTGTCAAATTTTCTAATGTTAAATTTTCCATTGACAAATTTTCAACATTTCAAATTCTTAATTTTCAATTGTTAAATTGTCAACTGAGAAATTGTCAACTGTTAAACAACAAATGACTATTCTCGAAGTGTCAGAGGGGTTCACCCTAAAACCACACTACTTGTTTTTAATTGATTAAATTTTTAAATTTTTATTTCAAAACATTCGTACATTGATGATTTCCTAGTTGAAAAAACTAAACATTATTTGATTAAAAAATAATATTTAAAATTATGACACCTCGTACAAAACCAACTATAGGAAAATATTTTTATAAATTTTGCAACAAGGAAATTTCAAACGCTCACAAAGCCAAACATGAAAAAACTTCATGTCATACGAATAAAATTAAAACTGGTGGTGATTTTCAAAATTCAAAAATTATATCTTCAATATTAAAACATTTTTCAACAGAAAAATATCCAGGATAAAGACATTTAATTAGTCATTCATTCACAGGTCCAAGAACAAGATTAGATATTCGACTTGATGAAAATGACAATCCGAAACCTAGAGAAGAACCAGTTAATAGAGTTGATCAAGCAGCATTAAAACATGATATTGCTTTTAGAAATGAAGATATTCGATCTACATAAAAAGCTAACATTGATTTAATTCAAGATTTAAATGAAATTCATGATCCAACTTTTAGAGAAAGATTTGAAAGAGCAATTGGAAAAACAGCAATGAAAACAAAAATAATGTTTGGTGGCGAATTACCAATTGAAAAATTATCAATTGAATTATCTCAAGATGATCGCTTGCGCGTTGACGATATTTGGTTGGTTGATTTGTTCAGAACTGTAAATTCTAAAAATAATAAAAATTAAAAATATATTTTAATCATTATTGATTTGCATTCTAATTTTGTTTGGGCTCTACCATTAAAAAGCAAATCGGAATATTCAATCAGACAAAATTTCGAGTTTTTATTTGAAACAAATCTAAATAGGATTCCTAAAAAATTACACATCAACAAAGAATTTTACAAAGAATTTCAAGATGAAACATTTAAAGAATTCAAACAAGAAAATGATATTCAAATTAATTTTCTAGATGGCAATTTGAATTTGGTAAAGACCTTTAATAAAAAATTACAAGATAGGTTATATTAAAAATTTTAAAAAACAAGGAAATAGAATTTGGATAAACATGTTGGAAATTTATATTATCAAATACAATAATAATTTAAAATAAATAATTTTAAATGGATAATTCAACAAGTGAAAATATTGACCTTGAAACGAAGATAAGAAAAATAATAGAAACAAACAAACCTGGAACTATCGAAATTGATGGTAAAAAATCATACATTGGAAAAAAGAAAATAGGAGAAATTAAACAGGTTGAAGCTGAATATTTTAAAGGGTCGCAAGGCGAACATTCTGGAGGTATTTTACCTTTGGCAGCTTTTTTACATTTAACGTTTGGTGTGTTGGGCCAGAACACAAACGGCCTTGTAAATGTTTAAATAAATCGGTAACACACATGCAAACACAACATGCAGATTCAAATCAAACCTATTAAAACACTAAATAACCCTATCAAAATATGAGAAAGAAGACAATTAAATATAAAATAATAAACATAAAAATAAATAAAAATAATAACAAAAAGCAACAAGATCCGCACGATATAAATATAAACATAACACGAAAACCTAACAAATTCGACCGAAATTTGATAATTTAACAAAAATGTGAAATTTCATGAAAATGAAATAAAATCAAAGAATTTGAATTAGAAATAATTCAATAACAATTTCAAAAGAAAAATTAACAAATAAAATTGCAAAATAATAAAAATTGAGATTAGAATACACTAGAAAATTCAAAGGTCGAATTTTGTTTTACTAAATCAAAAAGAACACGCAAGGTTAGGGACAAAAATAGTTTCAACAGCTGTAAGATTTTCTGAAAAAATTTGTTCACCTTTAAATGTTGGTATAATTTTATTGTTCTATACTTGTCTTGATTTTCCATTGTTTTACCAAAAACAGCATTATTTAAAAGTTTATAAATTGTATCAAGAAAAGATTGTTTATTCTTTTTTGTAATATTTCTGTTTGTAATATTTCCATTAATATAAGGTTCCATCCAAGGTTTTTGTTTGAAAGAAATAATACTATGAATTCTTTTTATTTTCATTCCATGTCGAAGATAAAATTGTAACATTCTATAATGAACAAGATAGAATTTTTATCATGTTGATCACATATTAATTTTTCACTTGAATCATCTTGTTGTTGATTTCTTGATTTTGGCCATGGTGATAATTGTTTATATTTTATTATTCTCTTGTGTGGTGCAAATGGAAAATGTCTTGTCTTGTTATGAATTTCTTTTTTGATATTTTAAATCTAATTCTATAAAATATCCAATATCAGAATCTTTTGGAGTTGATAATATTTTGTCTAATAATTCATCAGATACTATTTGGCATTTAAAATTTTCAAATGGTAAATGTTGAGTCATTATTCCAGAATATAATGCAGTTGCATCAAAATATTTTATTTGATTTGGATTGTTTAATTTTTCAAATACATCTGGTAATTTATTATTTGAAATTTGTATAAATGGTTCATTACAATCAGGATCTCTAGAATCTTGGGATATAGAATCAAAAAATTGTTGAATATTATTAGTTGTTATTTCTCTCGATCCCAAGTTTGAAGAAATAACACCTCGAATGTTTTTCTTTATTAATAGAAACATGTCAATATCTGTTAATAATTCTAATTTTTCTTCGGTTTGATGTAATAAAATATTTCAAGCCATTGATGGAAGAGAAACAAAACTAGAAGGTTCCAAAATTGATATTTCTCGAAATTTTCAAAACAATCTACTAAAATGTATACATTTAATTTGAGATATAAATCTCTATAATCTCCCAAATTTTTACAATTAAATAATTTGAACATTGTTTGTGCTCGATTATATTCTTCATCTGTAATGTTTGATTGATTTAAAATTGAATGAAATTTTTCAATTGGAGTAAGTTTTATTTCTTTATATTTTTCATTATAAATCAACATAATCATATGGATAAATTCCTTTTTGTCGACATGTAAAATAATATTCTGATGAAGTTTTACTATCATTCAAGAATTTATTTGTTATTTTAAAATCATCTGGAGCTAAAGATTTTTCAACTTGATCAAGACTCACTCCAAAAATCTTAGGGAATCTATAAATCTAAAACATTCATAATTTAAACTAATATAATTTTCATTTGTTTTTCCAATTATTTCAATTTTTATTTGCTTTTTCAGCTAATGATTTGATAAACATGTGGATATTATAACCACTAAGATTATGAAATACAATTAAGATTGCAAGATTTATGAGCAGCACCATTAAACTCGATGAAATTATCATGATCTCGAATCTTTAAGTTTTGATTTCTGCCATTTGAACTTGGGTTGGTTGAACTTTCATCACTTGAACTTGAATCATTTGAACTTGAATCATTTGTACTTAAATCACTTGAACTTTAATCAACTTGTAACTTTTCATTGCACATCCAATATCTATCAGCTTGTTGAAATTCTAATTCTTGTTCTTGTTGACATGTCCAATTCAAATTCAGTATTTTTTAAAATTTGATGGAATTCATGTTCAAGATTATTAATTGTTTTTCTTAAATCATTTAAAACATCTTCACCTCAAAATGAATATTCTCGAGATTCAATTATTTCGGGATACTTTTTTTTACATAGAGTCTATATGCTGATGGAATTTGATGAGTAAGATTTATTATATGTGAAAAATTTATCATGAAATTCTTTTTCTTGTTAATTTCAGTTTCAAATTCATTAAAAACATAATTGTAATTTTCCTGTTTTAATTTTTCCTCAATTTGATCGTCAACATTCATTGGATCAATTATCGATTCAAAATCTCCATAAATAATTACTAGGGATTTAGTAATTTTGAGCATTGATAAAAGGTTTTATTATTTTTGAAATTTGGCATTTTAATCTTTGCTGGCTTGTTTTGAATACAAAGTCGTGAATGTTTAATTTTCATGTCTGGTGTTGTTGTAATATTGAAACATCTTTCACAAATATGAATATTTTTATTATGATATTTTGAAAGTTGAGTTTTTATAAATCCTTGAAAATTTTTATCCAAACATAATGATAAATGTCTTGTTTTGTAAATTTTTACCTTTAATTATTAAAAGACTAATAACCTCGGAATTGTTTTGTTTAGTGGATAAATATTTCTAGAATCTGGATTTGGTTGATGATAAATATTTATTCTCAAATTATTTATTTTTTCAAATTTGGCAACATTTCGATCTAGAAAATAATCTGTAATTTCAAGACATTCGTTTAGATTCTCACTGACATTCCAAATGTATTCATTTTCAAATTTTCTATATTTTGAAACTTGTTCTGGATAAATTTTTTGAGTGTTTAGGGCTGAAAGAATTGCCCATTAAAAACATTTGTTGTTGTTGTTTTCAACATTTAAAATATATTTCCTTTTGAGAATATCAGGTGTTGGAATATAAACCTTTGGTTGAAATGTAATTGTTTTCCAAAAATGAATTTCAATAAAATCAAAAGAAAATAAAGTCATATCACTTCCAGAAATATAATTTGATTTTATTCAAACTTCTTTTTCTAAACTTTTGTAAATTTTATTAATTGTATCATCTCGAAGTTTATTAAATAAATGGAAACATGGTCACATTGCTGCAATGGTTAAAGGATTGTCGTGAATTTGAAGTCTATTATACGAAATGTGTAAATCTACACGAAATTTTAATGTTTAAATTTTTCATTTCAATATTTATTTCTTGAATAATTTTATCCTTGTTGAATAAAATAGATTCTTTAACTCCACCTTCTGAATCTTGTAGTGTTCCAATTTTGACAGTTGAACGAACAGCAGATATTCCATATTTTTTATTTCTTTTTAGAATAATTCTTGATGTTTTGTTCTTGATCTTCAAATTCTTTGTTTTTGATTAAAAATTTTTCTCTTTCTCTTCGACCTAACCCTTTGCATGATATATAATGAGATTCATAACCATAATTTTAAAATGTTTCACCACATTTTCGACATTTTTTAGAATTTGAATTATCTAAACCATTTACTTTTATTAAATGTTGTCGACTTTTATTATGAGATCTAAGACCTTGAATATTTTGAAATGTCTTGTTGCATTCATAACATTTTATTTCATCATTAGATTCGCTTAAAGAAGATTCGCTTGAAGAAGTATAAACCATTTTTTAGGGTACTCTTAATTTTAAAATAAAATTTGTATAATTTTGTAATTTTATAATTTATATTTCAAAATTTATATTTTGAAAACCCGGTAACTTGTGATTTCACATTCAATAACTCGATGTTAAAATTTTTCAATTTATGAATTTGTGAATTTTTCAACTAGGAAATCATCAATGTACGAATGTTTTGGAATTAAAATTTAAACAAATTAAAATTTAAAAATTAATTCGATTAAAAACAAGTAATGTGGTTTTAGGGTGAGTCACTCTGACCGCCCTGGTGGGTAATAGTAAATTTTCAACTTAATAAATAAAATAAAACAACTTCAGATGGGTACTTGTACCACCCTTGAAAATTGACAAATTTTCAACTGTCAAATTTTCTAATGTTAAATTTTCCATTGACAAATTTTCAACATTTCAAATTCTTAATTTTCAATTGTTAAATTGTCAACTGAGAAATTGTCAACTGTTAAACAACAAATGACTATTCTCGAAGTGTCAGAGGGGTTCACCCTAAAACCACACTACTTGTTTTTAATTGATTAAATTTTTAAATTTTTATTTCAAAACATTCGTACATTGATGATTTCCTAGTTGAAAAAACTAAACATTATTTGATTAAAAAATAATATTTAAAATTATGACACCTCGTACAAAACCAACTATAGGAAAATATTTTTATAAATTTTGCAACAAGGAAATTTCAAACGCTCACAAAGCCAAACATGAAAAAACTTCATGTCATACGAATAAAATTAAAACTGGTGGTGATTTTCAAAATTCAAAAATTATATCTTCAATATTAAAACATTTTTCAACAGAAAAATATCCAGGATAAAGACATTTAATTAGTCATTCATTCACAGGTCCAAGAACAAGATTAGATATTCGACTTGATGAAAATGACAATCCGAAACCTAGAGAAGAACCAGTTAATAGAGTTGATCAAGCAGCATTAAAACATGATATTGCTTTTAGAAATGAAGATATTCGATCTACATAAAAAGCTAACATTGATTTAATTCAAGATTTAAATGAAATTCATGATCCAACTTTTAGAGAAAGATTTGAAAGAGCAATTGGAAAAACAGCAATGAAAACAAAAATAATGTTTGGTGGCGAATTACCAATTGAAAAATTATCAATTGAATTATCTCAAGATGATCGCTTGCGCGTTGACGATATTTGGTTGGTTGATTTGTTCAGAACTGTAAATTCTAAAAATAATAAAAATTAAAAATATATTTTAATCATTATTGATTTGCATTCTAATTTTGTTTGGGCTCTACCATTAAAAAGCAAATCGGAATATTCAATCAGACAAAATTTCGAGTTTTTATTTGAAACAAATCTAAATAGGATTCCTAAAAAATTACACATCAACAAAGAATTTTACAAAGAATTTCAAGATGAAACATTTAAAGAATTCAAACAAGAAAATGATATTCAAATTAATTTTCTAGATGGCAATTTGAATTTGGTAAAGACCTTTAATAAAAAATTACAAGATAGGTTATATTAAAAATTTTAAAAAACAAGGAAATAGAATTTGGATAAACATGTTGGAAATTTATATTATCAAATACAATAATAATTTAAAATAAATAATTTTAAATGGATAATTCAACAAGTGAAAATATTGACCTTGAAACGAAGATAAGAAAAATAATAGAAACAAACAAACCTGGAACTATCGAAATTGATGGTAAAAAATCATACATTGGAAAAAAGAAAATAGGAGAAATTAAACAGGTTGAAGCTGAATATTTTAAAGGGTCGCAAGGCGAACATTCTGGAGGTATTTTACCTTTGGCAGCTTTTTTACATTTAACGTTTGGTGTGTTGGGCCAGAACACAAACGGCTTGTAAATGTTTAAATAAATCGGTAACACACATGCAAACACAACATGCAGATTCAAATCAAACCTATTAAAACACTAAATAACCCTATCAAAATATGAGAAAGAAGACAATTAAATATAAAATAATAAACATAAAAATAAATAAAAATAATAACAAAAAGCAACAAGATCCGCACGATATAAATATAAACATAACACGAAAACCTAACAAATTCGACCGAAATTTGATAATTTAACAAAAATGTGAAATTTCATGAAAATGAAATAAAAATCAAAGAATTTGAATTAGAAATAATTCAATAACAATTTCAAAAGAAAATTAACAAATAAAATTGCAAAATAATAAAAATTGAGATTAGAATACACTAGAAAATTCAAAGGTCGAATTTTGTTTTACTAAATCAAAAAGAACACGCAAGGTTAGGGACAAAAATAGTTTCAACAGCTGTAAGATTTTCTGAAAAAATTTGTTCACCTTTAAATGTTGGTATAATTTTATTGTTCTATACTTGTCTTGATTTTCCATTGTTTTACCAAAAACAGCATTATTTAAAAGTTTATAAATTGTATCAAGAAAAGATTGTTTATTCTTTTTTGTAATATTTCTGTTTGTAATATTTCCATTAATATAAGGTTCCATCCAAGGTTTTTGTTTGAAAGAAATAATACTATGAATTCTTTTTATTTTCATTCCATGTCGAAGATAAAATTGTAACATTCTATAATGAACAAGATAGAATTTTTTATCATGTTGATCACATATTAATTTTTCACTTGAATCATCTTGTTGTTGATTTCTTGATTTTGGCCATGGTGATAATTGTTTATATTTTATTATTCTCTTGTGTGGTGCAAATGGAAAATGTCTTGTCTTGTTATGAATTTCTTTTTGATATTTTAAATCTAATTCTATAAAATATCCAATATCAGAATCTTTTGGAGTTGATAATATTTTGTCTAATAATTCATCAGATACTATTTGGCATTTAAAATTTTCAAATGGTAAATGTTGAGTCATTATTCCAGAATATAATGCAGTTGCATCAAAATATTTTATTTGATTTGGATTGTTTAATTTTTCAAATACATCTGGTAATTTATTATTTGAAATTTGTATAAATGGTTCATTACAATCAGGATCTCTAGAATCTTGGGATATAGAATCAAAAAATTGTTGAATATTATTAGTTGTTATTTCTCTCGATCCCAAGTTTGAAGAAATAACACCTCGAATGTTTTTCTTTATTAATAGAAACATGTCAATATCTGTTAATAATTCTAATTTTTCTTCGGTTTGATGTAATAAAATATTTCAAGCCATTGATGGAAGAGAAACAAAACTAGAAGGTTCCAAAATTGATATTTCTCGAAATTTTTCAAAACAATCTACTAAAATGTATACATTTAATTTGAGATATAAATCTCTATAATCTCCCAAATTTTTACAATTAAATAATTTGAACATTGTTTGTGCTCGATTATATTCTTCATCTGTAATGTTTGATTGATTTAAAATTGAATGAAATTTTTCAATTGGAGTAAGTTTTATTTCTTTATATTTTCATTATAAATCAACATAATCATATGGATAAATTCCTTTTTGTCGACATGTAAAATAATATTCTGATGAAGTTTTACTATCATTCAAGAATTTATTTGTTATTTTAAAATCATCTGGAGCTAAAGATTTTTCAACTTGATCAAGACTCACTCCAAAAAATCTTAGGGAATCTATAAATCTAAAACATTCATAATTTAAACTAATATAATTTTCATTTGTTTTTCCAATTATTTCAATTTTTATTTGCTTTTTCAGCTAATGATTTGATAAACATGTGGATATTATAACCACTAAGATTATGAAATACAATTAAGATTGCAAGATTTATGAGCAGCACCATTAAACTCGATGAAATTATCATGATCTCGAATCTTTAAGTTTTGATTTCTGCCATTTGAACTTGGGTTGGTTGAACTTTCATCACTTGAACTTGAATCATTTGAACTTGAATCATTTGTACTTAAATCACTTGAACTTTAATCAACTTGTAACTTTTCATTGCACATCCAATATCTATCAGCTTGTTGAAATTCTAATTCTTGTTCTTGTTGACATGTCCAATTCAAATTCAGTATTTTTTAAAATTTGATGGAATTCATGTTCAAGATTATTAATTGTTTTTCTTAAATCATTTAAAACATCTTCACCTCAAAATGAATATTCTCGAGATTCAATTATTTCGGGATACTTTTTTTTACATAGAGTCTATATGCTGATGGAATTTGATGAGTAAGATTTATTATATGTGAAAAATTTATCATGAAATTCTTTTTCTTGTTAATTTCAGTTTCAAATTCATTAAAAACATAATTGTAATTTTCCTGTTTTAATTTTTCCTCAATTTGATCGTCAACATTCATTGGATCAATTATCGATTCAAAATCTCCATAAATAATTACTAGGGGATTTAGTAATTTTGAGCATTGATAAAAGGTTTTATTATTTTTGAAATTTGGCATTTTAATCTTTGCTGGCTTGTTTTGAATACAAAGTCGTGAATGTTTAATTTTCATGTCTGGTGTTGTTGTAATATTGAAACATCTTTCACAAATATGAATATTTTTATTATGATATTTTGAAAGTTGAGTTTTTATAAATCCTTGAAAATTTTTATCCAAACATAATGATAAATGTCTTGTTTTTGTAAATTTTTACCTTTAATTATTAAAAGACTAATAACCTCGGAATTGTTTTGTTTAGTGGATAAATATTTCTAGAATCTGGATTTGGTTGATGATAAATATTTATTCTCAAATTATTTATTTTTTCAAATTTGGCAACATTTCGATCTAGAAAATAATCTGTAATTTCAAGACATTCGTTTAGATTCTCACTGACATTCCAAATGTATTCATTTTCAAATTTTCTATATTTTGAAACTTGTTCTGGATAAATTTTTTGAGTGTTTAGGGCTGAAAGAATTGCCCATTAAAAACATTTGTTGTTGTTGTTTTCAACATTTAAAATATATTTCCTTTTGAGAATATCAGGTGTTGGAATATAAACCTTTGGTTGAAATGTAATTGTTTTCCAAAAATGAATTTCAATAAAATCAAAAGAAAATAAAGTCATATCACTTCCAGAAATATAATTTGATTTTATTCAAACTTCTTTTTCTAAACTTTTGTAAATTTTATTAATTGTATCATCTCGAAGTTTATTAAATAAATGGAAACATGGTCACATTGCTGCAATGGTTAAAGGATTGTCGTGAATTTGAAGTCTATTATACGAAATGTGTAAATCTACACGAAATTTTAATGTTTAAATTTTTTCATTTCAATATTTATTTCTTGAATAATTTTATCCTTGTTGAATAAAATAGATTCTTTAACTCCACCTTCTGAATCTTGTAGTGTTCCAATTTTGACAGTTGAACGAACAGCAGATATTCCATATTTTTTTATTTCTTTTTAGAATAATTCTTGATGTTTTTGTTCTTGATCTTCAAATTCTTTGTTTTTGATTAAAAATTTTTCTCTTTCTCTTCGACCTAACCCTTTGCATGATATATAATGAGATTCATAACCATAATTTTAAAATGTTTCACCACATTTTCGACATTTTTTAGAATTTGAATTATCTAAACCATTTACTTTTATTAAATGTTGTCGACTTTTATTATGAGATCTAAGACCTTGAATATTTTGAAATGTCTTGTTGCATTCATAACATTTTATTTCATCATTAGATTCGCTTAAAGAAGATTCGCTTGAAGAAGTATAAACCATTTTTTAGGGTACTCTTAATTTTTAAAATAAAAATTTGTATAATTTTGTAATTTTATAATTTATATTTCAAAATTTATATTTTGAAAACCCGGTAACTTGTGATTTCACATTCAATAACTCGATGTTAAAATTTTTCAATTTATGAATTTGTGAATTTTTCAACTAGGAAATCATCAATGTACGAATGTTTTGGAATTAAAATTTAAACAAATTAAAATTTAAAAATTAATTCGATTAAAAACAAGTAATGTGGTTTTAGGGTGAGTCACTCTGACCGCCCTGGTGGGTAATAGTAAATTTTCAACTTAATAAATAAAATAAAACAACTTCAGATGGGTACTTGTACCACCCTTGAAAATTGACAAATTTTCAACTGTCAAATTTTCTAATGTTAAATTTTCCATTGACAAATTTTCAACATTTCAAATTCTTAATTTTCAATTGTTAAATTGTCAACTGAGAAATTGTCAACTGTTAAACAACAAATGACTATTCTCGAAGTGTCAGAGGGGTTCACCCTAAAACCACACTACTTGTTTTTAATTGATTAAATTTTTAAATTTTTATTTCAAAACATTCGTACATTGATGATTTCCTAGTTGAAAAAACTAAACATTATTTGATTAAAAAATAATATTTAAAATTATGACACCTCGTACAAAACCAACTATAGGAAAATATTTTTATAAATTTTGCAACAAGGAAATTTCAAACGCTCACAAAGCCAAACATGAAAAAACTTCATGTCATACGAATAAAATTAAAACTGGTGGTGATTTTCAAAATTCAAAAATTATATCTTCAATATTAAAACATTTTTCAACAGAAAAATATCCAGGATAAAGACATTTAATTAGTCATTCATTCACAGGTCCAAGAACAAGATTAGATATTCGACTTGATGAAAATGACAATCCGAAACCTAGAGAAGAACCAGTTAATAGAGTTGATCAAGCAGCATTAAAACATGATATTGCTTTTAGAAATGAAGATATTCGATCTACATAAAAAGCTAACATTGATTTAATTCAAGATTTAAATGAAATTCATGATCCAACTTTTAGAGAAAGATTTGAAAGAGCAATTGGAAAAACAGCAATGAAAACAAAAATAATGTTTGGTGGCGAATTACCAATTGAAAAATTATCAATTGAATTATCTCAAGATGATCGCTTGCGCGTTGACGATATTTGGTTGGTTGATTTGTTCAGAACTGTAAATTCTAAAAATAATAAAAATTAAAAATATATTTTAATCATTATTGATTTGCATTCTAATTTTGTTTGGGCTCTACCATTAAAAAGCAAATCGGAATATTCAATCAGACAAAATTTCGAGTTTTTATTTGAAACAAATCTAAATAGGATTCCTAAAAAATTACACATCAACAAAGAATTTTACAAAGAATTTCAAGATGAAACATTTAAAGAATTCAAACAAGAAAATGATATTCAAATTAATTTTCTAGATGGCAATTTGAATTTGGTAAAGACCTTTAATAAAAAATTACAAGATAGGTTATATTAAAAATTTTAAAAAACAAGGAAATAGAATTTGGATAAACATGTTGGAAATTTATATTATCAAATACAATAATAATTTAAAATAAATAATTTTAAATGGATAATTCAACAAGTGAAAATATTGACCTTGAAACGAAGATAAGAAAAATAATAGAAACAAACAAACCTGGAACTATCGAAATTGATGGTAAAAAATCATACATTGGAAAAAAGAAAATAGGAGAAATTAAACAGGTTGAAGCTGAATATTTTAAAGGGTCGCAAGGCGAACATTCTGGAGGTATTTTACCTTTGGCAGCTTTTTTACATTTAACGTTTGGTGTGTTGGGCCAGAACACAAACGGCCTTGTAAATGTTTAAATAAATCGGTAACACACATGCAAACACAACATGCAGATTCAAATCAAACCTATTAAAACACTAAATAACCCTATCAAAATATGAGAAAGAAGACAATTAAATATAAAATAATAAACATAAAAATAAATAAAAATAATAACAAAAAGCAACAAGATCCGCACGATATAAATATAAACATAACACGAAAACCTAACAAATTCGACCGAAATTTGATAATTTAACAAAAATGTGAAATTTCATGAAAATGAAATAAAAATCAAAGAATTTGAATTAGAAATAATTCAATAACAATTTCAAAAGAAAAATTAACAAATAAAATTGCAAAATAATAAAAATTGAGATTAGAATACACTAGAAAATTCAAAGGTCGAATTTTGTTTTACTAAATCAAAAAGAACACGCAAGGTTAGGGACAAAAATAGTTTCAACAGCTGTAAGATTTTCTGAAAAAATTTGTTCACCTTTAAATGTTGGTATAATTTTATTGTTCTATACTTGTCTTGATTTTCCATTGTTTTACCAAAAACAGCATTATTTAAAAGTTTATAAATTGTATCAAGAAAAGATTGTTTATTCTTTTTTGTAATATTTCTGTTTGTAATATTTCCATTAATATAAGGTTCCATCCAAGGTTTTTGTTTGAAAGAAATAATACTATGAATTCTTTTTATTTTCATTCCATGTCGAAGATAAAATTGTAACATTCTATAATGAACAAGATAGAATTTTTTATCATGTTGATCACATATTAATTTTTCACTTGAATCATCTTGTTGTTGATTTCTTGATTTTGGCCATGGTGATAATTGTTTATATTTTATTATTCTCTTGTGTGGTGCAAATGGAAAATGTCTTGTCTTGTTATGAATTTCTTTTTTGATATTTTAAATCTAATTCTATAAAATATCCAATATCAGAATCTTTTGGAGTTGATAATATTTTGTCTAATAATTCATCAGATACTATTTGGCATTTAAAATTTTCAAATGGTAAATGTTGAGTCATTATTCCAGAATATAATGCAGTTGCATCAAAATATTTTATTTGATTTGGATTGTTTAATTTTTCAAATACATCTGGTAATTTATTATTTGAAATTTGTATAAATGGTTCATTACAATCAGGATCTCTAGAATCTTGGGATATAGAATCAAAAAATTGTTGAATATTATTAGTTGTTATTTCTCTCGATCCCAAGTTTGAAGAAATAACACCTCGAATGTTTTTCTTTATTAATAGAAACATGTCAATATCTGTTAATAATTCTAATTTTTCTTCGGTTTGATGTAATAAAATATTTCAAGCCATTGATGGAAGAGAAACAAAACTAGAAGGTTCCAAAATTGATATTTCTCGAAATTTTTCAAAACAATCTACTAAAATGTATACATTTAATTTGAGATATAAATCTCTATAATCTCCCAAATTTTTACAATTAAATAATTTGAACATTGTTTGTGCTCGATTATATTCTTCATCTGTAATGTTTGATTGATTTAAAATTGAATGAAATTTTTCAATTGGAGTAAGTTTTATTTCTTTATATTTTTCATTATAAATCAACATAATCATATGGATAAATTCCTTTTTGTCGACATGTAAAATAATATTCTGATGAAGTTTTACTATCATTCAAGAATTTATTTGTTATTTTAAAATCATCTGGAGCTAAAGATTTTTCAACTTGATCAAGACTCACTCCAAAAAATCTTAGGGAATCTATAAATCTAAAACATTCATAATTTAAACTAATATAATTTTCATTTGTTTTTCCAATTATTTCAATTTTTATTTGCTTTTTCAGCTAATGATTTGATAAACATGTGGATATTATAACCACTAAGATTATGAAATACAATTAAGATTGCAAGATTTATGAGCAGCACCATTAAACTCGATGAAATTATCATGATCTCGAATCTTTAAGTTTTGATTTCTGCCATTTGAACTTGGGTTGGTTGAACTTTCATCACTTGAACTTGAATCATTTGAACTTGAATCATTTGTACTTAAATCACTTGAACTTTAATCAACTTGTAACTTTTCATTGCACATCCAATATCTATCAGCTTGTTGAAATTCTAATTCTTGTTCTTGTTGACATGTCCAATTCAAATTCAGTATTTTTTAAAATTTGATGGAATTCATGTTCAAGATTATTAATTGTTTTTCTTAAATCATTTAAAACATCTTCACCTCAAAATGAATATTCTCGAGATTCAATTATTTCGGGATACTTTTTTTTACATAGAGTCTATATGCTGATGGAATTTGATGAGTAAGATTTATTATATGTGAAAAATTTATCATGAAATTCTTTTTCTTGTTAATTTCAGTTTCAAATTCATTAAAAACATAATTGTAATTTTCCTGTTTTAATTTTTCCTCAATTTGATCGTCAACATTCATTGGATCAATTATCGATTCAAAATCTCCATAAATAATTACTAGGGGATTTAGTAATTTTGAGCATTGATAAAAGGTTTTATTATTTTTGAAATTTGGCATTTTAATCTTTGCTGGCTTGTTTTGAATACAAAGTCGTGAATGTTTAATTTTCATGTCTGGTGTTGTTGTAATATTGAAACATCTTTCACAAATATGAATATTTTTATTATGATATTTTGAAAGTTGAGTTTTTATAAATCCTTGAAAATTTTTATCCAAACATAATGATAAATGTCTTGTTTTTGTAAATTTTTACCTTTAATTATTAAAAGACTAATAACCTCGGAATTGTTTTGTTTAGTGGATAAATATTTCTAGAATCTGGATTTGGTTGATGATAAATATTTATTCTCAAATTATTTATTTTTTCAAATTTGGCAACATTTCGATCTAGAAAATAATCTGTAATTTCAAGACATTCGTTTAGATTCTCACTGACATTCCAAATGTATTCATTTTCAAATTTTCTATATTTTGAAACTTGTTCTGGATAAATTTTTTGAGTGTTTAGGGCTGAAAGAATTGCCCATTAAAAACATTTGTTGTTGTTGTTTTCAACATTTAAAATATATTTCCTTTTGAGAATATCAGGTGTTGGAATATAAACCTTTGGTTGAAATGTAATTGTTTTCCAAAAATGAATTTCAATAAAATCAAAAGAAAATAAAGTCATATCACTTCCAGAAATATAATTTGATTTTATTCAAACTTCTTTTTCTAAACTTTTGTAAATTTTATTAATTGTATCATCTCGAAGTTTATTAAATAAATGGAAACATGGTCACATTGCTGCAATGGTTAAAGGATTGTCGTGAATTTGAAGTCTATTATACGAAATGTGTAAATCTACACGAAATTTTAATGTTTAAATTTTTTCATTTCAATATTTATTTCTTGAATAATTTTATCCTTGTTGAATAAAATAGATTCTTTAACTCCACCTTCTGAATCTTGTAGTGTTCCAATTTTGACAGTTGAACGAACAGCAGATATTCCATATTTTTTTATTTCTTTTTAGAATAATTCTTGATGTTTTTGTTCTTGATCTTCAAATTCTTTGTTTTTGATTAAAAATTTTTCTCTTTCTCTTCGACCTAACCCTTTGCATGATATATAATGAGATTCATAACCATAATTTTAAAATGTTTCACCACATTTTCGACATTTTTTAGAATTTGAATTATCTAAACCATTTACTTTTATTAAATGTTGTCGACTTTTATTATGAGATCTAAGACCTTGAATATTTTGAAATGTCTTGTTGCATTCATAACATTTTATTTCATCATTAGATTCGCTTAAAGAAGATTCGCTTGAAGAAGTATAAACCATTTTTTAGGGTACTCTTAATTTTTAAAATAAAAATTTGTATAATTTTGTAATTTTATAATTTATATTTCAAAATTTATATTTTGAAAACCCGGTAACTTGTGATTTCACATTCAATAACTCGATGTTAAAATTTTTCAATTTATGAATTTGTGAATTTTTCAACTAGGAAATCATCAATGTACGAATGTTTTGGAATTAAAATTTAAACAAATTAAAATTTAAAAATTAATTCGATTAAAAACAAGTAATGTGGTTTTAGGGTGAACCACTCCGACACTTCGAGAATAGTCATTTATTGTTTAACAGTTGACAATTTCTCGGTTGACAATTTGACAATTAAAAATTAAGAATTTGACAGTTGAAAATTTATCAATTTTTCAGGGTGGTACAAGTACCCATCTGAAGTTGTTTAAAAATATGTATAAAATTAATCGATAAAACTATACTAAAAATTTTATTTAAAAAATTTGATCATGTAATTTTGTCGACTCTTTAACTTTAAAAATTCTTACCTTATGCAATTTGCCAACTATAACTGCTTTTAAAATTTTTAACTTTAAAAATTACCTTCATATGTAACTTAACTGTTGACCCTCTATTTTATTTAAAAAAATTCTTACCTAACTTACTGTTGGACCAGAACACAGACGGCCTTGTAAATGTTTAAATGAATCGGTAACACACATGCAAACACAACATGCAGATTTAAACTCAAACCTATTAAAACCAAAATGCGAAAAAGAGAACAATTAAATATAAAATAATAAAACACAAAAATAAATTTAAAAAATAACAAAGTGCAACAAGATCCGAACGAAATAAACATAACATGAAAACCTAGCAATTTGACCGAAATTTGACAATTTAACAAAAATGTGAAATTTCAAGAAAATGAAATAAAAATCAAATAATTTGAATTAGAAATAATTCAATTAAAAAATCAAAAGAAAAATTGTCAAATAAAATTTTAAAATAATAAAAATTAAGAATAGAATATTCTAGAAAATCACAAGGTCAAATTTTGTTTTACTAAATCAAAAAGAACACTCAAGGTTAGGGTCGTACAATAGGTATATATACCGATTCATTTTTACACAATTTTAATCAGTTTTTGAATCAGTTTTCATAAACTTGAAATCAGTTTTAAATAGTTTTTACAAACGTGAAACCAGTTCTAACCAGTTAATCGATATTACCAGTGAAGATCTCTAATTTGATGTGAGTGAGAGATTGTTCGATACTCTCTCCACGTCGTATCCTCGCAACCTCGAATGAGCTCTGCTTGGATTTCGGTGTGGGGAGAGGAAGTTATGATATGCTATGTGTGAATTTTATGAACCATCATGATGTATTATAATGCAAAATATATATTTCTATAAATGAAAAAACATTTTCCGTCAATGCTTCTTTAAAAATTTTTCCGGCCCACAGCCGAAACCTATCACAAGACAGTAAAATCAAAGATACAATCGAAATTGTGTAAGTGCGTGTATTATCGCCAATGATTTCGTGCCCGTGAAGGCTCCGGCGTTAGAACGCAGGAGCTGAGACGTCAATATGATTCCGAATAGGGGAAAGGGTGAAGAGGAAACAGTCTTATGGGTGTTCCGTCGTCATTCATTTCCCATAAACTCGACCTAAATTATTTCTCACATACGGCTAAAATTCAAACATCGAGTAGTCCAGTGGGAACTCAATAACTATAATATAAACACAATGCGTCTAGGATCAAAATGAAGGACGGTGACGGGAATATTAAATGAATAAAATCGTTGCTATGATAAAAATCTCACTAACCGTCGCTAAAATCTTATTAATCGACTGAATTAATAGCAAAAATTTCACGAATTGCCACTAACTAAAATTCCAAATTCCAATGTAACGAATTTACTAGAGGTTATAAAATTAAATGTTATTTTACTGAAATTTGCCGTTAGAACCTAGTGTTTTGACTAAAACGTAAAGATTTACTTTGTAATAGAGCTGTAAACGAAATTAACTTCCGAAGTGTCGTATCTATAAATGTAAAGATTTTGCTAAGACCCCAAGAGCATGGAAATAATATTTAATAAATTGAAATCTCGACGCCGTATAGCCAACACCAAAATAAATGCGGTTATTAACGTAACGATATAAGAAATGGTACCAATACGAAGTGATTAGAAAATAGACGAGTAAAATTTACTCCAAAGTAACCATTATATAAACAAAATGCGAAAGTTACAAAGACTCAAAAAGTCCAACTGCTCATCTATAGTTGAGATAAGACCCAATTCACCGCCCATAATTAATATAGAATTACTTGAATGGTACCCATTTTAATCCACGTAAATAATCACCCAAAAAAAAATTACTAGCCAAACCAATTCGTTGAGTGCACGAGTTATATTATTGCGACGTAGAAGTACCGTACTAACTATTCTAGTAACAAAATTAACAACTTACCCACACAAAACTCTGCTAAGACCAATTCAAAAAGTAAAACCCAAAAAATAATAACAACATCAAAATAATCTTTTAATTTAAAGGTTTTATTACACAACAATTTGGCGATGAACGCATATCCAGGCGAGAAATAATACCGCTAATTCCACTAGAGCTATACAAGTTAGACGAACGGTACTAAATTACGACCCCAATGGCGAATGATTCATTGATCCTTAAATAACGTAGTAAAAGTGGTTGCCAAGAACAGAAAAACTTACCGTTGCTACTTCATAAACTCGATAAAATTCCACTAAAAGTGTCTTCCCATTGCATTGTACTCCTTCACTAAAATTTACTTTGGAGCGTTTCGTTTTTGAGAATCCTAAAAATTTCCGATTAAAAAATGAAAACAAACTAACCCATAATATTACCATCAAGACGCAGAAGCGATCCAAATATTTTGACAAATTCCCCGCAAACCCAAACCTCACCATCAGAACTAGAAAAAATGAATTTCCATAAGTCGAAATAAATTCGCCAACACTTACGATCAATTCCACATAAATATTCCATGAAATAATTATATACCCCGACAACTGATCATATCATGAAGCAGGAATCGACAGCATAACGCGTTTATATAGGTCTCTAGTAAATAGAGAATTATTCCAACCGCATTTACTGGAGAAATGATCACGCAACTAACACAACTGATGTGGCGATTCTTAATGCCAATCGAGCGCACACGTACGACAATAATCTTAAACACCCTTAAATAGATTAAATTATAATCATTCATAAAACTACTGACCTGACATTTCCAGAGTATTGAATGCAGGCACATTCAGTATAATCAGATAACCATTAGGGGATAAATGCACACCAACGTATTACACACTAAGCAGGTAATAGTGCATGCACACTCAATAAATATAAACGCATTACACTTCGTCAGTAAACCAGACAAATAAAATTTACGATGAAAAATTCTTCGCTACGAGATAGCGCATTCACCAAGGACTCATCGCATGAGGGACAAAACCGTCGGACAGGTACGTTGATCATAATAAATCGAATTCCTTTAATTATTTAACTATTGAGGCGTAAACATCCAACCGACTGACAATTTAGCCACTTATGAGGTAGACGAAAAATATGGGAAAATTGTTCCGGGTAGATCTCATAAAAAATCGAACACTGTAACAAATGTCTAATATGTTCTCACTCTTCTCTAGGCGGACGCGTTTTATGCCGTTTTCAACTTTAACGTCCAGGAACGACGCAAGGACCCATGATAACCCCCTAACATGTGCGATCCAAGATTAATTGACATCTGATTATGTCTTTGCTGTGATGATTTTTCCATGCACGTATATTGTGATATGATAAAATATGCAAGTATCTGTATATATGAATGTCAAGTAATGAGAAATTCAAACAAAACCCATTTCATGATTATGTTTTTTAACAACTCATTTGGAGATATTTCGATATTTATTTTTTCCCTTTAACGTTAGTGTAATGTTTTCGACAAAATTGAAAGGTTCATTATCGATTGATTTACCCCAAACAGAGCTTAATCCTACGGTACCAATTGATAAAAGGAAAATTTCCCTCAAAACATTTGATAATTGGTTATATAAGAATAAAAATTAAAAAAGCCCAAAGATTTATGATTCGATTTAAATTAAATAGGATCGATGGATACGATTTATTGTTAAAATATTAAGAATTCTAATGCCATTGTGATTGCATAGCAGTACTTTTCCTAGAGTTACATTGTAGAGTCCTAATTAACATTCTCATGTCTCATGTGACGTCCACCTAAGATATGTCATTCTCACGTATTAGCTATCGTTTAATTTTGATTTATTATTTATATTTATTACATCACAAGAATGGGAAAGTGGGAGTCGTACATAAACCAAATTTAGTTTTTATCTCATGATAACAAGTTTCATGAAGCCAGTTCGGACATAGCAGGAGATTAATCATTATGATCAATGAACGGTAGAGTTTTCAGGCAACTAAATATTCGTTGTTAGGAGGATCATTCAAAGTGGGGTCATATGAAAATAACACTTTCTAATAACGTAAATTTAATTGGGGAGCGGATTTAAACAGAACTTCAAGCACCTGTCAATATTCGGGTCGGTGGATAAAATTCATTAAAAATGATCAGATAAAGCAAAAAGTACACAAATCTAGATTTATAAATATCTATCTAGTAGGAGTAGAGAATTTATTAACCAGGAGTAGTTAGAGTAAAAGGTATTAAATCCCTATTGATATATCTTAGGTCATGTAGGCATAACAGTATATAGCAAGATATGATAAGTTGATAGCTAGTAATAGGATATACCAACCTGATCTGGCGGCGAAGTGACCGGCCAAGGTAGTGAAATGAACTATTCGTTATTACATAATACCGTTTAATATCCATGATTTTCATCTTACGGTTATTTAGCATCTTTGAATATTAGTATTTGTATGGCATTTACCTTATTTTCTTTATCATTTTAGGTTGCGCCCTTTATCTATTTAAAATGTCATTTTTATCAACGTTGAAATTTATGTTCATTGAAATAAGACACCCTCTACTACATGACGTTATCACACGAAATGGGACGTTACCGACCTTATTAACCAACTACCCGACCACAAAAGCCAAAATGAATAAAATGCGATTAATCCATTATAATTTAGAAGACTCGTGGATAGATGCGTCCCGCGTCATCGCACGTTTCCATACGCACTCAGCGGCCAGGTGCAGACAAGCGATGTGGGACGCAGGGTTCTCGGTATCCCCGTACGCGAAGCAAGGTCGGGAAAACAAGGGAGTTCAGAGGACTTGAAACTCCCTTACGTGACCATAAAACGCGAGCCCGCCCGGAACCCCGCCCGAGAGATCCGTGGCCAAGCAGAATTTCTACTAAGCCGATTAAAAGCCCATCAAAAGGAAACTGAACGGCAGATTATCCAAGCCAAACGTTACTTGGCCCAAGTGAATAAGGACATTTCGGAGGGCAGGATTCCCAGCACGGATGAGTATGCCCCGAGCTACAATGTCTCTTTCGAGCTCAATGACTCGAACCTTCGTAACCGGATGGAGTCAATGGATGTGGTACTCCAACGGAGGGTCCTCCCTCGAGAGGTGAGGATTGTGGAGGAATCATAGGAGAGTCGTCAAGATCACTCTTATGCGCGGAGCCGAAAAAGTCGGAAATATGGAAGTGAGAATCCTCGGTTTAACTCACGTTGAGTGATAAAATCTGTGTAATATAATTAATAAATTCTTGTTAATGATCTGTTTTAAAACGTTTCGCCAATACGTTTTCTTTTGAGACAAGAAACTTGTCACTAAGGCCCTAGCACATCGTCACCCGGGTGATACACGACAAATAATCTCAACTCGGTATATATAATTAAATTTATCAAATAATTATATTTAGACATGAGTCCGCTCCTAACCACTAAATCCGAACTCCACCAAGTCCAAGCGACCAATCGGAACTTACTACAACAAATATCCCAGTTAAGTCAAGAGATCCAACAGATTAAGGTCACCTAGATCGAACCAGGGAGGACCAAGAAAATTTATCAGAAGATGATGATGGCGCAGCGAGGGTGGGCTGATGAGAAACAGCTCACTCAAGCTCAAAAGATCCAGATACGCGGCCTTGAGATAGCGTTATCGTCTTGCCAGGAGGGCAGCTCGGTAACCTACCCCCTCGTTTTTGCACCGGCCCAACTGGCCTACCGCGAGGCGACATCCACTACAATGCCGGTGACCAAAGTCAACAAGCATCGACCAGGAAAAGCGGAGCGTGTGAGACGCCGAACCGCGAGAGCCGCCGAACGACAGCAATAGTGTTTTGATAACTATTAATAAACGTCTGACTTATTGACTTCGACAAAATTCTCTACATTTAACTTCAATACAATAAGAAAAGAGGGTACCAGAGATTCATGAATAACTCAGTAAGAGGGGTGGAAAAGAAAGCAATATTAAGAGATAAATAGGAGACCTACGGGATTTAAATCGAGCACAGGTCTTCTATCGGCAGCTCGTTGAACCCAAGGATCATCCGGTAAATTATAGCATTAGTAATAACGCTCACTTTTTGCGGATGATCAACCCACTCGAACACAGTTCCAACGTTGCCTAGCAACGGGTGCCGAGTGGCAAGCGAAAGCATATTTGTATTGGGTTGTCTGGGTAACAACCATATAGTCTAAAAATACCAAAACCCAGAACCCACCATTACCATACTTTACTCTAATCACCTTAATTTACTTTAGGAACCTTAATTTACTTTAATTTATTCTAACGTACTTTAAATTCCTCTGATGTACTTAAATGTACCTTAATTTACTTTATGAACACTAATTTACTTAAATGTACCTTAATGTACTTTAATATACTTTAGACCATTTAATTTACTTTAATTTACCTTAATGTACTCTAATGTATCTTAATTTACTTTATGAACCTTGATTTACTTAAATGTATTCTAATGTACTTTAATTTATCTTAATTTACTTTAGGTATTTTAGCTTATTTTTATCTAGAGCCTAAATTTACCAATGAAAATTGTGTGACCAATCATTACAAGTGTTTTTATTTAACAAGCCTATAAAATACCCTTGAAAATTTTTTATCGGTAGGCGATTCAATCCATGTTTATTTTGTCTATAAGTACCTATAGAAAATATTGAGACCAAATATTGCATTGTTTTTGTATTACGAGTTAAAAATATTCCTGACTATAGTGTGACCATCGTAGGCGATTTGAGCCAATTTTTATTTTATGTTATTTTATCAAGAAAAATTACTTATGCTTTCTAATCAAAGAAATATTTTTTAGGCTTTTTAATCGATAAAATATTTCTATGCTTTTTTATTGAAAGCCAATTTTTATCTTACGCTTTTTATCGAGAGTCAAAAAATACCATATATATTTAATTATAATATGGTAATATATAAACTTGTTATTTGTCTGAACATTTTCGAAGTTTATGTTTGTGTTTCATACTGTTTGTTGTGCTTGTGTGTAAAATTAATTTTTTCTTTAACTTCCTGATTTTCTTAGGTAAAGTTGTTATTCGTTCGAACAAATTACATCACCATGAATGTCCTATAATATAAGTTTATTGATGTTTCATTTTATTATATGAGTTGTTTTTCAATTATAACACTTTTAATGTATAAATAAGAATTTCCCAAAAATTTATACACGCCAACATATATTAACAATTTTATATAATTTTAAATATGGCGCTCCAATATTTTATAATTTGTTTTATCAAAGTCAGAAAAAACTAAATTAATAATAAAAATTTCATAAGGTGACTTTTTGGCTTTTATTATTTTTATTTAAAATTAAAAATGTTTGTAAATTTTCTCGTTATCCTGCCTTAGAATGGCTCCTTCCCCCATGTCAAATATCTGTCTGTTTTTCATTTTTTTCGCTGAGAAATTCAGAAGTAATTTCTGTGAAATTAAATTTATTACAAATTTGACATAAAAACATCAATAATGAAAGTAAAAATAATCTAATAAAAGTAACAATTGACAAATCTAAATAGTTTTCTCGTACTTACAAAATGCATAAATCAACAAAGTTGAAAAACATATTTTGCAGCTAATATTTTACTGCAAAATCTCAACAGAACCGCAAATGGTCACTCAGCTCAAGCGTGGTCACTCGGCTCAAGCGTGGTCACTCTGCTCACTGACGTCACGTTGACCATGACTACAAAAATGTAAAAATAAATGTTAAAGTGTGAACTTTTTAATACGTATAAAATTATTAATTTGTATTTTAAAAGCGATTGCGAATTCGAACTTTAATATTTTTGTTTTAATTAATTCTAAAATTATTTCAAGTGATGAATGAAAAATTTCATTTAAAAATGATCCAAATGAGTAGGTAGATGTGTGCCACCTGGCCCACTTTTTGGTACCCCCCCCTCTAACAAAAACAAAACAAACTTAAATATAATGTAAACACAAAAAATTACAAAATAATGAATAAGAACAAGAACATATATAGGTATACATTTATTAATTCAATGAACAGTTGGCTGAGCTGTTGGATAATCACCAACAATCTCAATCATATAATGACCATATGCCAGGCTTACATTCTTTTCTACCCAAACCCTTTTATCCTCTTTGTTTGTTAGTGCAACCTTTGAAGTTTTAAAACTATAAAGTTGATGATTGTTTGTACCAATACGAAATTGAGGTACCGAAAAGACTGAGTTTTTCTCATAACACTCTTTATAAGATTTATGAGTTAGATCGGTATCCTTTAACGATATACCCTTAGCTTTTAGACAAGAAGATTTACCTAACAAACTGTAACATTTGGGTCGAAGGAAAACCCATTCGTCATAACCTTCTCCCTTACTTTCGTCTTTAAATTTTCCAATGACTGAATCAAGTTTTTTAGAATAAAGCGGATGAGTAGAAGGGTAATTAGATGTATCCAAAAGATTATCCTTAACCATTTCAGACAAAAGAACATCTAGTTTACAATTTTTAATCTCCAAGAAGAAAGAGTCTGTATCTCCAGCAACTATATTAATATCACAATTAAATTGTTGTCGATATTTTTCCAAGTCCTTATACTGAAGCTCATACATTCGAAGTTTCGACAAGTCAAGCACTGATTGTCCTATATAACTTGGTCGATCTAAACATACTGAGTCAGGATTTAACAAAGCTGCAATTAGATCATCAGCAATTTTGATACTTCTTTGAAAAGTTGGTTTAGAAGCATATGTAATCATCTTCTTTTCTGTATTACATAATCTTAAATTCATTCTTTTTTTCAGGTTTTCGACAGTTTTACCATACAAACTATTATTTAGGAGCTTATAATAATTTTTATCTAGCGTATTTGTACTTTTTGCTCTTAACTCTGTATTGGTATCAATGTAGTTTTTAAAAATAGGAGACTGTTTGAATCTTACAGCTCGATTCACATGAGTAACCTCAACACCAAGAGACAAGTATAATTTTAGTAAACGCCAATGAATCACATAATTCTTTTTTGGGTAATGAGTCAATAACAATTTTTCAACCTTAGATCCCTCAGGTTTCATTTTCTCAGCAGCAATAGGAAAGTCGTCTAACTTATTGTGAAGATCAGAAGGAATTTCAAGATTTACTTCAAGAGTATACCCATACGACAAAGATTCAAGATTTAAAGAAAAACAATCAAATAATATTGAATCAAAACCATCAAGTATCCAACTGAATTTGCCACAAGGTAAAGGTTGGCTTAAAGCCCAACCATATAAATTATTAATATCAATATAAAGCAACTCAGTGGTTTTGTCAGTTTTTACAAAGTGTTTATTAACAAAAGTAAGACCTCCACCAATACCACCCTCATAGAAATTATAAATTTCCATGTCTTGCAATAGTTCAATGGGTTTATCTAAAGTTATTAACGCAGAACTCTAAGACATTCCAGGAATACCAAAATAATTTAAAGGCTCTAAACTATTATGAGCTATAGATTTTGCCCGAAATTGTTGGAAAAAGTCAGCTAAAAGAAAGCAATCGAGTTTCAAGTATATCATCATATAGTCAAGTAAATTTACACATTTAGTTTCAGTCCAAATTAATTGAGCTTTCTCATATTCAACTTCACTCACTCCTTCCCAGATTGGAGGCAGTTCATAAGTATTTTCAAGGACCTCTAAACTAGTGGCAAAGTTGTAAGGAAAAATACATTTTTCATTAACAATGGTACCAGTAAAAACAGATTTTGTTAATGGTAAACTAGTCAAAGTTTTCACAGCCCTAGCTAATGAGTCATTAACAAACTGGTAAGAGTCGATAAAACGTATTCTAAGCTTACCAACATATACCATAAGGGATAAGAATTTTTCACTGCTAATTGGAATACATGATAAGTTCCAATTGGGAAATTGATTTATTCCATACTTAAGGATATGATGTAAGTCATACCCACGTAAATTATGAAAAACTACAGGTAATATTTCTTTGATGCTCCTATTAACATTACAACTTTTACATGCTGGACCAATATATTTTCCTGTAAAATGGTCATGGTCTCTAACCTTATCTACTATGTTCTTATTACACAAATAACAATATTCACAATTATCAAATGAATATTCTTCGTCAAAAGTAAGTGGTAACATTAGCTTTTTCCCATTTTCTTCATAATATGGTAGCACAATGTTTGTTCCTATATCTGAAACCTTCTTCAAAAATTAATAAACGCAGTTTTGACCAATGAAATGATGGTAACTTGTCATACCAGTGAAGTTGTTGATTAATAAGAGTCCAGCAGAAATTGGCAAATGTTTTTGAAAATAAATGTCATCTTTTGGTAAAATAGATTCAAAATCTGCATAGATAACGAAAGGAGGTGTTATCGTTTTTGACCAGTTTTTGAACTCCAAATATTTATCTTTATCTTTTGGTAATGTATATAGCGTAGTACCCAACTGCTTTTTCTTACATAACTCTTGGTGTTTTTCAAAGGATTTTGGCTTACGAAATCCATTTAAACAATTTTCACACCATTTGCAACAAATTCGAACATTACAATCATTGTTTTTATGACAATTCCTCAAGGATTGTAAATTAGTTACTGCTGTATAATGATATTTTTCACCCTCCTTTATCAATAATAAATAAATTGGATCCACTCCAGTTACTTTTGTTCGTTGAATTATATTTAAATATGGATGCTTCATTATAAGTTCTTCTCTATCCTCAAAATTTTTGTTATTATAAATCATTACATTAATTGCTAAACCAGGATTTTTCTTTTCAAAAGTTGAAATATCACACAGTTTCATTGGCATATCGTTAGGATCGTATACCAAGTCATTCATATACGGTAAATATTTTCTTGGTCTATCTCTATGTTTTTTGATTTTATCAGATTTCAATACAGCCAAAACACTATATATGAAACATAAATTATCGGTATTTTGTACGTTAACTATTGCCTTTTTACCTATTAGAGCTTTAGGTGTTGGAATATAACTATGTCCAGATAACCTAGATATATTCGAAACTTTGGTTACCTTGAAATTTACTTCTAGTATTCGGTTTATTTTCCAACTACTTCCTAATTCTGTTCGTTCAACAATCTTTTCATTTATTTTCTTTATACCCTCATCAAGGAAAGTTGTAGTCACTGAAGCAGCGCGATTTGATATACTAACTACTTTGAGTTCCCAATCTTTTTCAAATTCTACTTGGACTCCAAATTGAACTTTTGAATGTTTCATTTCATTTAATGTAATTTTTAATTTTTTCAAAAGAGAAGATCGAAGAACTATTTCCTTAACATTATATCTTCCGATATTCACTTTTATAATTCGGTGTGAGCGTAGTAAATCATATTCAATTTCTGGTTCAACAATAATGTCACTTAACCCTAATCCAATTTGTAAATCATCTTTAATAAATATTTTTTCAAGTATTTCAGATTTTATGGTGCTTTTTCGTTTCAAACTGTGTTTAAACAATGATTTTTTATCCATATAAAATTGAGTCAAGTGATTTTTATGGTCATTATAAAATTTAAGGTATGGGTCAGAGGTTTGGGTCTGGCATACAGGACATATATAATAATTATTCACTTGATAATATCGATTCATTTTATTGTGGCAGTTGTTATCATGGCTTGTAGATTGACAATACTTCGGATAAAGATTACCTGAAACATGAAAAAGTTAAATAATTCTGATTGTAATAACAAAAAACTCACATTTAACATTTACAGTAGAGATATTTTCAAGTTCGGCAAAATTTGTTTCGTAAAATATTCTATCATCTATGTTTTCAATGTGAACATTTAAATCATCTAAATTAAAAATAATTAATCATTTAAATAAAAGTAAAAAATTACCATTTTTATATTCATTTCTTTCATTACTTGATCTTGAATCTTGAATATTAAAAGTATCTAACAGTTAATAATTTAAAAATCATTAAAAATTATCAAAGATTACTTGTATCATATTTATCAATATGCAAAGTGTCTTGAAGGGTTGTCCTCTTTGACAATACTAAAAAAAAGAAAATTAATAGTTAGTTATATTATACATACACGTACTTTTGGCAACAATACTACTTTTCGATTCTCCGAATTGTCTGAGGTGATGCCCGTGTTTTTGTAAAAACATTGACCATCTACCAGATGTTATTGTGAGACATTCTGGACACACATAACCAAGGAAACCAGCATCATTTATCTTGAAATATGATGATGTAACAAGTTCACAGTAGTGAACATCTTCGTGACTGATAGCTACGCAAAATTTATATGTATAGCAATAATTCACTAAAAAACAAATAGTTAATTAAATATACATAAAAAGTAAACTTACTTATGATAGTATTTTAATAATAATTTAAATAATAATTGATTGTTTATACCTCAAAATCATTCGTTTATACTAATTAAAATCGATTGTTTATACTAAAAAATTACATCCAAATTGAACTTTTTAATAAATTTAAATTGAATAAATTATAAATATGATGTTTGAAAATGAAATTTAATAACATAGGTTGCTATAGTTTCATGAAAATCATTAATATCAAGAAAATTACAAAATGAAAAATACTTATTGATTTATATCACATCGATTAATTTTTCAAAAAAAAATATAAATATATTTATGCAATAAATTATTAGTTAATTCCTCACAGAGAAATAAAATATAACTAATAGATTCGAAAACCAAATTTAATAACACAGGTTGCTATAGTTACATGGAAAAGATTAATATCATGATAAATCAATAATATATGATGGTCACATCGGGAAATTAACTTTTTAATAAATTATTTTGAGTTAAGTACAAAATGAAAATACTTATTGATTTATTTCTCATCGATTAATTTTTCAAAAATACATACTTATGAAATAAGTTATTTGTTGATTCCCTACAAAGAAATTAATTGAATAACATGTAACTAAGATATTTGAAAACTAAATTTTTAAAATCAAATTTAATAACATAGGTTGCTATAGTTACGTGGAAAAGATTCATATCAAGTTAAATCAATAAAATATGATAGTCACATCATAAAAGTTATTATTATTATTATTTTTTTTTTTTAATAAATTAGTTTGAGTAAGTTACAAAATGAAAAATATAATTATTGTCTATTAATTTTGTGTAAAGAATTTATAATTTATATTTAATTAAGTATTATATTAATAATTTGTATCACCACTAAAAATTAATTGATAAAATAAATTGAAATTTTCTTTGAAAAATAATAATAATTAAAAATTGTGTTACAAAGTAGTTAAAAGTAAAATAAACAATTATCATTTTGAAGTTTAATTACTATATTATTATAAAAAGAATTAATAATTAAATCCTGTCAAATAACTATATTTGATATTTCAATTTATAATGAAAATAATGTAAAAATAACCTTATTATACACAGAATAAAATTCGAAAGTACAAGTACTAATATAAATATATTACTTACGTAATTGCTTATAAAAATTTTTTAATTTGAGAAAGTTCTTCATTGACAATAAAATAATATGAATTCAACTGATTGAATTAAATAAATCACTTATGTACAACTACGAGAATTCAAATTTTCAATCATATACAATAATTATTTTAATTGTAAATTTTAGGTAATTTTATTAAGAATCTTAACAGAATTATTTAAGTTAAACACTGGTTCATTGTGTAGAATTATGTTTACATGAAAATGTCTGTTTAATTTTAATCTGATACATTTTTTTTCACGATGTCAATCAAATTTTTTAATTTTGCCCTATAATTCATGTATTTGTTCACTTAATGGCTTCAATAAATAATAATAATAATTTACGACTTAAGTAAATCAGATTTATATTTGTTGACCCTATATCTATTACCTTATTTTTAATACTTAAAACTCTGATAAAAAAAATGTTAAATTTAGAAGTCATTGATTTAATTTCATTTTCAAAAGTTATTATTTAATTGTCAAGTCTTAAAAATCTACTTTAAAATAAAGTTTCCTGTGTTAAACGTCTGTCAAATTTTAATAATTCTGTTCTAAAAATAAATTATACGAAGAGCTAATTTTAATTTTAAAAATAAATCATTATTTACAAATTATCAAAAAAATTTTCAGCTTAAAGCATTTAATTTATAGTTCACGAAATATTTCTCAATAAATTCTTAGAATAAGTTCCAAAATTTTCTATTAAAAACAATGTTAAAATCAAATTGTTTGTTGGATTATTATTATTTAACAAGTCAGTTAATTTCTGACTCCTCGTGGTTCGCTGTATTAAATAAAAGTACAAACGGGATGAAGTTTATTGATTTTCAACACAAAACTCAAACTATTTTCAGTTTTTTTTTCTCGTTAACTAATTACTTGATGGGTGAAAGTAACCCAGGGAGAAATTACCTTTTCCGAACTCAAATATTTTTATTTTAATATGTATGTTCTTTTCTTTTTATTATTACCAACCTTTAGATTGTTTGTTATTTAACTGGTACTCGTTAACGTTTCTTTGGCACAATGACAATTAGCTTCTACATAGCTCAGTTTTTATATATTCTCGAAAAAAAAATATTTCAATTAGTTTACACCAATGATCCCAAAGTTCTGATATAATCAATTCCAAAATAAAACAATTGTTCGGCATCGTACTCGACACTTTTCGAAAATTTAAATAAATTCATTTTAATATTTTCCTGGGCTTCCCATACAACTCGATTGTGTACATGACTCAGATTTCACATTTATCCAAATAAATTAATTTTAATTAGAGAGTTTTTTCAATTTTAACTTTCTCTAGGGTTCTTCGCTAAAATTTTATTATTATATATGTGTTAGTTTCAAGATTTATTGTTCAATTTTATACGTTTTCCCTGAAAATAATTTTATATTTTGATTAAGTTTCATTAATTTTACAATTCTATTATGTTTTTGTTTCGTTTTATTTTTCATTGATTTTACTAGTTTTACTGTTTATTTTATTGATTTCATTTTGAATTATGTCAAGCCTTAATACTTAATATACGTGGAGTTTTTGTTAGTTTATTCCAATTTTAAAATGTATTGCTTAAATTAATTCAAATTTCGCATTTGACCGACTTTTGCTTGCTTGAGTTTATAAAATTTAATTTTAAATTTATTCAGTGTAAATTTATTTCTTAAAATTTTTCTTTCATTTTTATCTTTTCATAATTTAGTTTAAAAAAAAATTACATTTAAATTTCAAAGAAAATAAATGTATAGATATAAAATAAACTGATGAGTAGGTAGTTAGGAGCACACTGGAACAAAAAAAAATTAATTAAAATACACACAAAAATTAATTATCTTGATTACATCATTATGTAATCAAGATAATCCGAAATTTAATCTGCAATAATCCCCCCCCACCCACCCTATTTTTTTATGTAGCAGTGTGCTCCTAACTACCTACTCATCAGTTTATTTTATATACAGTTATATAAAATATACAGTTAAATTATTTTGGTATTCCTGGAATGTCTTGGAGTTCTGCGTTAATAACTTTAGATAAACCCATTGAACTATTGCAAGACATGGAAATTTATAATTTCTATGAGGGTGGTATTGGTGGAGGTCTTACTTTTGTTAATAAACACTTTGTAAAAACTGACAAAACCACTGAGTTGCTTTATATTGATATTAATAATTTATATGGTTGGGCTTTAAGTCAACCATTACCTTGTGGTGAATTTAATTGGATATTTGATGGATTTGATACAATATTATTTGATTGTTTGACTTTGAATCTTTGTCGTATGGGTATATTCTTGAAGTAAATCTTGAAATTCCTTCTGATCTTCACAATAAGTTAGACGACTTTCCTATTGCTGCTGAGAAAATGAAACCTGAGGGATCTAAGGTTGAAAAATTGTTATTGACTCATTACCCAAAAAAGAATTATGTGATTCATTGGCGTTTACTAAAATTATACTTGTCTCTTGGTGTTGAGGTTACTCATGTGAATCGAGCTGTAAGATTCAAACAGTCTCCTATTTTTAAAAACTACATTGATACCAATACAGAGTTAAGAGCAAAAAGTACAAATACGCTAGATAAAAATTATTATAAGCTCCTAAATAATAGTTTGTATGGTAAAACTGTCGAAAACCTGAAAAAAAGAATGAATTTAAGATTATGTAATACAGAAAAGAAGATGATTACATATGCTTCTAAACCAATTTTTCAAAGAAGTATCAAAATTGCTGATGATCTAATTGCAGCTTTGTTAAATCCAGACTCAGTATGCTTAGATCGACCGAGTTATATTGGACAATCGGTACTTGATTTGTCCAAACTTCGAATGTACGAGCTACAGTATAAGGACTTGGAAAAATACCGACGACAATTTAATTGTGAGATTAATATAGTCGCTGGAGATACAGACTCTTTCTTCTTGGAGATTAAAAATTGTAAACTAGATATTCTTTTGTCTGAACTGGTTAAGGATAATCTTTTGGATACATCTAATTACCCTTCTACTCATCCGCTTTATTCTAAAAAACTTGATTCGGTCATTGGAAAATTTAAGGATGAAAGCAAGGGAGAAGGTTATGATGAATGGGTATTCCTTAGACCCAAATGCTATAGTTTACTAGGAAAATCAAAATGCCTAAAAGCTAAGGGAGTCACATTGAAGGACACAACGTTAACTCATAAATCTTATAAGGACTGTTACGAGAAAAACTCCACTTTTTCTCTACCTCAATTTCGTATTGGTACAAACAATCACCAACTTTATAGTTTTAAAACTTCAAAGATTGCACTAACAAACAAAGAGGATAAAAGGGTTTGGGTAGAAAAGAATATAAGCCTGGCATACGGTCATTATATGATTGAGACTGACAATGAATAGAAATAATAATTTTCCACATGATTATCCAACAGCACATCCAACAGCCTATCAAACAGATCATCCAACAGCTCAGCCAACTGTTCATTGAATTAATAAATGTATACCTATATACGTTCTTGTTCTTATTCATTATTTTGTATTTTTTTTGTGTTTACATTATATTCAGGTTTGTTTTGTTTTTGTTAAGGGGGGGGGGTACCAAAAAGTGCGCCAGATGGCACAATCTACCTACTCAAATGTTTTTAGAAATGGTTAATAATAAACTTTATAATAAATTATATTAAATTAATATTGATCTTGAGTTTTGATTTTAACTCGAGATGATTTGATTACGGAAAACCGTTCTCACCGACTGGCCATTACGGATCAAAGTAAAGCTTAATGGCTGTACATACTGAACTTGAGTTGACAGTTGGGTTTCTCCGCTGTGGACTAGCTGAGCTAGCAAACATTATTCCCTCTCATCACCTATCAGAGAAAGATTCCAGAGAGAAAAAAAGATCTGAAAACGCTGTAGGTTCTGCTTCTAGCTTCGAGGATCCTCTAGCATACTTCTTTATCAGTTAAAAGTACCAGCGGATCTAGGAAATACCTCAGGCAAAAAACTGGACTGTCCCTTGAAACCATGAATAGAAGTTTAACCGTCCATATGCGAACTTGTCTTATCACTTAAGCAACAAGATAGGTTGAAAGCTAGAGTTTCCAAACCACACGGTCTAGCCTGAATAATCGACCTGACCAATAATAATTGTTTTAAGTTTTTGATATTTTTTATTTATTTAAACAAATCTTTGATTTTAAATGAAAAATATTTTTGATACTGAAAATCAAAGTTTATGCTGCTATTTTGACTGACCGTAAAAATTACAACATCAATTGTTAAAAATATTTTACGCATCACAAATTATCAATTTTGTTTTGTTTTTTACAGTTTAATGATTCTGAAATCGAGGGGGTGGGGTTATTAATATATTTGGCCTTCAATATAAAGATACAATTTGCGAGTTAACAGATTTATAATAAAAACTATAAAATATGAATAATTTTATTTTAGGTAGACGTGAATGTTGGATATTTTTCATTATTTATAATGGGAGGGGTGCTTTCAAACCCAAAAATGAGTCTATAGTATAATTGTCAACTCCAGGTCGTTAAGTTCCAAGAATGGGATAAATTAATAAGAAATAAATGACATTTATTAATAAATAGTTTTAAAGCTATTAAATGTGTTGGGCCAGAACACATACGGCCTTGGAAAATGTTTAAATGAATCGGTAACACACATGCAAACATAACATGCAAATTTAAAATAAACCTATTAAAACATCAATTAAACCCTATCAAATATGAGGAAAAAGAGAATTACATAAAAAATAATAAACATAAAAATAAATTAAAATAATAACAAAATGCAACAAGATCCGCACGATACAAACACAAACATAACATGAAAACCCACCAAATTCGACCGAAATTTGATAAATTAATAAAATTTCATGAAAATGAAATTTAAATCAAAGAATTTGAATTAGAAATAATTCAATAAAAATTCTAAATAAAAAATTATCAAAATAAATGAAAAAATAATAAAAATAAAGATTAGAATACACTAGAAAATAACAAGGTCGAATTTTGTTTTACTACATCAAAATTAACACGCGAGGTTAGGGACAGAAAATAGGTATAAATACCGATACATTTTCACATAAAATTTAACCATTTTCAAATCAAAAATCATTTTTGAGTTTTGTTTACAAATCTATTTGAGTTTTCAGGTGAGCAGTAGTTTTATTTGGAACTCTCTCTCCACGTCCCGTCCTCGCAACCTCGGTAGAGCTCTGCTTGGATGTCGGCGTGGGGGGAGATGTATTTTTAGGAATTTTTTTTATTGGATCGATTTGGTCAAGTAATTTTGTACTTTATTTTTAATATATTAATAAATATTTATAACATTAAAATCGAATTTATTTTTCATAATTAATTTATTTGTCGAAATTTTTCCGGCCCACAGGCAAGACACATCGCAAGTCAGTAAAATCAACATACAATTCAGATTCGTGTAAGTGCGTGGAATATCGCCGATGATCTGTGCCCGTGAAGACCCGGCGTGCGGAACGCAGGGATTGGAACGTCAATATTATTCCGTATAGAAGAAAGGAGAAATAAGAAAGGGTCTTTTGGCTACTTCCTCGTTTCTCGTTTTCTGCAAATTCGACCTAAATTATTTTACATACGGCTAAAAATCATCACACCGAGTTGTCCAGTGGGCACTCAATAAATGTAATATGAACACAAAATGCGCCTAAGGTCAATTAAGGGAAGGTGACGGGCAATTAAATAAAAAATGAAATCGTTGTTATTCACTATAAATTCATGTTATTAATGTTATCAATTGTAAATTCATATTATTAATTATAAATTCATATTATCGATTTTAAATCCGTATTATAAATTCAGATTATTAATTATCAATTCGTATTATTAACCATAACTATAAATTCACGACATTAATTATAAATTTGTTATTAATTATCAATCCATACTATTAGCCATAATTTCGTATTATTAATTATAAGATCATACAATTAATTATAGATTCATATTACTAATTACAATTTCATATTATTGGTTATAAAGTCACATTACTATTCATAAATTCATATTGTTAATCGGAAATTCGCATTATTAACCCTAATTATAAACGCGGGGTATTAGTTATAATTTCAGGTTATTAATCAAAAATTTCAGCTTAATGATTGTAAATTACGAAGTGTTAATATCAACTAGGTTAACCCTAAACCCGCCCACGACAATCAAGAACTTACGGCAGCCAAGTCATAATAATTTCGATAAATTTAAAGACCCTAGTACCAATGATGAAATTAACTAACAAATGACCAATAATTATTCGATTAGCATCCATCAACGTTCATAATGTAGAATTGGAATTCACGTAAAAAGGCGAGAGAAAAATCCAAAATCACCCAGAGTTTTCAAAATCACATTGTCATAGACTGACCTCAATATAATTCATGACTCCATCGAACATCGAAAAAAATGAAAAATTATAAATTCAAACTAAAATATCAGATTATAGAAAGCAATTCAATAGCGTATTTAAAGTTTCAAATCCAAAGTTAGGAGACTCGAATTTCATCACCCAACTAAATAACATCTCGCCCGTCCCGAACAGAATGAGATTGCAAACCTGCCCATAACTACTCTAAATCATGACTTAATTTAACTTGAATAAATCAAAATTACCCAACATTAAAATCCCGATAATATCAATAAATAAGTAATTTCCCTGAACAAAATTCCATTAATAAACCAAGGCCAAATCTCCCGGAAAATAACTAACCCGTTAACAGAGACAATTCACCGCCAACTAAAGAAAATTTGTTAGCATAAGAAAACAAGCGTATAAAGGAGCTTACTTGACGGTGTAACGAAATCAACTCCGACTTATCGATAATCGCCAAAATTCGACCCTTACAAAATTGTAAATGTCCGGATGTCGAAAATTGAAAAATCCATAATCATAATTCGTAAATCAATCGATCAACGAGTATAATATAAACATTTCAGTCGTTTTTCGATATGATAACCAATTCGTATACGGACCGGGATTTTTAATATAAATATTTCAGTCGTTTTCTATACGATAACCAATTTGTTCACCAACGGAAACTTTCAATATAAACATTTCAGTCGATAAATAGTTTATCGAGATTCGGCAGGATAAATCGATCCGTGTGCACAGACACCCACTTCTACATTCATATAAATTATCATCATAAAACGACTTGGAATTTTTTTTTCTTTTTAACTATGGATACTCATTTAATTGCAAATGAAACGATGGTGAGACCTGGAACGTCCTCAGAAGGAGCTACAACGGCACAGGAGACAACGGAATGTAAGATCATTATAAATTATATTGAATTATAAATGACTTTCACGTCTAAATCATAATTGTAAATAATTTTCTCATATTAAATTATAATTATACATAGTTTTGACTATTCATATTCCATAATAAATAATTTTCTTTTCTCATATTCAACTTATAATTGTAAACAGTTTTTTCATTTATCATATTCAATTTAGAATTGCAAACGATTTTCTTACCCGTATTTAAATTAGGTTGGTAACTAGTTTCTTATCCATCTTTAGTTTAAAGTAATAAATAAATTTCTTATTCATATATGATTTTAATTGTAAATAAAATTTCTTAATCATGAATATCTAATCAATTATTACACCTAACTTATATCTACTGTAGCTCCGTCCCCATCGTCACCAATTTTCCATTTTTCCACGAATATCTTTCAAATACCTGAGTAAGTATAGTTGAGGCCACTAAATTACAGATCATCACAATTTTCCCTTTAAAGTATCTATACGTCTCGCCGTAGAAAGATTAATCATGTCCTTATAATTTCCATATACTATTTCGTCCAGTTTCAATGGTTTTAGGAGCATCACTCGGAAGAGTTCATTATAGAGCCATTATCGTATTAGCCATTGCCCACCATATACCTGCTGAAACCAAGAGAGTACTTCGCCCCAAAGATTCTGACGGACGTAAAATTGTTACAATGGTATGCACTAAGCGTTCTAGAATAACCTAAACTAGTATGGAAATAATGAGAAGATATACATAGTGACAATAAAATCAAGCCAACTCATGAAATGAAACCAATTACGTCCCCTATGAGATAACTGAGAGATCAACAAAATCTCGATATATAATAATAACCGAAATTAGTTTCATCGACGGTGAGAGACCCATCATAGTCACTGTTTCCTATCACTAAGATTGATAATATTAATACTATTCATTTCAGCAACTAATCCAATGGATCAGACGGAAATCTCTCTCGCGGACCGATGGAGATGGGCCTGGGCTCAATACCGTCAGGAGAGGTGCCCAGAATTCCCCCCGTCAAAGTTTCTCGATAGAAACAACCGGGGACTAGGAAAAATCGATCAATGGAGCCCGACTGAGGAGATTCACCAACAGGCTCAACGAATGCTCAGCAATCTAGAAAATCATCAGCTCGAAGTAAACCGGCAGGTAATCCGAGCTCGCCAGTACCTGGCGAACGTTGAGGAAGATCTACTGGCGGGTCGGATCGCCGATAACCAATCGCTCCAACTCAGGACTCGCCAACCACTACGACGCGAGCCCGTGACACGAAGAGACCAGTTATGTCGATCTCGGGATACACACCCGAGGAATAGGTGGCCAAAAGATTCCCTTGAGGGATTTCAAGCCAAATTTTGTGTAATGATCGCCCAACAATTTGTTATTTGTGGTTTAGATAATACAAATTAAATTCGCGAATGATATAATTTCGTTATTTTATTTTTTTTCCCTTAATTAAGATTTCTAGTGATTTTGCCTTAATTTTGTTTAAAGTAAACCGAATGTTATACGGTTGTAATCTATCGATAAACCATCTTCTAATTATTTTTATCATTATTAGTTATGGACCCCGCCAAATTGCTACAAGATGAACTATATCGCGCCCAGAAATCCAACAAATCCTTGTATGAACAAATAATTCAGCTCACCAAGGAGGTGCAGCAGGTGAAGTCGACCTGGGTGGATCCGGCAAGGCTCAAATCCACTCACCAACGCCTGACAGCCGCTCAAAAGGGTTGGGCGGAGGAGCGTCAACTCAACCAGAGTCTCCGGACGCAAATCAGGGGATTGGAAGTCGCCCTGGCAGCCAGTCGTGAGGGGGAAGCGGTAACTTACCCGCTTATCTTTGCCCCATCTCAGTTGGCATACCGGGATCCAATTAACAATGCCCTGCTAGCAGCGAATCAATCAACAGTGCCGTCCAGTAACCACCGGCCGGGACGCAAGGAACGGGCCCGCCGCAGAGCTGCACGCCTACCAAGCAAATCGCACTAACTTACCGACATTATATATATTTTCAATCGTTTTTTTTTAATAAATAAAATTGTAATTATTATCAAACAAATATACAGTAATAGGCCACACGATATGGTTTATATGGAATTATCGTCGAGAGTACTCACACCGCGTCGTCGAAACGCTGTTCTATTTCTACTGATCAGCATGAGTCTGATCTCGAAATTTCTCACACAGGGACATTACAAAGCGAGCATAGGTCTTCCAACGACAGCTCGTTGAACCCGAGGGTTGTCCGAGCAATTACAGTATTAGTAATAATGCTCACTTTTTGCGGGCAATCCACCCACTCGAACACATTTCCAACGTTGCCTAGCAACGGGTGCCGAGTGGTAGTCGAAGTAATATTTATATGGCGTTACCGGGGCAACAATAGGATGGTTTAAACAAATAGCGAAACCCAGTAACCCACCAAATGTTAAAATAATATTTTTGAAATCAGTTTGGTTCCTAAATTAGTCACTAAGGTTTTTGCTGAAAAAAATGTTATGAAATCGTTATGAAATCGTCTTGAACTCATCTAGTGGTAAAGTGATGTATTTGATCTTTCACATATAGACTCAGGGATGTCAGTTACATTTTGAAAGCATTCAGAGTCCTAGACTTCTTGCCTAATATCAAGTTGAGTAATGTCAGATTTCTCAATAAGTGATCGGGTTTTTTTGGATCAAAATACTACTTACAGCCTATAAAATACATTAATGATCTGTTATTTGTTTAAATTTCAAAAATGTTAAATAACTTTGTTTAAATTTGTTAAGGTTGCTGTGATTTATAAATAAACAACAAAAAAGGTTTTGCCACGGAATTATACTTTTCTATTTTTTGAAAAGTGATAAAAGGCAGTGCAAAGAGAAAAAACATTTTTTAACATATATGGTACTGAAAAAAAATATTTTTTCAAAGACAGATCAAAATATTGCATAATTGTAATATTATTTTGAACGTTTAACTCTTTCAATATAGAATTGATAATATTTTATTACATAAATAAGAAATTCAACAGCGTTTATCAACAACATATTTTAGAACACTGAACTAATAATAAATAATTAAATAAGCTTTGCAACGATTTTATTAAAAGAAAGCGCCATTCAAACACTCGTTGTACGATATATTTCGACACCTTAACTGTCATCTTCAGGTAAGAAACCAACTAAAATAGTATGGTTTAATTTACATACTTTAAACAAATTATTTCTTAATTAAATATTTTAATAAATATTTAAATACTTTTAAAAGTTTACATTAATTTAACACGTTGACGGACAATTGCGGCTATAGCCGTCAAAGCGAAGTTCACAATGTGGCATGACTGCTATAGCCGTCCAAAACGAAACGGTCGTTTTTAGACACTACGGCTATAGCAGCACAAATGTGCACTTACTGGCGTATACGTAGAAGCATAGTGTCGTGTTTTGAAAACATCTTTTTAAGTTTATTTAAGCAGAAAGAGTAAAACTATACTTCTAAAATTCTAAAAATCACAAAAACATATAGTGTCAATTTTCGAACTTCGCTTGTTCCTACTGTCCGTCAACGTGTTAAAATATATTTTTCCTCTTCTGTAACAAACATTTTAAAAATAATAAAATATTTTATAAATTTAAATCATTTTATAATATGAATAATATTATAAGTTAAAATTTTAGTAGTAGCTGGCTTTCTAATGAAAATTGGTGTTAAATTCACATGTTTGGAGGCTAATTATTTTATTTTTGATAATTTCATTCCCCTTGTGGAGATTTCATTAAATAAAATTCTGTGTATACTCCCTTTTCAAATTGAATCTGTTATAAGTTGAAAATTTGTATGCCATATTCACATAATATTTTTTGTCGATGCATATAAAAAACAAAATTACATTTTCGTACGTCATAATGATGCTTAAGGATATAAACAGATGGATTCTGTTTTTTCCATGTAATTCTGAATGAATATAGAAATGATTTACCTTTAAAGTAATTTGCTAGTTCACTGGAAAATTAAGACTCGATTAGCATTTATAACGCATCAATGACTTGAAATTCAAAGCACTCATATTTACTTTTGGTTTATTGCACGCTAAATGCACTGACGTGAGAAAAACCACCAATAAAGCGTAATATTCACAATTTACAATTATTATTCTTTTAATGGTCGCCTTAAGTGGGTGTAACCCTCCATCTGTATACTTCTTTAGCTTAACTTTTACAAACTTTAGATATTCAGGTGATAGAGTCCAAAATATTATCCAAGAAAATAAAAGATATAAAAACATAATACACAATTTTCTAATAAAAAATTCGCATAAAGTAAAATTTATTGAATAAAAAAGTAAAAAACATTAATTTTTTTGTAAAAAAAATATTTAAAATATCTCATCACAGAAAAAAGATAATGTAATATAAAATAAAATAAAATAAAGATATAATAGGTTATCTCATACAGAGTCATAAGGTTTCCATTCTTTGATCAAAACTCCACGATTAAATTCAAATTCTTGATTTTCTGCACTATTCGACTCAGTAATATAACTGCCGATGCCTTTATCTCTGCTCTGGTGGGACTTGACCACCTATATTATTTATGTATAAATTATGTCTCTCAATTATAATATAAATCAAAGGGTACCGCCTTAATTTAATATCCTTTTTTCTCTTAAAACATTGTATGCGAGTATATTGTGGCGTGATTTCGCGACACGCATTACAATGACTCGAATTTATACGAACCCCGCTCTCCTCCGCAAGTCTACTTAAAACTTACTTTTACGTTACCTGCATACAATGTGTTAATACTTTTTTTGTGTCTTCAAAAAATGTTGAAACTCGCTTATGATAAATTAACGCAATCAAAGACAATGTATTCAAACAACTAATTGAAAATAAAAGCCACAACAAGAATCTAAATAGAAGCTTTATGTTGGATGATGAAGGTGAGTATATTGTAGTGCGATTTCTCGACACGCATTACAATGACCCGTATTTATATGAAATCTGCTCTCTACTGCAAGTCTACTAAAAACGTACTTTTACGCGAGCCGCGCTCAAGTGACAGGTTTAAAAAAGTGTAAAATTACGTGACCCGCACACAATGGGTTAATACCTATTTTTTGTCTCGTCAAATAATTTTGAAAATCACCCGAATTACACTGATTATAAAGAAAGATAAATTCATCCAATAAAAAACTATTATGTTAAATACACCCAATCAAAGACAAACTAAAAAGACAACAAATAAACCAATTGAAAATTAAAGCCATAACAAGAATCTAAATAGAACATTTATGTTGGATAATGATGGTGGGCCCATCTCCAAATTTATACTAAATAAATATTACAGAACGGGACCAAAAAAGTACAGAATTAATGTGTACACAGAAGAGTGATCTTAAGAAGTAGATCAAATTAATTCCCAACATCCCAGCTCTAACAATTCAAACCGATTTATTCTACTCTGAACTTTTGTGTATATAATATTGACATTTTAATTATAAACTTTTATTTATTTAATCTGAATTGTTGAATTAATTAATATAAAAAATGATTTAAAGGAAAATCTCTATCAAAAAAAATTATTAAAATCATAATGTTAAATATAATTATTAATTGTTCATATAATTATAATGTAAGAAAAATAATTAAGAAATATAGTCACGCAATAAAATATAAATTTAAATATAACAGGTGAAATAATTAAAACCATTAATAGCTGATATAGATATAATAAATCTTTGTAACAGTTGTTTTTTTATAAAAATTTAAAATTAAATTCAATTTAATTTAGAAAAATAACAATAATATTAACAAGTAGGAAAATAAATTTCTAGTAACAGATTTTAGTATAAATTGCGACACCAAAATCATTATATTCGCCCAAAAATAATTCCTTTTACATAAGATCTTTTTAAAGGCAACCTTTAGGACAGTGTTTCTCAACTGGGGTGTCGTGGCACCATAAAGTGCCATAGGGATATGAAAAGTGTACCGCGAGCTCTGCTAATTTTATTATTGAAAATTTATTAATTTCATATAAGGGTTGATTTAAAAAAAAGGCTGCTATCTTAGATTTTGAATTACTTAAAATAGCGATACATATATCAATTATTTTTGGTAAATATTAAGAACAAGAAAAGGCAATAACTGAACTCAATTGAGAATGAATTTAGAGTATGTTTGTCTAATACGCGACTTAATAATAAGGAGATATGCAAAAAGCATCAAGTTCAAATTTCACATTAATATATGTTATAAAAGATTTAGTTTATTAAATATAGAACTTATAAAACTTGTTGTTATTTTTATAGCTGCAATATTATTATAAAAATGGTAGGGGCCGTCAATTTTTCAAATTTTCCGTTAGTGTGCAGCTATCTAAAAAAAGGCTGAGAACCACTGCTTTAGAAGATCATAAAATATAACAGACAAAAACGTTAAAGAATTAGGGAAAATAACACCTAAGTATTAACATAACACTCACATTTTACACAACAAGCACTCAGTTTTCTTTTGGATATTGTATACGAGCTTTCATTTTACAAACTTTATTATGCTCACAAATATTAATTATTCTAATGATCTCTTTATCTCCATTTCTTTTCATATTAGATATAAATGTAAAAAAATATTGATTTGACGTTTGAAAAGAAATTAAAATAAAGGAAACTGAAAATGTTAACAAATCAAGAATGAAAACAATAAAACAATTTACTTATATATTTTACTTAAGTAAACTAAAAAGAAAAAAATTAATAATGTGCTACTTTAGTTTTTATCTTTTACACAATTTTAAATAATTCTGATAAATAAATTTTAATGGAAAATAAAAATTATTATTTTAAAAACAATTTCATTGATTATGAAACAAAATAATTTTTTAATCACTAGTTCCGTAGCGTTTGTTACTATATGAATTTTGTGGTAAGAAAAGAATTGTCTTTCTGACTAAGTTAGAATCCTATAATAAAATTGTCATCTAGTGTAACAAGATTTTCAACTCTCAAGCAAGTTAGTGTGTTACCTTATCATTATCTGGTAATTACTTGAATTTCTACTCGGCATATTTTCTATAATTAAAAAAATTCAATGTATTTTATAAAATATGTAACCATTTTAATATTTTCAATTAAAATCTTTGAAAATTAAAAAATTTCGTGTTTATATTTTGAAATAAAATGTTACTGTATTGAAACCATTATATAAAAATAAATAATCATAATAATAATAATACTCACCACGACAATTATTATTATCAACATCGACAATATAATGACAGATGCGACTACAATCAAAGCGATTCCCCAGTCTGGAACTAAAAATTTATAATTATAATAAACAAATGAAAAATTTTGATTTACTTGGTGGAGGATTTGTCGTGCCTAACGTAAAAATAATATTCAATTGTTATTACGCAATACATTCAATATTATAAGTTAGAAAAATTTATTTATATTGTACTTTAATATTTTTCTATTATTTATTTATTTTCAAAATTGTTAAATTCGCTATTAAATATTCTAAAAAATGCATATAATAAATATTTAAATAAATATTCATATAATTAAATGATAAATAAAAAAAATGATAATTTTTTTATAGTTACTAAATGGCAACATGGTGAAGTACTGTTTTAAATGTATTCAAAATATTTATTATTATTATTATTATTGTAGTTGTAAAAATGCGACATAAAAGCACGATGCTTATTCTAACCACTAATATACCTCTTTATTGCGTAACATCTTAACAAAAAGTTTATTAGTTTACTAAATATTGATACAGAATACGCAAACACACCAACATTCAAACCCAATCATGAAACATCATTACCAATCTCTGATCTCGAAACTACAATATTGACATTGTGTAATGTGTTGATTTAATTAATTATTCAATATTCATTAATTATCTTCCTAACATTTTTACTTTTATTATTATATATTATTATTATTATTATTATTATTTTATTATTATTATTTTATTATTATGATTATTATTATTTTATTATTATGATTATTATTATTATTATTATTATTATTATTGTCATTTGACACGCCAACGCAGTTCTCACCAACTAATTACTTCTGGAATTTAATTATATTTCAACAACAATGTTTCAATAAAAACGTTCGATAGTTATAAATTGGTACTTAACATTTTAGCAATGTAGCAAAACTCATTTAATGACAAAATAATTTCGTACAATGTCTGTGAATGATTGAAAGCTCTATAACTTGAATCCAAAATACTCATTAAATAATAATTATTATTTATTTGATCGCAAAATCTCAATTGTTTATGCAAATAATAATTCAAAAATAAAAGCTCAATAAATGTTTGTGAGGCCTTTGAGCAGAGCGGTTTAATCCATTGGGCAAATTGTACGTAACTCAGGGTTACCAACACAATGGAGGAGCCCGTATATATATCATAAATATATCATTTTTGTTTAAATTAATAAGTATAGAAAAATAAAAATTGACAATTTTTTTTCCTTTTTTAATATTTATTTTGGTAAATAAAATAATATGAACATTTTTTAATGCGCATTATAGCTCCTGGCTTTCGGGCTCTAAATTCCATAAGACAACGCTGCCACGAGTTGTGAAATATTTATTATGTCAAGTAAGATACTTTCTTTGATTTTCTATTATGTACTTCAGCCGAAGATTCGCAGTGAAAAGTCCAGCAATAAGCTGCCACAATATACTTATCTAAACGACCGTGAAATCTATTTTCTATTGTCTTGATATCCAGATGGAATCTATCTCCTTGTTCTGCGAAATGATCTAGATTCTCCTGAAATTCCTCGATATTACAGTGAAGGCTCATATTGCATCCACAACTTTTAAAGTGAGAGAGCATTCTTTTCACCAATTCATCATAATTATCAGCTCGATTTTTTTCATTGCTCTTTCCAGGGACATTTTACACAATTTTTGGAAACTGTCATCGTTCTTTTTCAAAGTCTTCACAAACTGCTAAACAAAGTTTGTTAAGCCGTTACCTTAATTTCAAATTCGATTCTATTCTTATAGTCTGTGCTAATCGCACCTCTCTGCATTTCTTCTTCATTTATGAAGTCAGGCATTGAAGTAACTACATGGATGGCAATGTATTCACTGTGATGAATTGGCCGCTTAGCTAATTTCAAATTACGATGTTCTTTCTTGGCTTTCTTAAATTGACTATAGTCCTTGACGTTCACCAAAACAAAATAGAATTCGTCATATTGAATTTTTCGCACTCTGTGCTATAGGCTCACCAAACTTAAATCATATCATCTTCTCGATTATTCACTGACCTGGCCATTCCACAGAATCTGGTAATTTTATAGGAAGCTCACCAAGATAAATACCAAAATCACGACTGCATTACAAAATAAACAATATATTGTAGAATGCAATTTATAAAAGTATTATATTAACTGCTATTATTTATAGTTTCCCAGTGAACGAGACAGAATGCGCATAGATTTATTAATATTTTAGCTATCATATAATACAGGGCTTCTTAAACCATGAGTCACGACCCCATTTGGGGTCGCGTAGCAAAATTCTGGGGTCGCGAGAGTCAAAAATACAATTTAACAGAAAATGTTTTTTAACTTGTAAAATTATTGTTATAAAGATAAAATAACAATTATCGTAGATAAAAATATCATAAAATCTTCTAGTTTGGAAAGATTGTTTGTACCTGCATTTCTATTAAGAGTATTGTAATAACTTGAATAACATTTACTATGAATTAGAAGATGTTATAGGAATTTTAAAAAAATATAAATTTATTTTTCTTTTATATTTGTATGGGGTCGTCAAGAAACTCGCAATCATAAATGGGATCGTGAATTAGAGAAGTTTAAGAAGCTCTGATATAATACAAACCATAAATTTGGGAAGGTAATTATCATTTGTAACTACAGCCAATGTGATAACAGTGAAATCATTTTCAAAATCGGCAACATGAAAATATATAAAAGTTTCACTCAGCACTTTTTCGCAAGGAAAAAAATATAAATACAAATCAAAAGGCTGAATACCAATCCGAGCAATAAAACTGTTTAATATTAATATGAAAATTATGTTATAAAATTATTATTATTATTTAATATTTATTATTATTATTAATTTAGTAATATTCCTAGAAATAAAAACAAATATATAATTAAACACTTACTGCTTGGTACTTCTGTCGGTGCCTGAATGACGGTTACTGAAAGTAAAATATTCGAAATGATTATTTAATATAATAAATATATAACTAACTCTTATTGACAACAATGGAGTTATTTGACGCATCAACCGCTGCTGCTATTACTAACGCCGACAGATTGGAGCCAACCAGTGGCGAAGCCGACGCCATAACGAATGTCATGTTCGCAACTACGCTGCCTTCGCTATTAATATCAGTATAGCAGCATAAATATTCAAATAATAAATTCCATACTCAAGCGAATGGAAAATGATTTCGATCAGTCTCAGAAGTTTCTGCAAAAGACTGATTTTCATGCTTGTGAAGATTTTATTTGTGAACACTTTATAATCATCGCTATCTTTGTTTTTATAGTTCGAATTATATTTTTCTGATGTATAACTGCAGCCCATTTCTACTTGACTCTGAAACTCCCCCGGCGCCGCCGGCTTTTCCGTCACGATTACTTTGGGAAAATAAATTAATATTTTAAATTTTTTAATTAAATTTCAAACATTAATTAATAAATTATTAATAGTTTACAATAAAGACTATGACTTGTGGATATTTGGTTGAAAAAATGCTTTTAGGGGGGGTCTCACATTTGTTTTTCAAACCAAATATTCACGCGGCATAGTCCTCATTTTACACTACTATTAATAACTACAATTAGCTCTTGTTTTCAAGATGACGGACTAGAAGGATAAATATTTATCTTGTCATTGCCTCCAATCCAAACCGATGACCTCTAAAACCTTGAAAGGGTGAAGAGAAGGTTTGATGAAAAAAGCAAATAAATCACATAAACGTTTTACTACAAAATTGGCTATAACTTTGGAGAGAAAAACTTTCAAACCATTTTTCAATTTTAAAAAATCCAAGTGCAAAACAAAAACTGCTTTTCAGATGTTAACAGACGTGAAATGTTTAATTTTGTCATTTTAAAGCAATATTTCAAAGAAAATATTTCAATTATACCGAAAACCGGGTAACCCCATGAGCCAGTATTGCTTATAATGGACCCTTATGGAGTCAATGTTAAATTAAACGTGAACGAATATCTGGAAAAGTGCAATATTTCTCTTGTATTGGTCCCGCCGAATATAAATGGTCTCTTGCACTCTTTAGATGTGGCAGTAAATTGCAGCTTTCAAGATTATTATGCAATACGGTTTAAACATTAGACATTCTCGTCAAGGAAATCATAAAATTCCAAACTATAAAATAGCTAGAGATTATATATGGCAAGGAAGGATTTAATTTTTGTGACATTCTCCCTAAAGCAAATTTCACAATTAATTTCAGTTATAACATATTTTGACTTGTGACTTTAACCAGTGGTGTTGTCGAGCCGGAACGTCGTTCCAGTACTTCCTTTTTGGACAAGAACGCGTTCCGGAACTAAAGATGATTTCTGATAACGAGAATTGGCTGTCGTATTGAAAAAAATTTAAAAAGAATTGCTGATTTTTTAATAATAATACATATATAATTGGGGGAAATCTCCCCCCGTCGTCAAATTTGGGACATGAGACCTAAAAAAAACGTCGCCGCTAGGATTATCATGGAAAATCACCCCCGGTCGTTAAATTTGGGACATGAGATCGCGCAGAGCGGCCGCCTACCCAGGATCGGCCCTGTCTATTTAATTATATATACGCGTTCCGGTAATAAAAAATTAGCACAACACCACTGACTTTAACTCTCTCAATCGTGCGGAACTGATACAGAAGGCACATCCAATGTTTGTTGTTTTTTCCTACCAAAATGAAAACGTGCATTATTTATGAAACATGGTCTATTCCTCTTAATCTTTGAACAAATATTTATTTTTAAAAATTATGTTTAGCATGTGGATATCATTGGATAGTTTATTGATATCTGATGCATACATTTATACACACAGTCACGCATATTTAGGCATACATATTCATACGCTAATAGTGTGAGATTCCCTATCAAATCCTGTCAAATCTTTATAATTCTAAAATTAAATTTAAAATAAAATAGACTCAGTGATTTTGGTCTTTTAGAATTTACAAGAAATCGATGGTTTTTAGGAAATTCAACAAATGAAATAAAGAATCTTTTAAAAGTTGGTTCAGAATAAAAGTTAATCCAAATAATTACGGCGTAGCAAAGGCCGTAGGGACACAACAAGTAAAATAAATTAAAAATCAAAATCTAATGATAATAGATATTTTGTATTACAGGGTTGAGCAAGCCCTTCATGACTGCTATCACCTATGCCTGGACCCATCCCTGTCCGACCGGTCAAGATTTATTTGAAACTTTGTGTTGAATTTCTTGTTTTATTGTGATTCTAATAATTTATAAGATTCTCGATGCGAATTTTAGAAAAGGCTTTGCAATTCAATATTAATATTATTAATTATGGTTTGCCCGGTTGCTTGAGGACTGATTTGGACACTCTGTCCAGCTCTGTTCTAATAGATTCTGCTGGATCATTGCATCCATATTTGCAAAAGAACTAAACAGATTTGAAGATATTTCTGTTAGTTAAATTTAGCTGAAAGTAAAAGGGCATAGATCGGTTCCCCTGAGATAGGTTTGCACTTAGCAATAGTCCAAGTTCAGCACTAAATGGAATTTCATTTTGGCAAGTGTTGCAATTGTTATGTTTTTTCTGTAGGTTTTACAAATAAACATACCAGAAATAAAGATAAACAGGCAAACTCGTGAACAAATTGAATAATTGAAATTATAAAATTAATTCCCAATAAATAATAATAAATAATTATTAAATATTGTATAATAATTATTACTAATTTTGGTCGTTGTCAAAACTGTACTAGATGCCGATGAAATTCTATCTGAAATGAAAGAAAAATTATTTTTTGCATTTTAATTTCAATTATTTTTTAATTAAATATAAATTAATTTATTTTTTAACTTTGATGTCATTTATTAACCTTTTACTGTAATTTAGCAGGAATGTTGTTTGTCAGTAAAGTCCTTTTAATATTTCATTTTTTTTCATTACGACTTAGTATAAAAAAAACTTCCTGCACTGCCAATATTAATTATTATAAATTTGCCGTTCTGAACATTTCTTTTGCAGTGACCACTTGATAACACTGACCAAGTTGCGGCAACCCCAACGATATTTATATTTAAACAATGAAATTTCCAGGTATCAGACCACGTAAAGGATGCAGACCCTCTTTCCATATGTTTTAAACTATAGCTGTAATTCAAATAAATGGATATTAAAAAAAACTAAGCAAGTAAAGGGTGGAGAGAAAAAAAGGATTTTACTGATATTATATTGGCATTGTTTAAAAACCCACCATTTTTCCATATCTTTTTTCCGCTTTTGTTTTACCGAGTCCTAGAAAATCACTTGATTCATTTATTATCGTTTCCCCAAATCATTTTACACATTTAATAATTATTTTTGTTTGGTTATTCAGATATCCTCAACACAATGTCCTTCCGGTTCCTAAACCCTTTATACAGATATCTTACATAAGAATATTGCTTACAACCAGTTTCTTCATATAATATCCTTGTAAAGTTAATTTGCAGGGTGTTATTAAAATTATTGTTTGAAAATAATTCAAGGAAGAGCTCACCCCCAATAGAATCCTAATAAGGGTCCAATCATCTAACGCTACTTTCAAACCTTGGAACTTTGTAATAAAATGTAAATAATAATTATATTCCTTTTAAATCATGTAAAGCATTAAATATTAATGGGAAATTTATATATTAATAATTGGGTTACGGGGATTGTGGATTTTCTGGTTAAATATAATTACTATATAGCATATTCATCTTTTTATAAGGCAACATGATATTTTTTCTCTAGCAAATATTTACTGCCTTTGCTAGGCCTGAATTGTCCAGGTGCCCCAATAACTGTCATATGGACATGTACTCAATTTTGATGGTTTAATAATTGACCAATTTTTTCATTTTTTATATTTAAGTATTAATCTTATGATTTATTTCAAAAATAACCTAATGTCGAAAAATTATAAACTCACTTGATGTTGAAGCTGACGTACTGGGGGGTAGGCTAGTTGAGGTTGTTGTACTTGTTGTCAAGTTTTCTGTTATCAATGAAGCAACTGTTGAATTTGGCAACATTACAGATGTGCTCGAAGTAAGATTTATCGTACTAGATGTTGCATTGGCAGTGCTCAAAAGTACACTGGCTGTACTAGAGGTTGCGTTGACAGTGCTCAAAATTGCACTGGCTGTACTAGATGTTGCATTGGCAGTGCTCAAAAGTACACTGGCTGTACTAGATGTTGCATTGGCAGTGCTCAAAATTGCACTGGCTGTACTAGATGTTGCATTGGCAGTGCTCAAAAGTACACTGGTTGTACTAGATGTTGCATTGGCAGTGCTCAAAAGTACACTGGTTGTACTAGATGTTGCATTGGCAGTGCTCAAAAGTACACTGGCTGTACTAGATGTTGCATTTGCAGTACTCAACGATGTATTGTCTGTACTAGATGCGACATTAGTCGACCTTGATGATCCAATCGTTGTTGAAAGGCCTATTGTGCTTGACAATAGACCGATTGAAGAGGTTATACTTGAGAGAGATACTAAAAAATTCAAAGAACACATTTCAGGAAAAACGATTATTTAGCACTTTGCAAAAATAAATATATTTTTTTAAAGCTCTTCCAATTTTTGCCAGTGAAAAATTTATGTAGGAAAATAGTTAGAAAATGACATAGAATAATATAAATACACGACATCCTCATTTTTTTAAATGAAATCTTAAATCAAATGGAACTTTATAGCCGGTTTAAAACAAACATTTTAATATTGCATAAAAGTTATCGAAAAATAAGTATTTATCCATATCTAAGGGGTAAATCTTTATTTTTTCAACATTACACGGTTAATGCCACTTTTATAGAGTTGGGAAATATATTTTGAGCTTTATTATGATAAATGATTGACCCGTGACCTTCAGATTTATACAGCAGGAAAAAAATAAATATTTCGTCTCATCCTTTTTACTATTGGTTCCCACTGTTCAAAATAGACGATTTTTATGTTACAAAAGATTTGACCATTTTTTGGTTTCCAAATCCACTCTACAAGTCTTTTCGGATGATCTTTCTAAGATAAACAATAAAAAAGGTGCAAACATACTTGGACTTCAAATCTCTTAGGTGAGAAGCAAAATTCGATATTTTACTACCTATGAAAAGTTTAGCAAAACTTCATGTACCTACATGGGAGCCCCTCTGTATCTTTATCATGACAAAGGAAATGATGGACATAATAAATTGTGAACAACTTAAATGTCGATATAAAACCAAACAATTTAATTTTTATTTCGAAAACCTACTCTTTCTCCTATAAAGAATTCCCTCCGCATTTCCCTTTTACGAAAAATCGTATTATAATCATTTTGTCCATAAAGAACAATATGTCTTGTTGCGAATATTTATTAATTTCCATCATACATGCGACTGAGTGGTATCGGGCAAGGGTTCTGGAAGGGTATTGGGAATTAAACACTAAATTCAGCAAATTAAAAATCGTGTGAAAATTACCTTCAGTTGCATTAGTTGAAAATGAAGATGGAATTGTTCGAGGCGACGACACTAAAAAAATTAAATAAAATATTCATACAATGAGCTCCAATTTACCGGAGGGTTCAGAGCTTGGTAATGTTGGCAGCGTAGTTGAAGTCGGACCTATATATAAAATAACAAATGAAAAAACAAAATGATTGTTATACACAAAACAAAGTGTAAATTCAAAAATAATCCAAAATTTACCATTTGTTGAGCTGATAACTGACGGAATTGTTTGTTTTAATGTTGAGGCTAAAATAGCAATTTTTATTAAAGTTAATCTAAGGTAATTTATTTTATATTAGATTTTAATTGTTAAAAGTTAGATTTCTATGACTTAATACCTGTTATTGAATACGGTCCTTGAGAGATCAACACTAGATTTACCACAAAATAAGGAATTAGTAATAAGTAACAAAATAATTAAATTAAAATAATTAATAAATAATATTATAAGGACTTTTTTTGTTTTTCACCTCTGATTTCTTTATAAGTGACATAATATTTTCTCCAAAAGAAATAATGAAAAATATTTTCATTAGACAGTAATAGATCAATAAAATTATTCAGAAGGAAACCTTCAACAGAAAATAAAAAGTTCTAATTTGAATATCAACCGTAATCACAAAAGTCAAAATAACTAAAGACAAAAATAGAAAATATTTTTAGACAATTAAACAATATTTTCGTTTATTTTTTCATGTTCAACAATCAATGACTAGAATCCATCAATATTGAAATTTTATTTACACCACAAATTTTTCATGTATAATTTGATTGGCAATTTCCAATTTTGCACTTTTCGTAATTAATATCGTTTTATTTAATCTATTTCATTGAATAATATTTCAATATTAATAAACTCGAATTACTACGTTTTACAATTTTTTACAATATTATGCTGAATCGTTTCTCTTCATATAAATTTGATTTATTATCACTTCCAAACTATTAACACGTATTCTCAAAAAAAATGTCTTATTAGCAAGTCAGAAAATATCAGAAGTTTGCTTTCTCAAAGTATCAGATAATTGATTTAGAATAAATTTCTCCAACTGTCATTAATATTCATAACATTTGTTTCAATGTTTTAATCTCATTGAAAATGGTATTAATAATAAATTATCTAAACTTTAAAAGTGTAGGAAATGGTCATTTTGCCGGTGCTTCGTAAAAACTTGATATTAGGTAAATTTTGCTATTGGACGAATTGCTAATACAGGAATTTCACTGTAATTAATCTTGTTCTTTCATTACAACGATATATTAACAGAAAAATATGACATTTGACATCCACGTCTTAAAATAAACAAAATGAATAAAACTTACATTCGTTAATTATTATTATTTCCCCGTTATTTTGTGATTGGTACAGATTTGCAAAATCCGATGTTAAAGAAACATTGATATTTGACAAATTGGACGCGACGACCAGAATCATCTCAATAATAACACTTCCTGATCTACAGATAAAGATGGAGTAAAAATAAAGTTCCAATTATAAATTATAATAAATTAAACTTTATGGAGTTTGGCAGGCATTGGATCAGTCTTATGTTTAACATTTGAAATGGTTTCTGAAATCTCTGACACTTGGAATTAAAGTAAGATATAGATGAGGCGGATTTGAGATTGGAATAAGACAAATCAAATGTATCATTAGAAAATTTGACTGTCGTGTTTAGGATATATTCGAATTCCCCAACTCGGGTCGGAAAGTCAGAAAAAGGCTGAATTGGAGTAGTACTTTGAGCTAAATTAAGGATTTTTTATAGTTATTTTTGCTGATATTTCATGAAAATCATAATTTCCTTTTGTAGAAACATTATTAAAAATGATAATAATACGCAAAGCAATCTTCCACAGAAAAATAATTTAATTAAAAAAAATTAAATTTTAAAATACAGAACAAATAAAATATTAAATATCAGTGGCAGATTTCTCATAAAATGTATAAAATCATTTTTAAAAATAAATTTTTGCAATATATTTCGAGAGCTCGGCTGTCATCATCATGCACTAACTCATTCAACAAATGAAAATATTGATTTTCTTTATGGATTATTAAATTAAGTTATTATAATAAATTAAATTTATTATTTATTTAATTCAATATTTATCAAAAACTTTCAAAGAAATTTTAATTTAATTACAAACTATATTTTTGATTTTAAATGTAAAATATTTTAAAAATTAATGAGTTTTATGGTAGAAAGGCGGTTGCCATCTTGAAATAAAGAAGAAATAAAGAATTTTGTTGGAATATTTTCTGAACTAACAAAAAAGCTGTAAAATGATTTTATGGACAATATTTAAGGAATTTATTAGAGATAAAGAAACACCTGTATTATCGGTGAACTGGTAGTTCCAGATGTTCCTTGATATTGTAAAAAAGAACTGCTTGATTCAGCTTCATTGACAGTTAATGATGTTGACATAAAAGAAATAGAAGAAAGAATAGTCTATGCTGCAGGTGAAGAAGTGAAGATAAAGAAAAAGATAAAGAAGTGGAGATTGAGAAAATGATTTAATAGAGAGAACACTGTTTGCAAGTCAACCAAATGTTAATGAAGATGTAATATTCGATGTTGTTGATGACTTCGAGACTATTGGTGTATTTGAGGATCCAGTTGAAATTGGTGAATTTGTCAACTCAGACGATGAAGAAAGTGTGCGTGTCATTCGCCCGTTAGTTGACAAAGAATGAACATTCGATGTAGCGGAAAGTGTTGAGGCCATTGAAGCAATTGATGATTCTGTTAAAAGTTGTTGTCAATCCAGGTGATGATGGAGGAGTATTTGATCGTGGCCCGCTGGTTGATATACCATATATTAATAAAAATGAGAGATTTGAAGTTGCTCATTTGGAGATGCAGGTGCAAGTGGTGCAAGTCAAATCAGCTGATGGATGTGCTTGTGACATTGGGTCGCTGGTTGTGATGACATAATAGGAACATTTGGTCGTTGGTTGTGAAAATGAACGACTTTTTTCCTTGTAATGTTTGTTTGTTGCGGTAACTAATTTGCTTCAATCGCAAGTAAATAAACAAATGACTTTGGAATATTTTTCAAGAGGCTTTTATTAATCTTTATCTGACACTTTCTTTTTATTTTTTACGAAATATTTCGTTTTATTTTTTACATGTCATAAATGAAATTATTGTCAATTAGATTTAATTTATTAATTAAAAATGGCCAATTTTTTGTATTGATTTATCGAGATTTTGCTTTTGACATAATCATTTTATTGTATTTACTATGTGAGAAATAATGTAATTTTGGGACCCCCTCTGGATATTGCCGATATTTGTACGTTTTATCTTATATTCATTTGGTAAAAGAAGTAAGATATTTTTTAACTAAAAATGTAATAAATAAAAACGTATAATGCCATTTTTATTTTCAGTTGCAAACTTTTTTCAAAATTATTTTTAAGTTTAAAATAAACAATTTATTATTAATAACTAAATAGCATACATGATACATTAAGTGATATCCAGTAAATTCCCCAATAGTATACTCTCATCAGTAACATTCCGGGAGGCACTCAGATTACTATGAGCGGGAAGTAAATGTAAAAATAGTGTCAAGTTAACACTGTTATACACTTATCCTGATGCACTGGACATCAAATAAGTTTGCAAAGTTTGGTTTTAAGGCAAGAAAATAAGACGAATCTTTATCTTGAAACTCCTTTCACTTGAAACCATGGTCGATACAATATTACCGCTGTGGACTACAAGTTCAACAAAGAAACTCACAACAAGCTATCAGACTACCAAAACTACTTCAAAAACTTAATTTCATTGATTGGCCTCTTGTGATTACCTATCATTTGTAACTTATCTGTAAATTCACATTTTTGTAATTAACTGATATTTCATGAAAATCATAATTTGGTTTTGTAGAAACATTATTAAAAATATTATAAGAACTTTTTTTGTTTTTCACCTCTGATTTCATTATAAGTGACATAATATTTTCTACACAATTTGACTATGAATCAGATTTATTTAAGATATTCACGAATTTTCGGCACAGCCTTTTTCAAGTGATTTCAAGTGATTATTAAAAATGATAATAATACGCAAAGCAGTCTTACACAAAAAAATAATTCAATTAAAAATAATTGAATTTTAAAATACAGAACAAATAAAATGTTAAATAACAGTGGTTTAAGTATATGGCTAAGCCATCTCCAATGGAAGAATCACCAGGTAATACATTTGCCTCTACGAGGTAGGCACTGAATTATAATTACTTCTGGGCGAGATTCAGACTTAGAGGCGTTCAGTCTTAATCTCTCGGATGGTAGATTAGTGCCAATGACCTTTCGATCAAGCACATTTTCCAGTGATCCAAATCTGCTGCTCCTCATGTACTGAGCAGAATTACCATTGTAATGACATTTTATATAGTAGGGTAAAACTAAACTGTCTCAGTACAGTCTAAACCCAGCTCACGTTCCCTGCATTTGGTGAACAATCCAACGCTTTGTGAATTATGCTTCACAATTATAGGAAGAGCCGACAAGTAGATTAAATACTGTATCTTAGAACTTTGTTCATCGTGCTAGGACAAACAATTTGGCAATAAATGCTAGCAAACTAGACGGGTGATGAAATGAGTCCCATGCAGGGCACCAGGAGAAACCTGAAAACAAGAGAAATCTGATCGCCTACCGGCATAGTACTGATGAGAGCCATTAGCTCGAAACTAGTATACTATTGGGAAATGTACTGGATATCACTTAATGTATCGTATATTAGTTGAATATAATCAGACAGGGATCAATAAATAGCATACAATTTTATTTTGTATCCATATTTGTTTCTCATAGAAACTCTGTAGGATATTTCAGATACATGGCAGGAAACATCACCAATTGTGCAGCTGGAATACCCCATACTCATCAATAAATATTTATTTATTTTATAAAGCTTAATATAATAATTTAAATAATATAAAAATATAATAATGTATTGTAATAATTTTATTTCAAAATGTTGCAATTGAAAAAAAAATTGTTTCAATTGACAAAAGAAAGGTAATACTAGAATTAGTAATATTCAATAAATATAAATATTGTAAAATTTCGGTTCAGTTAAACAATTTTGATAAAATTTTATTTGACCTTGAAATTTCGAATTCTCTAAATCAGCACCAAAATTTAACATAAAATGAAGATGGTAAATTATATTATACTGTTAATTAATTTTGGCCACCACCCAGCCCTTACACGATTTCCGGTCCGGCCATTTTAATATTGTTATCATTTGTTAAATGTTGTTGAAAAGAATTCAAATCGCAGTAATTTATTTTTAATTTAAAAAATATTAATTAAGTTGATTAAAATTCAAACAAATATTATTTATATATTATTTTTATTCCTCCGAATTCTTTACCTCAGCCAAACTGATTTTGATGTCTTTCGGTATTTTCTGAAAAAATATACGTTTGGCCAATAAAAAGAAAAAAATAAATTGAGAAAGTACAGAAAATGAGCATCAAATGTTTAATAAATCTGCATCACATCGACAGCTCTCGAGCTCCCAATATTGCTACTGAGAAAATTATTACATTTCCAGTAAAATCTTTTGTCTTTTTCCTTTTTGACACATCATTTCTACCCAAGCTACTCTTGAAGGACTTTTTTCGCAAAGATTTTTACAATGCATTTGTGAATTGCTATTATAAATAAAACGCGAAATGCAAAATATTTCAGTTAAATAAAATGCAACGAAACAACGGTAAATATTTTCATTTGTAAATCAAATGGAGTTTCCAAAAGTGTTTATAAATATTGTTTAAATTATTCATTAACGTTAAAACAATATTACTCACGGAGTAAGTGCTTATGGAATTCATATTTATTACTAAATTTTCCGCATTTATTGATATAATAATATTTAAACCAATCAAATTAAAGTTCAGGGAATTCTAAAAATATTAAGGAAAGCAAATCATGGAGAAACTTAGCTAATTATTTTCAAGTAGCGCATTACGCAATAAACTTTAAAACAAAACAGTAATGATAACGCCAGTAACAAGATCAAGGAAAGACAATCTAAAACAAACTAAATATCTACTATTTAAAAATATATTATCTTTAAAATTGTAGATGAAATAAATATATAAAATTACAAACCTGATGATTCGATTGAAGATAGAAAAGTTGAAGTAAGAGAAATCGAAGATGATGAAGGTGAGGAAAGAAATGAAAAAGTTGTTGATGGAAGCGTTGTTGTATTTTGAGGTGTTGTAACAAAATGACTGACTGTGGTCTCTTGTGATGAGGTCGGTAATAGAGTTGTTGATTGTGCTGTGGTTGACGGTATTTTTGTTGTATCTAGAGATGTTGTGAGGATTGGAGTGGCAGTTGTTTGTTGAGATGAGGTCTGTAATAGAGTTGTTGATTGTGCTGTGGTTGACGGTATTTTTGTTGTATCTAGAGATGTAGTGAGGATTGGAGTGGCAGTTGTTTGTTGAGATGAGGTCTGTAATAGAGTTGTTGATTGTGCTGTGGTTGACGGTATTTTTGTTGTATCTAGAGATGTAGTGAGGATTGGAGTGGCAGTTGTTTGTTGAGATGAGGTCTGTAATAGAGTTGTTGATTGTGCTGTGGTTGACGGTATTTTTGTTGTATCTAGAGATGTAGTGAATATTGGAGTGGCAGTTGTTTGTTGAGATGAGGTCGGTAATAGAGTTGTTGATTGTGCTGTGGTTGACGGTATTTTTGTTGTATCTAGAGATGTAGTGAGGATTGGAGTGGCAGTTGTTTGTTGAGATGAGGTCTGTAATAGAGTTGTTGATTGTGCTGTGGTTGACGGTATTTTTGTTGTATCTAGAGATGTAGTGAGGATTGGAGTGGCAGTTGTTTGTTGAGATGAGGTCGGTAATAGAGTTGTTGATTGTGCTGTGGTTGACGGTATTTTTGTTGTATCTAGAGATGTAGTGAGGATTGGAGTGGCAGTTGTTTGTTGAGATGAGGTCGGTAATAGAGTTGTTGATTGTGCTGTGGTTGACGGTTTTTTTGTTGTATCTAGAGATGTAGTGAGGATTGGAGTGGCAGTTGTTTGTTGAGATGAGGTCTGTAATAGAGTTGTTGATTGTGCTTTGGTTGAGTATTTTTGTTGTATCTAGAGATGTAGTGAGGATTGGAGTGGCAGTTGTTTGTTGAGATGAGGTCGTAATAGAGTTGTTGATTGTGCTGTGTTGACGGTATTTTTGTTGTTTTTTTTTTTTTTTTTTTTTTTTTTTTTTTTTTGTTGTATCTAGAGATGTAGTGAGGATTGGAGTGGCAGTTGTTTGTTGAGATGAGGTCTGTAATAGAGTTGTTGATTGTGCTGTGGTTGACGGTATTTTTGTTGTATCTAGAGATGTAGTGAGGATTGGAGTGGCAGTTGTTTGTTGAGATGAGGTCTGTAATAGAGTTGTTGATTGTGCTGTGGTTGACGGTATTTTTGTTGTATCTAGAGATGTAGTGAGGATTGGAGTGGCAGTTGTTTGTTGAGATGAGGTCTGTAATAGAGTTGTTGATTGTGCTGTGGTTGACGGTATTTTTGTTGTATCTAGAGATGTAGTGAGGATTGGAGTGCAGTTGTTTGTTGAGATGAGGTCTGTAATAGAGTTGTTGATTGTGCTGTGGTTGACGGTATTTTTGTTGTATCTAGAGATGTAGTGAGGATTGGAGTGGCAGTTGTTTGTTGAGATGAGGTCTGTAATAGAGTTGTTGATTGTGCTGTGGTTGACGGTATTTTTGTTGTATCTAGAGATGTAGTGAGGATTGGAGTGCAGTTGTTTGTTGAGATGAGTCGTAATAGAGTGTTGATTGTGCTGTGTTGACGTATTTTTGTTGTATCTAGAGATGTAGTGAGGATTGGAGTGGCAGTTGTTGTTGAGATGAGGTCTGTAATAGAGTTGTTGATTGTGCTGTGGTTGACGGTATTTTTGTTGTATCTAGAGATGTAGTGAGGATTGGAGTGGCAGTTGTTTGTTGAGATGAGGTCTGTAATAGAGTTGTTGATTGTGCTGTGGTTGACGGTATTTTTGTTGTATCTAGAGATGTAGTGAGGATTGGAGTGGCAGTTGTTTGTTGAGATGAGGTCGGTAATAGAGTTGTTGATTGTGCTGTGGTTGACGGTATTTTGTTGTATCTAGAGATGTAGTGAGGATTGGAGTGGCAGTTGTTTGTTGAGATGAGGTCTGTAATAGAGTTGTTGATTGTGCTGTGGTTGACGGTATTTTTGTTGTATCTAGAGATGTAGTGAGGATTGGAGTGGCAGTTGTTTGTTGAGATGAGGTCGTAATAGAGTTGTTGATTGTGCTGTGGTTGACGGTATTTTTGTTGTATCTAGAGATGTAAGTGAGGATTGGAGTGCGTTGTTGTTTTGTTGAGATGAGGTCTGGTAATAGAGTTGTTGATTGTGCTGTGGTTGACGGTATTTTTGTTGTATCTAGAGATGTAGTGAGGATTTGGAGTGGCAGTTGTTTGTTGAGATGAGGTCGGTAATAGAGTTGTTGATTGTGCTGTGGTTGACGGTATTTTTGTTGTATCTAGAGATGTATGAGGATTGGAGTGGCAGTTGTTTGTTGAGATGAGGTCTGTAATAGAGTTGTTGATTGTGCTGTGGTTGACGGTATTTTTGTTGTATCTAGAGATGTAGTGAGGATTGGAGTGGCAGTTGTTTGTTGAGATGAGGTCGGTAATAGAGTTGTTGATTGTGCTGTGGTTGACGGTATTTTGTTGTATCTAGAAATGTAGTGAGGATTGAGTGGCAGTTGTTTGTTGAGATGAGGTCGTAATAGAGTTGTTGATTGTGCTGTGTTGACGGTATTTTTGTTGTATCTAGAGATGTAGTGAGGATTGGAGTGGCAGTTGTTTTGTTGAGATGAGGTCGGTAATAGAGTGTTGATTGTGCTGTGGTTGACGGTATTTTTGTTGTATCTAGAGATGTATGAGGATTGGAGTGGCAGTTGTTTGTTGAGATGAGGTCTGTAATAGAGTTGTTGATTGTGCTATGGTTGACGTATTTTGTTGTATCTAGAGATTAGTGAGGATTGGAGTGGCAGTTGTTTGTGAGATGAGGTCGGTAATAGAGTTGTTGATTGTGCTGTGGTTGACGGTATTTGTTGTATCTAGAATGTAGTGAGGATTGAGTGGCATTGTTTGTTGAGATGAGTTGTAATAGAGTTTTTGATTGTGCTGTGGTTGACGGTATTTTTGTTGTATCTAGAGATGTAGTGAGGATTGAGTGGCAGTTGTTTGTTGAGATGAGGTCGGTAATAGAGTTGTTGATTGTGCTGTGGTTGACGGTAGTTTTGTTGTATGCTAGAGATGTAGTGAGGATTGGAGTGAACAGTTGTTTTGTGAGATGAGGTCGGTAATAGAGTTGTTGATTGTGCTGTGTTGACAGTATTTTGTTGTATCTAGAGATGTAGTGAGATTGGAGTGGCAGTTGTTTGTGAGATGAGGTCTGTATAGAGTTGTTGATTGTGCTATGGTTGACGTAGTTTTGTTGTATCTAGAGATGTAGTGAGATGGAGTGACATTGTTTTTGAGATGAGTCGTAATAGAGTTGTTGATTGTGCTGTGTTGACAGTATTTTTGTTGTAGCTAAGATGTAGTGAGGATGGAGTGGCAGTTGTTTGTTGAGATGAAGTCTGGTAATAGAGTTGTTGATTGTGCTGTGGTTGACGGTATTTTTGTTGTATCTAGAGATGTAGTGAGATTGGAGTGGCAGTTGTTTGTTGAGATGAGGTCGGTAATAGAGTTGTTGATTGTGCTGTGGTTGACGGTATTTTTGTGTATCTAGAGATGTAGTGAGGATTGGAGTGGCAGTATGGTTGTTGAGATGAGTCTGTAATAGAGTTGTTGATTGTGCTGTTGTTGAACGATTTTTGTTGTATCTAGAGATGTAGTGAAGGATGGAGTGGCAGCTTGTTTGTTGAGATGAGGTCGTAATAGAGTTGTTTGATTGTGCGTGGTTGACGGATGTGATATCTAAGAGGATGTAGTGAGGATTGGAGGGCAGTTGTTTTTGAAGAGAGTCTGAAGAGTTGTTGAGTGTGCGTGGTGACGGTAATTTTGTTGTAACTCTAGAGATGTAGTGAAGAATCTGGATGGCAGTTGTTTGTTGAGATGAGGCTGTAATACGAGTTGATTGATTGTGCTGTGTTGACGGTATTTTGTTGTATCTAGAAGATGTAGTGAGGATTGGAGTGCACTTGTTTGTTGAATGAAGGTCGGTATAGAGTTGTTGATTGTGCTGTGTTGAACGTTGTTGTTTGTAATCTAGAGATGTTATGAGGAATTGGAGTGGCAGTTGTTTGAGATGAGGTCGGTAAATAGAGTTGTGATTCGTGCTGTGGTTGACGTATTTGTGTGTCTACAGATGTAGTGAGGATTGGAGGCATTGTTTTTAGATGAGGTCGGTAAATAGAGTTGTGATTGTCTGTGGTTGACGGTTTTTTGTTGTATCTAGAAGATGTAGTGAGGATGAGTGGCAGTTGTTGTAGAAGGTCGGTAATAGAGGTGATGTGCTGGGTTGAACGTTGGATTTGTTGATCTAGAGATTAGTGAGGCAGGATTGAGTGGCAGTGTTTTGTTGAGATGAAGGTCTGTAAAGAGTTGTTTGATTGTGCTGTGGTGACGGTATTTTTTTTGTTGTATCTAGAAATGTGCTGAGGATTGGAGTGGCACTGTGGTGTTGAGATGAGGTCGGTAATAGAGTTGTTGATTTGCTGTGGTTGACGGTTGTTTTTGTTGTATCTAGAGGTATGAAGGATTGGAGTGGCAGTTGTTTGTTGAGATGAGTCGGTAAAGATTTGTTTGATTGTGCTGTGTTGACGGTAATTCTGTTGTGTCTACAGATTAGTGAGGAATTGGAGTGGCAGTGTTGTTGAGAATTGAGGTCCGGTAATAGAGTTGTTGATTGTGCTTGTTGACGGTATTTGTGTAATCTAGAAGAATGTAGTGAAGGACTGAGTGGCAGTTGTTGTTGAGATGAGGTCGGTAATAGAGTTGTTGATTGTGCTGTGGTTGACGGTATTATTTGTTGTATCTAGATGTTAGTGAGGGATTGGAGTGGCAGTTTTTGTTTAGAATAGGTCTGCCTAATAGAGTTGTTGATTGTGGCTGTGGTGACGGTATTTTTGTTGTATCTAGCAGATGTAGTGAGGATTGGAGTGGCATTGTTTGTTGAAGATGAGTCTGTAATAGAGTGTTTGATTGTGCTGTGTGACCGTATTTTTTGTTTACTGAGATGTAGGAGGATTGGTAAGTGGCAGTTGTTTGTTGAGATGGAAGGGTCTGTAATAGAGTGGATTGTGCTGTGGTTGACGGTAATTTTTGTTGTATTAGAGATTAGTGAGATTGGAGTGGCACTGGTTTGTTGAGATGAGTTCGGTAATAGAAGATGTTGATATGTGGCTGTGGTTGAACAGGTGTTTTTGTTGTATCTAGAGATGTAGTGAGGATTGGGAGTGCAGTTGTTTGTTGAGATGAGGCGGTAATAGAGTTGTGATTGGCTGTGGTTGAACGGATTTTTGTTGTGTCTAACAGATGTAGTGAGGATTGGAGTGGCAGTTGTTTGTTGAGATGAAGGTCGTAATAGATGTTGATGGCTGTGGTTGACGGTATTTGTGTTGTATCTAGATTAGTGAGGATTGAGGCAAGTTGTTGTGAGATGAGGTCGGTAATAGAGTTTGGATTGGTGCCTGTGGTTGACGTATTTTTTGTGTATCTAGAGAGTAGTGGAGGATGAGTGCAGTTGGTTGTTGAGGGTCTGAAGTTGTTGATGTGCTGTGTTTGACGGTATTTTTTGTAATCTAAAGATGAGTGAGGATTGGATGGCACTTTGTTTGTGATGAAGGTCGTAAAGAGTTGTTATTGTGCCCTGTGGTTGACGGTTGTTTGTTGTATCTAGAGATGTGTGGGATTGGAGTGGCAGTTGTTGTTGAGATGAAGGTAGTAATAGAGTTGATTGGCTGGTGGTTGAACGGTATTTTTTAGTGTCTACAATGTCAGTGAAGGATTGGAGTGGCAGTTGTTTGTTGAAGAGTCGTAATAGAGTTGTTGATTGTGCTGTGGTTGAACCGGTATTTTTTGTATCTAGAGATGGTAGTGAAGGATCTGGAAGTGCAGTTGTTGTTGAGATGAGGTCGGTATAGATTTTGATTGTGCGTGGTTGAGCGGTATTTTGTTGTATCAGAGATGTGTGAGGATTGGAGTGGCAGTTGTTGTTGAGCATGAAAGGTCTGTAATAGACTTGTTGATTGTGCTCGTGTTGACGGAATTTTGTTGTATCTAGAGAGTATGAGGATTGGATGTGAAGTTTTTGTTGAGAATGAGGTCTGTAATAAGTTGTTGATTGTGCTGTGTGGACGTATTTGTTGTATCTAGAAGATGTAGTGAGGTGAAGTGGCACTTGTTTGTCTGAGATGAGGTCGGTAAAATAGAGTTGTTGATTGTGCTGTGGTGACGATGTTTGTGTATCTAGAAGAATGTTGTGGTTGGAGTGCAGTTGTTTGTGTAGAATAGGTCGGTAATAGAGTGTTGATTGTGCGTGGTTGACGGATTTTTGTTGTGTCTACAGATGTAGTTGAGGATGAGTGGCAGTTGTTGTTGAGAAATGCAGGTCGGTAAATAGGAGTGTTATGTGCTGTGGTTGACCGTAATTTTTGTTGTATCTAGAGATGTAGTGAGATTGGAGTGCAGTTTGCTGAGATGAAGGTCGGTAATAGAGTTGTTGATTGTGCTTGTTGACAGGGATTTTGTTGTATCTAGAGATGTAGTGAGGATTGAGCTGGCAGTTGTTGTTTGAGATGTAGGTCTGTAATAGAGTGTTGATTGTGCTGTGTTGACGGATTTTGTGTTGTATCTAGAGATGTAGTGAGGATGGGAGTGGCCAGTGTTTGTTGAGATGAAGGTCCGTAATAGAGTTGTTGAATTGTGCTGTGTGACGGTATTTTGTTGTATCTAGAGATGTAGTGAGGATTGGAGTGCACTTGTTTGGAGCATTAAGATCCGGTAATAGAGTGTTTTGAATTGTGCTGTGGTTACGGTCTGTTTTGTTTGTTATCAGAATGGTAGTGAGATTGGAGTGGCAATTGTTTGTTGAGATGAGTCGGTAATAGGTATTTGATTGTGCTGTGGTTGACGGTATTTTTGTTGTGTCCTACAGATTAGTGAGGAATTCGGAGTGGCAGTTGTTTGTTGAGATGAGGTTCGGTAAATAAGAGTTGTTGATTGTGCCTGTGGTTGACGCGGTATTTTTGTTGTATCTAGAGATGTAGTGATGATGGAGGCAGTTGTTTGTGACGATAGGTCGGTAATAGAGTTTGATTGTGCTGTGGTTGAAGGTATTTTTGTTGTATCTCTAGAGATGTAGTGAGATGGAGTGGCAGTTTGTTTGTGAGATGAGGTCCGGTAATAGTTTTGATTGTGCTGTGGTTGACGGTAATTTTTGTTGTATCTAGAGAAATGTAGTGACGAATTGAAGCTGCAGTTGTTTGTTGAGAGAGGTCGGTAATCAGTAGTTGTTGATTGTGCTGTGGTTGACGGTATTTTTTGTGACTAGAGATGGTAAGTGAGGATGGAGGGCAGTTGTTTGTTGAGAAAGGTTCGGATAATAGAGTTTGATTGTGCTGTGGTGACGGTATTATTGATTGTATCTAGAGATGTAGTGAGATTGAGTGCAGTTGTTTTGTTGAGATGAGGTCGGTAAATAAGAGTTGTGATGGTGCGTGGTTGACCGAGTATTTTTGTTGATCTAGAGATGTATGACGGATTGGAGGGCATTTTGTTGAGAGAGGTCGGTAAATAGAGTTGTGATTGTGCTGTGTTGACGTATTGTGTAGCTAAGAGATGTATGAGATGAGTGACGTTGTTTTTTTGAGATGACAGTCGGTAATAGAGTTGTGATTGCTGCTGTGTTACAGTATTTTGTTGTACTCTAGAGATGTAGTGAGGATTGAGTGGCAGTTGTTGTTGAGAATGAGGTCTGTAATAGAGTTGTTGAATGTGCTATGGTTGAGCGTATTTTGTGTATCTAAGAATGTAGTGAAGGATTGGAGGGCAGTTGGTTTTGTTGAATGAGTCGGAATGAAAGTTGTGATTTGGCCTGTGGTTGACGGAATTTTGTTGTATCTAGAGATGTAATGAGGATTGGAAGTGCAGTTGTTTGTTGAATGAGTCGTAAAGAGTTGTTGATTGTGCTGTGGTTGACGGTATTTTCTGTTGTATCTAGAAATGTAGTGAGGATGAAGTGCAAAGTTGTTTTGGTATGAGAAGAGGTCTGTCAATAAGTTGTTGATTGTGCTGTGGATTGACGGTATTTCTGTTGTATCTAGAGATGTATGAGGACTGGAGGGCAGTTGTTTGTTGAGAATGAGGTCGGTAAATCAGAGTTTTGATGTGCTGTTGACGGTAGTTTGTTGTATCTAGAAGATGTAGGAGGATGCGAAGATGAGCAGTTGTTTTGAATGAGGTCGGTAATAGAGTTGTGAATTGTGCTGTGGTTGACAGTATTTTGTTGATCTAGAGATGTATGAGGATTGGAGTGGCAGTTGTTGTGAGATGAGGTCTGTAAATAGAGTTGTTGATTGTGCTATGGTTTGACGGTATTTTGTTGTATCTAAGAGATGTAGTGAGGATGGAGTGCAGTTGTTTGTTGAGAATGAAGTCGGTAATAGAGTTGTTGATGTCTGTGGTTGACGTATTTGTTTATCTATAGATGTAGTGAGATTGGAGGTGGCAGTGTTTGTTAAGATGAGGTCTGTAAGAGAGTTGTTTGATTGTGCTGTGTGACGGTAATTTTGTTGTATCTAGAGAAGGTTAAGTGAAGGATTGGAGTGGCAGTTGTTTGTGAATGAGGCGGAATAGATGGTTGATTGTGCTGTGGTGACGGTATTTTCGTGATATCTAAGATGGAGTGAGAGATTTGGAAGTGGCAGTGTTTGTGAGATAGGTCTGTAATAGAGTTGTTGAATTGGCTGTGGTTGACGGTATTTTGGTTGTATCTAGAGCATGTAGTGAAGGATTGGAGTGGCAAGTTTGTTTGTGAGATCGAAGGTCTGTAATAGAGTGTTGATTGTGCTGTGGTTGACGGTATTTTTGTTGTATCTAGAGAATGTAGTGAGGATTGGGAGTGGCAACTTGTTGTTGAAGATGAGGTCGGTAATAAGAGTTGTGATTGTGGCGGGGTTGAAGGTTGTTGTTGTATCTAAAGAGATTAGGAGGATTGAGTGGCAGTTGGTTTTTGAAGATGAGTCCGGTAATAGAGTTGTTGATTGTGCTGTGGTTGACGGTATTTTTGTTGTGTCTACAGATGTATGTGAGGATTGGAGTGGCAGTTTTTGTTGAGATGAGGTCGGTAATAGAGCTTGTTGATTGTGTTCCTGTGGGTTGACGGTAATTTGTTGTATCTAGAGAGATGTAGTGAGGAATTGGAGTGGCATTTTGTTGAGATAGGTCGTAATCAGAGTGTTTGATTGTGCTGTGGTTGACGGTATTTTTGTGTATCTAGAGATGTAGTAGGAGGATGGCAGTTGTTTGTTGGATGAGGCGTGTAATAGAGTTGTTGATTGTGCTGGTGGTTGAACGTATTTTGTTGTATCAAGAGAATGTATGAGGATTGGAGTGGCATTGTTTGTTGAGATGAAAGGTCGTAATAGAGTCTGTTTGAATTGTCCTGTGGGACGGTATTTTTGTATCTAGAGATGTAGTGAGATTGGGAGTGCACGTTGTTTGTTGAGATGAGGTCGTAAATAGAAGTTGTTGATGTGCTGTGTGACGGTTGTTTTGTTGTATCTAGCAGATGTAGTGAAGGATTGGAGTGCAGTTGTTTTTGAGAAAGGTCGGTAATAGAGTTGTTGATTGTGCTTGTTGACGGTATTTTGTTGTTCCTACAGATGTAGTGAGGATGGAGTGGCAGTTGTTGTTGAGATAGTCAGAAATAGAGTTTGTTGATGTGCTGTGTGACGGATTTTTGTTGTATCTAAAAGATTGTAGTGAGGATGGAGTGGCAGTTGTTTGTTGAGATGAGTCGGTAATAGGAGTGTTGATCGGTGCCGTGTTGACGTATTTTTGTTGTATCTTAGAGATGTAGTGAGAGAGTGGCAGTTGTTTGTGTTGAAGCATGAGGTCTGTAATAGAGTTGTTGATTGTGCTGTGTTTGACGGTATTTTTGTTGTATCTAGAGGATGTATGAGATGATGACAAGTTGTTTGTTGAGATGAGGGGTCTGTAATAGAGTGTTGAGATGTGCTGTGGCTTGACAGGTTATTTTTTGTAATCTAGAGATGTAGTGAGGATTGGAGTGGCACTGTTTGTGAAGAAAGATCGGTAATAGAGTGTTGATTGTGCTGTGGTTGACGAGGTTGTTTTTGTTGTATCTAGAGAGTAGTAGGATTGAAGGTGGCAATTGTTGTTGAGATGACGGTCGGTAATAGAGTTGTTGAATTGTGCTGTGGTGACGGTATTTTGTTGTGTCTACAGATGTTAGTGAGATGGAGTGGTCAGTTGTTTGTTGAGCAAGTAGGTCGGAATAGAGTTTGTTGAATTGTGCGTGTTGACGTATTTTTGTGTATCTAGAGATGTACTGAGGATGGAGTGGCAGTTGTTTGTTGAAGAGTCGTAAATCAGAGTTGTTGATGTGCCTGTGGTTGAACGGTATTTGGTTGTATCTAGAGATGGTAAGTGAGGATTGGATGGCAGTTGTTTGTTAATAGGTCGGTAATAAGTTGGTTGATTGTGCTGTGGTTGACGGTATTTTGTTGTATCTAGAGATGTATGAGGATTGGAGGGCAAAGTTGTTTTGTTGAGAGAGGTCGGTAATAGATGTTGATGTGCTGTGTTGCGGTATTTTTGTTGTATCTAGAGATGTAGTGAGGATGGAGTGGCAGTTGTTGTGTTGACAAGAGGTCGGAATAGAGTTTTGATTGTGCGTGGTTGAACGGTATTTTGTTGTAATCAAGAGAGTAGTGAGGATTGGAGTGTCAGTTGTTTTGAGATAGGTCGGAATAGGAGTTTTGATGGTGCCTGTGGTTGACAGAGTTTGTTGTATCTAAGATGTAGTGAGGATTGAAGTGGCCCAGTGGTTTTGAGTATGAGGTTCTGTAATCAGAGTTTGTTGATTGCAGTGGTTGACAGAATTTTGTTGATCTAGAGAGTAGTGAGGATGGAGTGCAAGTTGTTTGTTAGATGAAGGTCTGAATAGAGTTGTATTGTGCTGTGGTGACAAGTATTTTGTTGTAAATCTAGAGATGTAGTGAGGATGGAGGCAGTGGTTGTTGAAGATGAGGTCTAAAGATTGCTTGATTGTGCAGTGGTTTGACAGTATTTTGTTGTATCTAGAGATTAGTGAGGATTGAGTGGGCAGTTTTTTGTTGAGATTGAGGTCTGCTAGATAGAGTTGTTGATTGTGCTGTGGGTGACGGTATTTTGTTGTATCTAAGATGTAGTGAGGATTGGATGGCAGTGTTTGGTTGAGATAGGTCGGAATAGAGTGTTGATGTGCGTGGTTGACGGTATTTTTGTTGTATCTAGAGATGTAGTGAGATTGGGAGTGGCGTTGTTGTTTGAGATGAGGTCTGTAAGAGAGTTTGTTGATGTGCTGTGGTTGACGGTATTTTTGTTGTATCAGAAGATCTTAGTGAGGATTGGAGTGGCATTGTTTGTTGAGATAGGTCGGGTAATAGAAGTGTTGATTGTGCTGTGTTGACGGTATTTTTGTTGTATCTAAGAGATGTACGTGAGGAAATGGAGTGGCAGGTTTGTTGAGAGAGGTCTTAATAGAGTTGTTTGATTGTGCTGTGGTGACGTATTGTGTTGTATCTAGAGATGTAGTGAGGATGGAATGGCATTGTTTGTTGAGAAAGAGTCTGTATAGAGTGTTGATTGTGCTGTGGTACGGTATTTTGTTGTAAATTCTAAGATGTAGTGAGATTGGAGTGGCACTTGTTGTTGAGAATGAGCTCGGTAGATAGAGTTGTTGAATTGTCTGTGGTTGACCGTTGTTTTTGTTTGTGTAATCTAAAGAAGAAGTAGTGAGGATTGGATGGCAATTTTTGTTGAGATGATGTCGGTAAATCAGAGTTGTATCTGTGCTGTTGGTTGACGGTACTTTTGTTGTGTCTACAAGATATGAGATGGAGTGCAGTGTTCTGTGAATGAGGTCGTAAATAGAGTTGTTGATTGTGCTGGGTTGAGCGGTATTTTTTGTATCAGAGAGTAATGAGGAATGGAGTGGCAGTTGTTTGTTGAGATGAGGTCGGTAATAAGAGTTGTTATTGTGCTGTGGTTGCGGTATTTCTGTTGTATCTGAGATAGTGAAAGGATTGGAGTGGCAGTTGTTTGTGAGGATGACGGGTAATAGAGTTGTTGATGTGCTGTCGTTGACGGTATTTGTTGTATCTAGAGATGTAGTGAGATTTGGAGTGGCAAGTGTTATGAGAAGAGGTCGTAATAGAGTTGTTGATTGTGCTGCTGTGTTGACCGTATGTTTGTTGATCTAGAGATGAGTGAGGATTGAAGTGGCAAGTTGTTTGTTGAGATAGGTCGGTAATTAAGTTGTGATTGTGCTGTGGTGACAGTAATTTTTTGTTTGTATCTAGAGATGTAAGTGAGGATTGAGTGGCAAAGTGGTTTGTTTGAGATGAAGGTCTGTAATAGAGTTGTGATGTGCAGTGGTTGACAGTATTTTTGTTGTATCTAGAGAGTAGTGAGGATCGGAATGGCAGTTGTTTTGAGGATGAGGTCTGTAATAAGAGTTCGTTGATTGTGCTGTGACGGTTATTTTTGTTTATCAAAGAGAGTAGTGAGGATCTGGAGGGCAGTGTTGTTGAGATGAGGTCGTAATAGAGTTGTTGATTGTGCGTGTGGCTGACGGTATTTTGTTGTATCTAGAGATGTAGTGAGATTCGGAGTGGCAGTTGTTTGTTGAGATGAGTCGTAAATGAGAGTTGTTGATTGTGCTGTGGTTGACGTATTTTGTTGTATCTAGAGACTGTCAGTGAGGATTTGGAGTGGCAGTTGATTTGTTGAGATAGGTCTGTAATTAGAGTTGTTGATGGTGCGTGGTTGACGGTAATTCTTTTGTTGTATCTAGAGATGTAGTGAGGATTGGAGTGGCACTGTTTGTTGATGGAGGTCGGTAAATAGAGTTGTTGATTGTGCTGTGGTTGACGGTATTTTTGTTGTATATCTAGAGATGTAGTGAAGAAATTGGGACGTGCAGTTGTTTGTGAGATGAGGTCGGTAATAGAGTTCGTTGATTGTGCTGGGCTGACGTATTTTTGTTGTTTACCAGATGTATGAGACTGGAGTGGCGTGTTGTTGAGTGAGGTCGTAATAGAGTGTTGATTGTGCTTGTGGTTACGGTATTTTGGTTGTAATCTAAGATGTAGTAGATTGGAGTGGGCCAGTTGTTGTTGAGATAGGTCGGTAATAGAAGTGTTGATTGTGCTGTGGTTGACGGTTAAATTTGTGTATCTAGAGAATGTAGTGTAGGATTGGATGGAAGTTGTTTGTTGAGATGAGGTCTTAAAAGATTCTGTTATTGTGCTGTTGGTGACGGTAATTTTGGTTGTATCTAGAGATGCTAGTGAAGGATCGGAGTGGCAGTTTTTGTTGAAGATGAGGTCTGTAATAGAGTTGTTGATTGTGCTGTGTTGACGGTATTTTTGTTGTATCTAAGAGAATGTAGTGAGGATTGAGTGGCAACTTGTTTGTTGAAGATGTAAGGTCGGGTATAGATTGTTGATTGTCTGTGGTTGACGTTGTTTGTTGTATCTAGAGATGTAGTGAGGATGTGGAGTGGCAATTGTTTTTGAGATGAGTCGTAAATTAGAGTTGTTGTTGTGCTGTGGTTGACGGTATTTTTGTTTGTGTCTACAGATGTAGTGAGATGGACGGGCAGTTGTTTGTTGAAGAATGAGGTCGTAATCAGAGTTGTTGATTGTGCGTGGTTGACGGTCATTTTGTTGTATCTAGAGAGTAGTGAATGGATGTGGCAGTTGTTGGTTGAGCATGAGGTCGTAATAGAGTTGTTGATTGTGGCTGTGGTTGACGGTTGCTTGTTGTATCTAGAGATGTAGTGAGGATTGAGCTGCAGATTGTTTGTTGAAATGAAGGTCTGTAAAAGAGTTGTTGATTGTGCGTGGTTGAAACAGGTATTTTGTTGTGTCTAACAGAATGTAGTGAAGGATTGAGTGGCAGTTGTTTTGTTGAGATGAGGTCGGTAAGAGTTGTTGATTGTGCTGTGGTTGACAGGATTTTGTGTATCTAGAGATGTAGTGAGGATTGTGAGTGCAGTGTTTGTTGAGATAGGTCGGAATAGAGTGTTGATTGTCTGTGGTTGACTGGTATTTTTGTTTTGATCTAGAGATGTACTGAGGATTGGAGTGCATTTTGTTGAGAATGGAGGTCCGTAATATGAGTTGTGATGTGCTGTGGTGACGTAATTTGTTGTATCAAGATTATGAGGATGGAGTGGCGTTGTTTGTGAGATGAGGTCTGTAATAGATGTTGTGATGTGCTGTGGTTGAACGGTATTTTGTTGTAATCTAGAGATGTAGGAGATGGAGTGGCATTTGTTGTTGAGATGAGGTCGTAATAAGAGTTGTTGATTCTGCTGTGGTTGACGGTTGTTTTGTTGTATCCTAAGAGATGTAGTGAGGATTGGAGTGTGCAAATTGTTTTGTTGAGAATGAGGTCGGTAATAAGAGTTGTGATTGTTCTGTGTTGACGGTATTTTGTTGGTCTACAATGTAGTGAGGATTCGAGTGGCAGTTTGTTTTGTTGAGATGAGGTCGGTAAAGAGTTGCTTGAATGTTGCTGTGGTTGACGGTATTTTTGTTGTATCTAAAGATGTAGGAGGATTGAGTGGCAGTTGTTTTGTTGAGATGAGGCTGAATAGAGTTGTGATTGTGCTGTGGTTGACGGTATTGTTGTATCTAGAAGATGTATGAGGATGGAGTTGCAGTTGTTTGTTGAATGAGGTCTGTAATAGAGTTTTGATTGTGCTGTTGGTTGACGGTTATTTTTGTGATCTAGAGATGAAAAAAGTTTTTGAAGGGATGGAGTGGCGTTGTTTGAGATCAGTCTGTAATAGAGTTGGTTGATTGTGCTGTGGTTGAACGTATTTTTGTTGTATCTAGAGATGTATGAGGATTGGAGTGGCAGTTGTTTGTTGAGATGAAGTCGGTAACAGAGTTGTGAATTGTGCTGTGGTTTGAACGGTATTTTGTTGTACTTAGAGATGTAGCTGAGGATGGCAGTGCAGTTGTTTGTTGAGAATGAGTCGGTAAATAGAGTTGTTGTGCGTGGTTGACGGTATTTTGTTGTATCTAGAGATGTAGTGAAACTAATTGGAGTGGCATGTGTTTGTTGAGATGGAGGTCGGTAATAGTGTTGATTGTGCTGTTGACGGTATTTGTTGTATCTAGAGATGTATGAAGGATTGGATGGCAGTTGGTTTGTTGAGTATGAAGGTCTGTAAAGGTTGTGATGTGCGTGGTTGACGGTAATTTTTGTTGTATCTAAGATGTAGTGAGGATGATGGCAGTTTGTTTGTGAGAAGTCGGTAATAAGAGTTTGATGTGCCGTGGTGACGGTAATTTTGTTGTAATCTAAAATGTAGTCGAGGATTGAAGTGGCAGTTGTTTGGTTGAGCATTGAGGGTCTGTAATGAGTGGTTGATGTGCTGTGTTACGTATTTTTGTTGTATCTAGAGATGTAGTGAGGAATTGGAGTGGCAGTGTTTGTTGAGATAGGTCGGGAATAGAGTTTTGAATTTGCTGTGTTAAAAGGTTGTTTTGTTGATCAGAGAAGTAGTGAGGATTGAGTGGCAGTTGTATTGTTGAGATGAGGTCGGTAAATAGAAGTAGTTGATTGTGCTCGTGTGACGGATTTTTTGTTGTGTCTACAGAGAGTGGAGGATTGGACGTGAGTTGTTTGTTGAGATAAAGGTCGTAATAGAGTTTTGATTGTGCTGGGTGACGTAATTTTGTATGTATCTAGAGATGTAGTGAGGATTGGAGTGGCAGTGTTTGTTTGAGATGAGGTCGGTAAATCAGAGTTGTTTGATGTGCTGTGGTTGACGTATTTTTGTTGTATCTAGAGATGTAGTGAGGATGGAGTGGCAGTTGTTTGTTGAAGATGAGGTCTGTAATAGAGTTGTTGATTGTGCTGTGGTTGACGGTATTTTGTTGTAATCTAGAGATTAGTGAGATTGGAGTGGCAGTTGTTGTTGAGATGAAGGTCTGTAATAGAGTTTGTTGATTGGTGCTGTGGTTGAAACGGTAAATTTTGTTGTATCTAAGAGATGTAGTGAGATGATGGCACTGTTTGTTGAGATGAGGTCGGTAATAGAGTTGTGAATTGTGCTGTGGTGAGGTTGTTTTGTGTAATCTAGAGATGTAGTGAGGATTGGTGAAGTGGCAATTGTTTGTGAGAGAGGTCGTAAAATAGAGTTGTTGATTGTGCTGGGTTACGGTAAATTTTGTTTGTCTACATCAGATGTAGTGAGGATTTGGAGTGGCAGTTGTTTTTGAGATGAAAGGTCGGTAAAGAGTTGTTGATTGTGATGTGTGAACAGGTATTTGTTGTACTAAAATGTTATGAGGATTGGATTGTGCAGTTGGTTGTTTGAGATGAGGTACCTGTAATAGAGTTTGATTGTGGCTGTGGGTGACGTATTTTGTTGTAATGCTAGAGATGTAGTGAGGATGGAGTGCGCAGTTTGTTGTTGAGATGACGGTCTGTAATAGTTGTGATTGTGCTGTGGTTGAACGGTATTTTGTTGTATCTAGAGATGAATGAGGATTGGAAGTGGCCAGTTGTTTGTTGAGAATGAAGTCTGTAATAGAGTTGTTGATTGTGCTTGGTTGACGTATTTTGTTGTATCTAGAGATGTAAGTCGAGGATGGAGTGGCAGTTGTTGTTGAGATGAGGTCGGTAATGAGAGTTGTTGATGTGCTGTGGTTGAACGTATTTTGTTGTATCCTAAGATGTATGAGGAATGGAGTGGCAGTTGTTGTTTGAGATGAGGTCGGTAATAGAGTTGTTGATTGTGCCGTGGTGACGTATTTGTTGTAATCTAGAGATGTAGTGGAATATGGAGTGGCAGTTGTGTGAGATGAAGGTCGGTAAAAGAGTTGTTGATTGTGCTTGGTGACGGTATTTTTGTTGATCAGAGATGTAAGTGAGGAATTGGAGTGCAGTGTTGTTGAATGAAGGTCTGTAAAGAGTTGTGATTGTGCGTGGTTGAAGGTATTTTTGTTGTATCTAGAGAATGTAGTGAGGATTGAGTGGCAGTTGTTGTTGAGATGAGGTCGTAATAGAGTTGTTGATTGGCTGTGGGTTGACGGTAATTTTGTTGTAACTAGAAATTAAGTGAGGATTGAAGTGCAGTGTTTGTTGGAATGAGGCCGTAATTAGAGTGTTGATTGTGCTGTGGTTGACGGTTATTTTTGTTGTATCTAGAATGTAGTGAAGGATTGAGTGGCAGTTGTTTGTTGAGATGAGGTCGGTTAATAGAGGTTTTGATGGCTGTTGGTTGAACGGATTTTTGTTGTACCTTAGAGATGTAGGAGGATGGAGTGACAGTTGTTGTTGAGAATATGTCGTAATATAGAGTTGTTCGATGTGCTGTGGTTGACAGTAATTTTTGTGTATCTAGAATTAGTGGGATTGGAGTGGCAGTTGTTTGTTTGAGATGAGTCTGTAATAGTTGTTGAATTGTTGCATGTTGACGGTATTTTTGTTGTATCTGAGAGAATGTAAGTGAGGATTGAGTGGCAGTTGTTGTTGAGAGAGTCGGTAATTAGAGTTGTTGATTGTGCTGTGGTTTGAGGTATTGTTGTATCTAGAGATGTAGTGAGATTGGAGGGCAGTTGTTGTTAATAGGTCGGTAATAGAGTTGTTGATGTGCTGTGGTGACGGTATTTTTGTTGTATCTAGAAATGGCGAGGATTTGAAGTGGCAAGTTGTTTGTTAGAGAGTTGTAAATCAGAGTTTTTTGATTGCTGCTGTGTTTGACGGTAATTTTTGTTGTATCTAAGAGATGTAGTGAGGAATTGGAGTGGCAATTGTTTGTTGAGATGAGGTCGGTAAAGAGTTGGTTGATTGTGCTGTGGTTTGACGTAATTTGTTTGTATCTAGAGATGTAGTGAGGAATTGAGTGACAGTGTTGTGAGATGAAAGTCGGTAATAGATTGTTGAATTGTGCTGTGGTGAACAGTAATTTTTGTTGTATCTAGAGATGTAGGAGGATTGAGTGGCAGTTGTTTGTTGAGATGAGGTCTGTAATAAGTTGTTGATTGTTGCTTATGTTGACGGTATTTTGTTGTAATCTAGAGAAGTAGTGAGGATGGGAGTGGCAGTTGTTTTTGTTGAGATGAGGTCGGTAAAAGAGTTGTTGATTGTGCGTGGTTGACGGTATTTTTTGTTGTATCTAGAGATGTATGAGGATGGAGTGCAAGTTGTTGTTGAGATAGGTACTGTAATAGAGTGTTGATTGTGCGGGTGACGGGATTTGTTGTACTAGAGAGTAGTGAGGAATTGGAGTGCAGTTGTTTGTTGAGGATGAGTCGGTAATAAGTGTTGAATTGTGCGTGGTGACGGTATTTTTGTATATCTAGAGATGGTAGTGATAGGATTGGAGTGCAGTTGTTGTGAGAGGTCGTTGTAATAGAGTTGTTTGATGTTGCTGTGGTTGACGGGATTGTTGTATCTAGAGAGTAGTGAGGATGGATGGCAGTTGTTTGTTAATAAGGTCTGTAAATAAGTTGTTGATTGTGCGTGGTTGACCGGTATTTTGTTGTCTCTAGAGAATGTAGTGAGGATTGGAGTGCACTTGGTGTGAATGAGGTGTAATAGAGTTGTGAATTGTGCTGTGGTTACGGTATTTGCTGTATCTAGAGAACTGTAGTGAGATTTGGGTAGTGCAGTTGTTTGTGAGATGAGGTCGGTATAGAGTTTGTTGATTGTGCTGTGGTTGAACGGTATTTGTTGTATCTAGAGATGTACGAGGATGGAGTGGCAGTTGTTTTGTTGAGATGAGGTCGTTAATAGATTGTTGATTGTGCTGTGGTTGACGGTATTTGTTGATCTAAGATTAGTGAGGATGGAGTGGCAGTTGTTGTGAGATGGAGTCTGTAATATGAATTTGTTGATTGTGCTGTGGTGACGGTAATTTTTGTTGTTCTAGAGATTAGTGGAGGAATGAGTGGCACTTTTTGTTGAGATGAGTCGGTAATAGAGTTGTTGATGTGCTGGGTTGACGGTTGTTTTTGTTGAGTAATCTAGACGATGTACAATGAGGATTGGAGTGGCAATTGTTGGTTGAGATGAGGTCGTAAAGAGTTGTTGATTGGCTGTGGTTATGACGGTATTGTGTGTCTACAGATTAGTGAGGATGGAGTGCACGTCTGTTGTTGAGTGAAGGTTCGGTAAATGAGAGTTGTTGAATTGTGCTGGGTTGACGGTATTTGTGTACTAGAGATGTAGTGAGGATTTGGAGTGCAGTTGTTGTTGAGATGAGGTCGGTAATAGATGTGTTGATTGTGCGTGGTGACGGTAATTTGTGTATCTAGAGATGTTATGAGATTGGAGTGCAGTTCGTTTGTTGAGATGAGGTCGGTAATAGAAGTTGTTGATTGTGCTGTGGTTGACGGTATTTTTGGTTGTACTAGAATGTAGTGAGGATTGGAGTGGCAAGTTGTTTGTTGAGATGAGGTCGGTAATAGAGTTGTTGATTGTGCTGTGTTTGAACGGTATTTTTGTTGTAATCTAGAGATGTAAGTGAGATGGAGTGGCAAGTGTTTGTTGAGAAGAGGTCGTAATAGAGTTGTTGATGTGTGCTGTGGTTGACGGTATTTTGTTGTATCTAGAGAGTAGTGAGGATTGGAGTGGCAGTTGTTGTTGAGATGAGGTCGTAATAGAGTGTTGAATTGTGCTGGTTGACAAGTATTTTGTTGTATCTAGAGATGTATGAGAGGATTGGAGTGGCATGTTTGTTGAAGAATTGAGGTCTGTAATAAGAGTTGTTGATTGTGCAGTTGGTTGACAGTATTTTTGTTGTATCTAGAGATTAGTGAGATTGAAGTGGCAGTTGTTTGTTGAATGGAGGTCTGTAATAGAGTGTTGATTGTGCTGTGGTTGACGGTATTATTGTTGTATCTAGAGATGTAGTGAGATTGGGAGTGGCCAAGTGTTTGTTGAAGCATGAGGTCCGGTAATAAGAATGTTTGATTGTGCTGTGGTTGACGTGTATTTTGTTGTATCTAGATGATGTAGTGAGGAGTGGATGGCAGTTTGTTTGTTGAGATGAGGTCTGTAATAAGTTGTTTGAGTTGTGGCTGTGGTTGACGTAATTTGTTGTATCTAGAAGAGCTAGTGAGGGATTGGAGTGGCAGTTGTTTGTTGAGATGAGGTCTGTAATAGATTGTTGATTGTGCTGTGTGAACGGTATTTTTGTGTACTAAGATGTAGTGAGATGGAGTGCCCACTTGTTGTTGAGATGAAGGTCCGGTAATAGAGTTGTTGATTGTGCTGTGTTGACGGTATTTTTGTTGTACTAGGATGTAGTTAAGTGATTGAAGTGGGCAGTGTTGTTTGTTGAGATGAGGTCGTAATAGAGTTGTTGATTGTGCTGTGGTTTGACGGTATTTTTGTTGTGGTCACAATGTAGTGAGGATGGAGTGGCAGTTGTTTGTTCGAGATGGGTCGTAAATAGAGTTGTTGATTGTGCTGGGTTGGACGGTATTTTTTGTTGTAGATCTAGAGATGTAAGTGAGGAATTGGATGCAGTTGTTGTTGAGTAGAGGGTCGGTAATTAGAGTTGTTGATGTGCTGTTGGTTGACGGTATTTTGTTTATCTAGAGATGTAGTGAGGATTGAGTGGCATTGTTTGTTGAGAGAGTGTGTAATAGAGTTGTTGATGGCTGTGGTTGACGAGTATTTTTGTTGTATCTTGAGATGTAGTGAGGAATTGGAATGGCAGTTGTTTTTGAGATGAAGTCGTAAATAGAGTGTTGATTGGTGCTTGTGGTTGACGTATTTTTGTTGTATCTAGAGATAGTGAGGATTGGAAGGCACTTGTTTGTTGAAGAATGAAGGTCGTAATAGAAGTGTTGGATTGTGCGTGTACGGTATTTTTGTTGTTATAATAGAGATTCATAGGATTGGAGTGGGGCAGTTGTTTGTTGAGATGAGGTCGGTAATAGAGTTGTTGATTGTGCTGTTGGTTGACGGTATTTTGTTTGATGCTAGAGATGTAGTGAGGATTGGAGTGGCAGTTGTTTGTTGAGATGAGGTCGGTAATAGAGTTGTTGATTGTGCTGTGGTTGACGGTATTTTTGTTGTATCTAGAGATGTAAGTGAGGATTGGAGTGCAGTTGTTTGTTGAGATGAGGTCGGTAATAGAGTTGTTGATTGTGCTGTGGTTGACGGTATTGTTTTGATTGTAATCTAAGAGATGTAGTGAGGATTGGAGTGGCAGTTGTTTGTTGAGATGAGGTCGGTAATAGAGTTGTTGATTGTGCCTGTGGTTGACGGTATTTTTGTTGTATCTAGAGATGTAGTGAGGATTGGAGTGGCAGTTGTTTGTTGAGATGAGGTCTGTAATAGAGTTGTTGATTGTGCTGTGGTTGACGGTATTTTTGTTGTATCTAGAGATGTAGTGAGGATTGGAGTGGCAGTTGTTTGTTGAGATGAGTCGTAATAGAGTTGTTGATTGTGCTGTGTTGACGGTATTTTTTTGTATCTAGAGATGTAGTGAGGATTGGAGTGGCAGTTGTTTGTTGAGATGAGGTCGTAATAGAGTTGTTGATTGTGCTGTGGTTTTTGAGAAAAAAAAAACCGGGGTGAGTCTTTTATTTTTGTTGTATCTAGAGATGTAGTGAGGATTGGAGTGGCAGTTGTTTGTTGAGATGAGGTCGGGTAATAGAGTTGTTGATTGTGCTGTGAGTTGAGCAGGGTAAATGTTTTGTTGGCTATTTTATCTAGAGATGTAGTGAGGATTGGAGTGGCAGTTGTTTGTTGAGATGAGGTCGGTAATAGAGTTTGTTGATTGTGCTGTGGTTGACGGTATTTTTTGTTGATCTAGAGATGTAGTGAGGATTGGAGTGGCAGTTGTTTTGTTGAGATGAGGTCGTAATAGAGTTGTTGATTGTGCTGTGGTTGACGGTATTTTGTTGTATCTAGAGATGTAGTGAGGATTGGAGTGGCAGTTGTTTGTTGAGATGAGGTCGGTAATAGAGTTGTTGATTGTGCTGTGGTTGACGGTATTTTTGTTGTATCTAGAGATGTAGTGAGGATTGGAGTGGCAGTTGTTTGTTGAGATGAGGTCGGTAATAGAGTTGTTGATTGTGCTGTGGTTGACGTATTTTTGTTGTATCTAGAGATGTAGTGAGGATTGGAGTGGCAGTTGTTTGTTGAGATGAGGTCGGTAATAGAGTTGTTGATTGTGCTGTGGTTGACGGTATTTTTGTTGTATCTAGAGATGTAGTGAGGATTGGAGTGGCAGTTGTTTGTTGAGATGAGGTCGGTAATAGATGTTGATTGTGCTGTGGTGACGGTATTTTTGTTGTATCTAGAGATGTAGTGAGGATTGGAGTGGCAGTTGTTTGTTGAGATGAGGTCGGTAATAGAGTTGTTGATTGTGCTGTGGTTGACGGTATTTTTGTTGTATCTAGAGATGTAGTGAGGATTGGAGTGGCAGTTGTTTGTTGAGATGAGGTCGGTAATAGAGTGTTGATTGTGCTGTGTTGACGGTATTTTTGTTGTATCTAGAGATGTAGTGAGGATTGGAGTGGCATTGTTTGTTGAGATGAGTCGGTAATAGGTTGTTGATTGTGCTGTGGTTGAGGTATTTTGTTGTATCTAGAGATGTAGTGAGGATTGGAGTGCAGTTGTTTGTTAGATGAGGTCTGTAATAGAGTTGTTGATTGTGCTGTGGTTGACGGTATTTTTGTTGTATCTAGAGATGTAGTGAGGATGGAGTGGCAGTTGTTTGTTGAGATGAGGTCGGTAAAAGTGTGATTGTGCTGTGGTTGACGGTATTTTTGTTGTATCTAGAGATGTAGTGAGGATTGGAGTGGCAGTTTGTTTGTTGAGATGAGGTCTGTAATAGAGTTGTTGATTGTGCTGTGGTTGACGGTATTTTTGTTGTATCTAGAGATGTAGTGAGGATTGGAGTGCAGTTGTTTGTTGAGATGAGGTCGTAATAGAGTTGTTGATTGTGCTGTGGTTGACGGTATTTTTGTTGTATCTAGAGATGTAGTGAGGATTGGAGTGGCCAGTTTGTGTATTGTTTGAGATTGAGGTCGGTGAATAGAGTTTGTTTGATTGTTGCTGTGGTTGACGTATTTTTTTGTTGTCTAGAATGTAGTGAGATTGGAGTCAGTTGTTTGTTGAGATGAGGTCGGTAATAGAGTTGTTGATTGTGCTGTGGTTGACGGTATTTTTGTTGTATCTAGAGATGTAGTGAGGATTGGAGTGGCAATTGTTTGTGAGATGAGGTCGGTAAAGAGGTTTTGAGGTCGTAATAGAGTTGTTGATTGTGCTGTGGTGACGGTATTTTGTTGTATCTAGAGATGTAGTGAGGATTGGAGTGGCAGTTGTTTGTTGAGATGAGGTCTGTATAGAGTTGTTGATTGTGCTGTGGTTGACGGTATTTTTGTTGTATCTAGAGATGTAGTGAGGATTGGAGTGGCATTGTTTGTTGAGATGAGGTCGGTAATAGAGTTGTTGATTGTGCTGTGGTTGACGGTATTTTTGTTGTATCTAGAGATGTAGTGAGGATTGGAGTGGCAGTTGTTTGTTGAGATGAGGTTCGGTAATAGAGTTGTTGATTGTGCTGTGGTTGACGGTATTTTTGTTGTATCTAGAGATGTAGTGAGGATTGGAGTGGCAGTTGTTTGTTGAGATGAGGTCGGTAATAGAGTTGTTGATTGTGCTGTGGTTGACGGTATTTTTGTTGTATCTAGAGATGTAGTGAGGATTGGAGTGGCAGTTGTTTGTTGAGATGAGGTCGGTAATAGAGTTGTTGATTGTGCTGTGGTTGACGGTATTTTTGTTGTAATCTAGAGATGTAGTGAGGATTGGAGTGCAGTTGTTTGTTGAGATGAGGTCGGTAATAGAGTTGTTGATGTGGCTGTGGTTGACGGGTATTTTTGTTGTGTATCTAGAGATGTAGTGAGGATTGGAGTGGCAGTTGTTGATGAGAATAGGTCGGTAAATAAGAGTGTTGATCTGTGCTGAATTGGCTTTGACGGTATTTTTGGTTGTAGTTCTAGAGATGTAGTGAGGATTGGAGTGGCAGTTGTTTTGATATGAGGACGGTAATAGAGTTGTGATTGTGCTGTGGTGACGTATTTTTGTTGTATCTAGAGATTTAGTGAGGATTGGAGTGGCAGTTGTTTGTTGAGATGAGTCGGTAATAGAGTTGTTGATTTGCTGTGGTTGACGGTATTTTTGTTGTATCTAGAGATGTAGTGAGGATTGGAGTGGCAGTTGTTTGTTGAGATGAGGTCGGTAATAGAGTTGGTTGATTGTGCTGTGGTTGACGGTATTTGTTGTATCTAGAGATGTAGTGAGGATGGAGTGGCAGTTGTTGTTGAGATGAAGGTCTGTAATAGAGTGTGATTTGTGCTGTGGTTGACGGTATTTTTGTTGTATCTAGAGATGTAGTGGGATTGAGTGGCAGTTGTTTTTGAGATGAGGTCGGTAATAGAGTTGTTGATTGTGCTGTGGTTGACGGTATTTGTTGTATCTAGAGATGTAGTGAGGATTGGAGTGGCAGTTGTTTGTTGAGATGAGGTCGGTAATAGAGTTGTTGATTGTGCTGTGGTTGACGGTATTTTTGTTGTATCTAGAGAGGTATGCAGGATGTGAGAGTGGCAGTTGTTGTTGAGATGAGGTCGTTAATAGAGTTGTTGAATTGTGCTGTGGGTGTGACGGTATTTTTGTTGTATCTAGAGATGTAGTGAGGATTGGAGTGGCAGTTGTTTGTTGAGATGAGGTCGGTAATAGAGTTGTTGATTGTGCTGTGGTTGACGAGTATTTTTGTTGTATCTAGAGATGTAGTGAGATTGGAGTGCAGTTGTTTGTTAGATGAGGTCGTAATAGAGTTGTTGATTGTGCTGTGGTTGACGGTTTTTGTTGTATCTAGAGATGTAGTGAGGATTGGAGTGGCAGTGGTTTGTTGAGATGAGGTCTGTAATAGAGTTTGTTGATTGTGCAGTGGTTGATCAGTATTTTTGTTGTATCTAGGATGTTAGTGAGGATTGGAGTGGCAAGTTGTTTGTTGAGATGAGGTCGGTGTAATAGAGTTGTTGATTGTGCTGTGGTTGACGGTATTTTTGTTGTATCTTAGAGATGTAGTGAGGATTGGAGTGGCAGTTGTTTGTTGAGATGAGGTCGGTAATAGAGTATTGTTGATTGGTGCTGTGGTTTGACGGTATTTTTGTTGTATCTAGAGATGTAGTGAGGATTGGAGTGGCAGTTGTTTGTTGAGATGAGGTCGTGTAATAGAGTTGTTGATTGTGCTGTGGTTGACAGTTTTTTGTTGTATCTAGAGATGTAGTGAGGATTGGAGTGGCAGTTGTTTGTTGAGATGAGGTCTGTAATAGAGTTGTTGATTGTGCTGTGGTTGACGTTGTTTTGTTGTATCTAGAGATGTAGTGAGGATTGGAGTGGCAGTTGTTTGTTTGAGATGAGGTCGGTAATAGAGTTGTTGATTGTGCTGTGGTTGACGGTATTTTTGTTGTATCTAGAGATGTAGTGAGGATTGGAGTGGCAGTTGTTTGTTGAGATGAGGTCGGTAATAGAGTTGTTGATTGTGCTGTGGTTGACGGTATTTTTGTTGTATCTAGAGATGTAGTGAGGATGATGGATTGTTGTTAATGAGTTGTAATAGAGTTTTTATTGTGTGTGTTGACTTTTTGTTGTTTTTGATTGTAGTTGAGGATGTGGCAGTTGTTTGTTGAGATGAGGTCGGTAATAGAGTTGTTGATTGTGCTGTGGTTGACGGTATTTTTGTTGTATCTAGAGATGTAGTGAGGATTGGAGTGGCAGTTGTTTGGTTGAGATTGATGGTCGGGTAATAGGAGTTTGTTGAGTTGTTGGGCTGTGGTTGACGGTATTTTTGTTGTATCTAGAGATGTAGTGAGGATTGGAGTGGCAGTTGTTTGTTGAGATGAGGTCGGTAATAGAGTTGTTGATTGTGCTGTGGTTGACGGTATTTTTGTTGTATCTAGAGATGTAGTGAGGATTGGAGTGGCAGTTGTTTGTTGAGATGAGGTCGGTAATAGAGTTGTTGATTGTGCTGTGGTTGACGGTATTTTTGTTGTATCTAGAGATGTAGTGAGGATTTGAGTGGCAGTTGTTTGTTGAGATGAGGTCGGTAATAGAGTTGTTGATTGTGCTGTGGTTGACGGTATTTTTGTTGTATCTAGAGATGTAGTGAGGATTGGAGTGGCAGTTGTTTGTTGAGATGAGGTCGGTAATAGAGTTGTTGATTGTGCTGTGGTTGACGGTATTTTTGTTGTATCTAGAGATGTAGTGAGGATTGGAGTGGCAGTTGTTTGTTGAGATGAGGTCGGTAATAGAGTTGTTGATTGTGCTGTGGTTGACAGTATTTTTGTTGTATCTAGAGATGTAGTGAGGATTGGAGTGGCAGTTGTTTGTTGAGATGAGGTCGGTAATAGAGTTGTTGATTGTGCTGTGGTTGACAGTATTTTTGTTGTATCTAGAGATGTAGTGAGGATTGGAGTGGCAGTTGTTTGTTGAGATGAGGTCTGTAATAGAGTTGTTGATTGTGCTGTGGTTGACGGTATTTTTGTTGTATCTAGAGATGTAGTGAGGATTGGAGTGGCAGTTGTTTGTTGAGATGAGGTCGGTAATAGAGTTGTTGATTGTGCTGTGGTTGACGGTATTTTTGTTGTATCTAGAGATGTAGTGAGGATTGGAGTGGCAGTTGTTTGTTGAGATGAGGTCGGTAATAGAGTTGTTGATTGTGCTGTGGTTGACGGTATTTTTGTTGTATCTAGAGATGTAGTGTGGATTGGAGTGGCAGTTGTTTGTTGAGATGAGGTCTGTAATAGAGTTGTTGATTGTGCTGTGGTTGACGGTATTTTTGTTGTATCTAGAGATGTAGTGAGGATTGGAGTGGCAGTTGTTTGTTGAGATGAGGTCGGTAATAGAGTTGTTGATTGTGCTGTGGTTGACGGTATTTTTGTTGTATCTAGAGATGTAGTGAGGATTGGAGTGGCAGTTGTTTGTTGAGATGAGGTCTGTAATAGAGTTGTTGATTGTGCTGTGGTTGACAGTTGTTTTGTTGTATCTAGAGATGTAGTGAGGATTGGAGTGGCAGTTGTTTGTTGAGATGAGGTCGGTAATAGAGTTGTTGATTGTGCTGTGGTTGACGGTATTTTTGTTGTATCTAGAGATGTAGTGAGGATTGGAGTGGCAGTTGTTTGTTGAGATGAGGTCGGTAATAGAGTTGTTGATTGTGCTGTGGTTGACGGTATTTTTGTTGTATCTAGAGATGTAGTGAGGATTGGAGTGGCAGTGTTTGTTGAGATGAGGTCGTAATAGAGTTGTTGATTGTGCTGTGGTTGACGGTATTTTTGTTGTATCTAGAGATGTAGTGAGGATTGGAGTGGCAGTTGTTTGTTGAGATGAGGTCTGTAATAGAGTTGTTGATTGTGCTGTGGTTGACGGTATTTTTGTTGTATCTAGAGATGTAGTGAGGATTGGAGTGGCAGTTGTTTGTTGAGATGAGGTCGGTAATAGAGTTGTTGATTGTGCTGTGGTTGACGGTATTTTTGTTGTATCTAGAGATGTAGTGAGGATTGGAGTGGCAGTTGTTTGTTGAGATGAGGTCGGTAATAGAGTTGTTGATTGTGCTGTGGTTGACGGTAGTTTTGTTGTATCTAGAGATGTAGTGAGGATTGGAGTGGCAGTTGTTTGTTGAGATGAGGTCGGTAATAGAGTTGTTGATTGTGCTGTGGTTGACAGTTGTTTTGTTGTATCTAGAGATGTAATGAGGATTGGAGTGGCAGTTGTTTGTTGAGATGAGGTCGGTAATAGAGTTGTTGATTGTGCTGTGGTTGACGGTATTTTTGTTGTATCTAGAGATGTAGTGAGGATTGGAGTGGCAGTTGTTTGTTGAGATGAGGTCGGTAATAGAGTTGTTGATTGTGCTGTGGTTGACAGTATTTTGTTGTATCTAGAGATGTAGTGAGGATTGGAGTGGCAGTTGTTTGTTGAGATGAGGTCTGTAATAGAGTTGTTGATTGTGCTGTGGTTGACGGTATTTTTGTTGTATCTAGAGATGTAGTGAGGATTGGAGTGGCAGTTGTTTGTTGAGATGAGGTCGGTAATAGAGTTGTTGATTGTGCTGTGGTTGACGGTATTTTTGTTGTATCTAGAGATGTAGTGAGGATTGGAGTGGCAGTTGTTTGTTGAGATGAGGTCGTAATAGAGTTGTTGATTGTGCTGTGGTTGACGGTATTTTTGTTGTATCTAGAGATGTAGTGAGGATTGGAGTGGCAGTTGTTTGTTGAGATGAGGTCGGTAATAGAGTTGTTGATTGTGCTGTGGTTGACGGTATTTTGTTGTATCTAGAGATGTAGTGAGGATTGGAGTGGCAGTTGTTTGTTGAGATGAGGTCGGTAATAGAGTTGTTGATTGTGCTGTGGTTGACGGTATTTTTGTTGTATCTAGAGATGTAGTGAGGATTGGAGTGGCAGTTGTTTGTTGAGATGAGGTCTGTAATAGAGTTGTTGATTGTGCTGTGGTTGACGTATTTTTGTTGTATCTAGAGATGTAGTGAGGATTGGAGTGGCAGTTGTTTGTTGAGATGAGGTCGGTAATAGAGTTGTTGATTGTGCTGTGGTTGACGGTATTTTTGTTGTATCTAGAGATGTAGTGAGGATTGGAGTGGCAGTTGTTTGTTGAGATGAGGTCGGTAATAGAGTTGTTGATTGTGCTGTGGTTGACGGTATTTTGTTGTATCTAGAGATGTAGTGAGGATTGGAGTGGCAGTTGTTTGTTGAGATGAGGTCGGTAATAGAGTTGTTGATTGTGCTGTGGTTGACGGTATTTTGTTGTATCTAGAGATGTAGTGAGGATTGGAGTGGCAGTTGTTTGTTGAGATGAGGTCGGTAATAGAGTTGTTGATTGTGCTGTGGTTGACGGTATTTTTGTTGTATCTAGAGATGTAGTGAGGATTGGAGTGGCAGTTGTTTGTTGAGATGAGGTCTGTAATAGAGTTGTTGATTGTGCTGTGGTTGACAGTTGTTTTGTTGTATCTAGAGATGTAGTGAGGATTGGAGTGGCAGTTGTTTGTTGAGATGAGGTCTGTAATAGAGTTGTTGATTGTGCTGTGGTTGACAGTTGTTTTGTTGTATCTAGAGATGTAGTGAGGATTGGAGTGGCAGTTGTTTGTTGAGATGAGGTCGGTAATAGAGTTGTTGATTGTGCTGTGGTTGACGGTATTTTTGTTGTATCTAGAGATGTAGTGAGGATTGGAGTGGCAGTTGTTTGTTGAGATGAGGTCGGTAATAGAGTTGTTGATTGTGCTGTGGTTGACGGTATTTTTGTTGTATCTAGAGATGTAGTGAGGATTGGAGTGGCAGTTGTTTGTTGAGATGAGGTCGGTAATAGAGTTGTTGATTGTGCTGTGGTTGACGGTATTTTTGTTGTATCTAGAGATGTAGTGAGGATTGGAGTGGCAGTTGTTTGTTGAGATGAGGTCGGTAATAGAGTTGTTGATTGTGCTGTGGTTGACGGTATTTTTGTTGTATCTAGAGATGTAGTGAGGATTGGAGTGGCAGTTGTTTGTTGAGATGAGGTCGGTAATAGAGTTGTTGATTGTGCTGTGGTTGACGGTATTTTTGTTGTATCTAGAGATGTAGTGAGGATTGGAGTGGCAGTTGTTTGTTGAGATGAGGTCTGTAATAGAGTTGTTGATTGTGCTGTGGTTGACGGTATTTTTGTTGTATCTAGAGATGTAGTGAGGATTTGAGTGGCAGTTGTTTGTTGAGTATAGAGTTGTTGTCTGTTGAGTATTTTGTTGTAATAGAGTTGTTGATTGGTGCTGTGTTGAGATGACGGTAATTTTTGTTGTTTATATTTTTGTTGTATCTAGAGATGTAGTGAGGATTTGAGTGGCAGTTGTTTGTTGAGATGAGGTCGGTAATAGAGTTGTTGATTGTGCTGTGGTTGACGGTATTTTTGTTGTATCTAGAGATGTAGTGAGGATTGGAGTGGCAGTTGTTTGTTGAGATGAGGTCGGTAATAGAGTTGTTGATTGTGCTGTGGTTGACGGTATTTTTGTTGTATCTAGAGATGTAGTGAGGATTGGAGTGGCAGTTGTTTGTTGAGATGAGGTCGGTAATAGAGTTGTTGATTGTGCTGTGGTTGACGGTATTTTTGTTGTATCTAGAGATGTAGTGAGGATTGGAGTGGCAGTTGTTTGTTGAGATGAGGTCTGTAATAGAGTTGTTGATTGTGCAGTGGTTGACAGTATTTTTGTTGTATCTAGAGATGTAGTGAGGATTGGAGTGGCAGTTGTTTGTTGAGATGAGGTCGGTAATAGAGTTGTTGATTGTGCTGTGGTTGACGGTATTTTTGTTGTATCTAGAGATGTAGTGAGGATTGGAGTGGCAGTTGTTTGTTGAGATGAGGTCGGTAATAGAGTTGTTGATTGTGCTGTGGTTGACGGTATTTTTGTTGTATCTAGAGATGTAGTGAGGATTGGAGTGGCAGTTGTTTGTTGAGATGAGGTCTGTAATAGAGTTGTTGATTGTGCTGTGGTTGACGGTATTTTTGTTGTATCTAGAGATGTAGTGAGGATTGGAGTGGCAGTTGTTTGTTGAGATGAGGTCGGTAATAGAGTTGTTGATTGTGCTGTGGTTGACGGTATTTTTGTTGTATCTAGAGATGTAGTGAGGATTGGAGTGGCAGTTGTTTGTTGAGATGAGGTCTGTAATAGAGTTGTTGATTGTGCTGTGGTTGACAGTTGTTTTGTTGTATCTAGAGATGTAGTGAGGATTGGAGTGGCAGTTGTTTGTTGAGATGAGGTCGGTAATAGAGTTGTTGATTGTGCTGTGGTTGACGGTATTTTTGTTGTATCTAGAGATGTAGTGAGGATTGGAGTGGCAGTTGTTTGTTGAGATGTGGTCTGTAATGTAGTTTTGCTATCACTTGAATTTATGTAATTTGTTGTTGTCGTTTCATTTTTTGTTGTCTCTTAATTTTATTATAATTATTTTCTTTAAGGTAATTGAGATGTTTTTACCTGTTGATTTTTCACTGCTGATTGACATTGTGGAATTATCTTCTGCGTATTTTCCTTTGAAATCTGAAAGAAAAATAAATTTTCAATATTTTCAAATATTTATTTTTAGTTTTTTTTTTAATTATTTATATATTTATATTTACGATATTTTGCTATTTTTTTTGAAAATTTTTTTTCTACTTTTTTTTATATTTATTTGTTTTCTTTATGATTTTTTGCGCCTCCCTTCATTTCATTTTTCTCAGTTTGTATAATGTTAATTTATGAAATTCTTCATTATAATTTCTTCAGAATAAAATCTTTTATTTTATATTGTTTATTAAAACAAAACCATAAAATAAATAAAAATCAAAATTACTGAGTCCTAATGCAAGTATCCAAATAAAAATTTGAAAGCTCTCCATTGTGCTGAAAGTGTTGTCCAAATGTATTTTCGACCTTTTATAGAGTACAGTGTCCCCGTTAGCAGTTGCAATTTGATTTGTCAGTGGCTCTCTTGTGCTATTATTAGTAAGCTATTTAAACTGAATGAGTTTGACTTTTTAGTTCATTTTCTGAAATATTTCTATTGATACGTAAAATTTATGCTTTGTTGTTTATCTGAAATGAGCCATTTATCTGTCATTCCGATGTAACTATGTTTCGCTATTGTTGCACATAAAATACAATTTAAAGAATTATTATAATTACTCATTTTAATTAGAATATTTTTAATTAAAAAATATTATATTCTGGACTTGGTAAAATAGTTGAGTTCTCAAATTTTCTTTATTTTAATTTTAAATGACATTTTTAAAACAAGTTTCTAGAAATATTTGCAACGTATATATTGCATTAGCCGTATTAAATTTGGTTGATAAATGCCTTGTTTGGGTTAACAAAATTCACAAAAGTAAATATGGAAAATAAATAAAAACATTGATATTCGAAATAATAATTAAAAAGGCGAAATCAATTAAAATTTTAAAATAAATATTTATCAAAGGAAACGGGTATGGGCTGATGCCAAATGACGAATCGAATCCAAATATAATAAAATTAAATCGATTGGCGGTCCCCGGAAGGAAATATTTAATAAAAATAGAAATTAATTAAAAGTTAATTGGTTAATGGGAAACCCGAGCTAATGGGAAGTCCGAGCCAACAGAAACCCGAACAATGTGAGAAACATGGAACGGTAACAAAGTTTCTAATTACGGAAAACGAAATTGGTTGACGAAGGAAACTCGGGACGAAAGGGGAACTCGCCACCAAAATAATTATTGTAAACAAATGGAAACCCCGGGAGCCCAGAAATAACTAATTTCGTTTTGGACAGAGAAATGTCAAAAATGCCAAAACTAATATAGTTTGCGGGGGACTTGATGTGCGAGATGAGTATAAAAAGAAAAGGCAGATCAACAAAATTGCCAGTTGGTCGAAGAGAATATTTCAGAGAGCGGATTAAAGGAGTAATAATCTTAAAGATAAATCAACCAGCCAAACAAATTAAATTCTTGCGCACCAGACAAGGACATCTCCATTTGGAAGACGTATCCCTACGCATTGAAATATTGTGAAATCGTGCAGAGTAAATGTGTAGAGTATTGTGAATTGAATCGATTTTTGTGAAAGTTGTGAATAAAGTAAATAAATTGGAAATAAATTTTATTGGGTTTGGTTAATTGAATTGATTAAAGAAGGACACCAAGGAGACAGACCTAAGCATCGACTTTCTATATAAAAGCCTAACATTTTTATCCATTTAAATCTCCATATCGTCATAATTCGCAATGTGTCAACTACAATTTTCGAAATTTTCATCAAAATTCATATCTGTTTTCTTATTCCTTATTTTACATTATAAGATTGTCATCGTGTTTATTGGTAAATTTAAAATCTTGCTAAGATGGAATTCAGATCTTGTTAATTAATATATATGTCATAGGTGCAAATTCACATACATTGGAATGACTACATGTGATTTATACTCTCAAGTTCTATATCACATTCGACTAAGAGAATTAAAGTAAGATAACTTAATTTTTTGTTGCATAATAAAAATGAATGTAAAATAATTTTGTATATGAATGTAGAAATATATTATTGAAAATTTATTAATATATTGTTAATTTTTCGATTTTATAAATTTTATAATATAATTTTTTTTAAATTTGAGATTTAGAAAATAAAGTTCGTAATTAACAAGATTAATTTTAATATAAAAAAATTATTAAATAAATTTGTTGATGAAAAATATATTAAATCGATATAGTTTCAATTTCAATTCTACCTGATGATAACAGTGAGTCCTTCAAAATGTATTGTAGTTAAATATATATATATATATATATATATATATATATATATATATATATATATATATATATATATATATATATATATATGTTAGATTAGCGTTTCGCTTTATTAAATTAAATATATTTTATTTCATTGCCAGTAAATTATTTGTAATATTTAAAATAAACTATTTAAAAAATTAATAATTTAAAATTATATTTCGAGGTAATCATAATTATCATCAGCCTGCTGTCAATAATTATGTCAATCTATATATGGAAACACGTATGATGTAATGGTTGATTTAATAAAAATATATTTAATTATTAAAAATTGAACATTTGGATTTAAAATTATCTTGGTAAACCTAACCCTAACCATATTCTTAACTCTAACCCTTAACCCTAACCCTCTAATTTACTATTAAAATCTTGTATATATTTATAATATATGCAAGTTAAAATGTTAAAGAAGATTAATGTCAAAATAAATTTTTTTTGAAATATTTGATCTGAAAACGATGAGATTTAATTGAATTTTTATTTCTTAAATCACAAGAAATTTACGTATCTAAATTATTTTTCATTCACTATTTTGCGTAATACAAGTGAGGATGCAAGAGAAAGGATGCATTAATGTAAATGGCTTTTGAAGAAAAATGAGTAGAAACAAATGGAATAACGCTTATAACATTGCAAACATTTCAATTAGTTACCTTTAATGATGTCATTTCGAAATGATAGTGTCATCATCTGTAGAGTGAGTACACTCTCGATTATTTCTCAATAATCGACTGTGGGCTAAACACCTCATTGTTTCATCCACATTGAAAGGTAATTTTATAACTTCTAAAAAATCAGAGATAATCTCCACATGAGTTACAATACCGCGGTCTTCCAGCCATATTAGTAGAAAATTAATTTAAATAAACAAAAAAATTTAATACTAATAATAATATTTCTAAAATTATTTTACTCAAGTAAAATCCAGTTATACCTCTCATAGCGTCAATATTAATAAATATTTTGAAGGCTATATTTTCTAAAATCTGTCTATTTCAAAAAGCAAGTAAAAATATGTCATAATTAGGGCTCGGAACTTAATGACATGTCATCTTTTTTTCTAATCGTCTGACAAATGACCTGATCAAAAATAAGTACGTTTTAAAATCATTTTAAAGCAAATTACAAGAATTTTGTTTGTCATATTTGCCATATTCTGGACTTGTTTTGATTATTGTCATTTTTTTTCTTTTTTAGATGTTTTTTGTTGTTTTTGAAATTATTTATAAAATCTTTTAGAATAAAATAGTTTAATCAAAAATGTTTAATCATTCTTTTATGCTTTAATGATTTGGTTTTGCTGTTTAATTCAACGTATATTAATAACAACTAATGAGCCCATGAAATTTAATATATATATATATATATATACACTGTTGGAAAAAAAATTTCGGCAAATGCCAATTTTCTTAAAAAGTACGCTAATCCGAAAGAAAAGCACCTTTAAACATAATTAAACAAAGTAAATTCTCTTCTTATATTATTTAAACATATTAAGGAGGAAAACGGTCTAGTATATGCTTTAAATATCAATAAAATTTATACTTTTTCAAAACCGACTGGAAAAAAAACTTCGGCAATTATATTTAATAAGGTATATGTTTCCTTTTGGCTCGAATCACACAATTAACTCTATCGTTCATAGTCTTTACGAGTCTTTTACAAAGCTCTGAATCGATATTTTCCCATATTTCTATAAAATACTGCTCAAGTTCTCTTAAATTAGTCGGCTTTCTTTTCCTTACTTCTCTCTTTACGTAATCCCATAAATGTTCAATGGGATTCAAATCTCGAGATTGTGCTGGCCAATCTAGCACATTTACATTTGTTGAGGTCTGTAAATTAAAATTAAAAATTTAAATAAAATTTAGGATAATAATTCAAATGGAAAGTAAGCGAAGAAAAAAGGCAAATAAAAGCGGGATCGTGCACAGAATTAATAGTAAAGGAAAGTGCGATGGAAACAGTATTAGAAAATGCAAAAAGCAATTACGAAAGGCGAGAATCCGGAAATCCGAGAAAAATCAATAAATGGAAAAATCATCGAAATCGAATGGGAAAAACGGGACAGTTATAGATTAGCTAATGGTCAACAAGATGACGGTTAGGGATTTATCAGAAAAGGGTTAGAAAGGGTTGAAAAACATTCAAATGTATGAAAACAGAAAACGTTAATTAATTAATTAATTGGCTAATGGAAAACCCGAGCTAATGGGAAACCCGAGCCAATGGAGAACCCGAGAGATGAAGGAAACCCGAGCTGGGTAAACAAGAAGAAAGGCAAACAAAAGGAAGATTTGGGCCCATTAGCTTGACACAATGATTAATGGGAAAAGAGTAAGGAGAAGATAGCGCGCGTAGGAAGACCGGTAGGGCCATTAATTATCTGGATTCGTTGGACCATTATGGATGACAGCCGAAGCAAACACGTAGGAGAAAATGTCAAACGAAAGATTGGCTCGGCAATAACTATTTGTCATCCTGATTTCGAGGAGTATATAAGCAAAGGGAAAATCAGAGAAAATCGGCATTCTGCCTCAGCTAGGGTTCGAAGAATCAGACTGTAGGAAAAGTGGTAAACGAATTAGGGAAGTAGGGAAAAGAAGAAATAGAATTAAGAATACGGAAAGGCGAAAAGGGATCAAACCAAACAGAAACCGAGGAAAACGAGAGTCAACAGAACTAAAGGATCAAAAGGTGAATATTGTTTGTTTGCAAAGCATCAACGCCGAGCAGAGAATCGTATAAACTTTGATTGGTCATTGTAGCGTGATAATAAATTGTGAACCTGTTGTTTCAATATACGTTGGGTCGTTCATTGTTTTAATTTAAAGAACACCAGGAGTCAGAGAGAACCGACTTGAAATAATCCAAAACCCAACATATATTCTGGTGAGCCCGACGTGATTGAAAGTCGGAGGGAAATTATTGGAAGCTAGTGAAAAAGGAATTATAAAAAGAATTAGTACTGACGTGAGTGAAAGTCGGCTTAGAAGTTTGAAAATAGTGTTAACGAGATTATAAAAGGCTATTATTGGGAGATTTAAAAGAAGTTGAAAAGTAATTTTAAATTATTGTTTAACGCTTGAAGTTTAGCTCAAAGTGAACCGATACAACCTCAGAAGTCAGAAACAAGTCCAAATGGCAAATGATAATGCTGTTATGCCTCTCAATAGAGAGATGATTGATTTCGCAAGTTGTCAGAAATTACCCGTCAATCAATATGGGGGAGACCCTGTTGAATTTGCAGATTTCATGGGAGATTATTATATGTACGCCTCAGCATACGGATGGACACAAGCCATTATGGTTCAGAGATTCCCACTCTATCTGAAGGGTGCGGCAAGAGAAGCCTGGCAGTAAGTCGACAAACGAAATGTTGGCAATGATTGGACAAAATTGAAGGATGCAATGGCACTGAAACTGGTTGGTGGAGATATCAAAAGAATCATGCGACAGAAATTTTATAATCGAGTTCAAGGTCCAGATGAATCGGTCAGTGAGTTTGCTTATCATCTGACCACTTTAGCAGATAAAGCCTTCGAAGTCAAACCCGATCAAGCAGATATGGCCAAGCAGGTTAAAGAGCTGTTAGAAGATCAGTTTATAACCGGAGTCCACTCCGAAATCAAAAAGGCCCTATGTTATGTGGATTTTTCCAATTTCGATGAGCTCGTGAAGAAAGCCATGAAGATAGAGCTGAATTTAAAAAGTGCAAAAAGATCAGATGCTTTTGGAGTTAATGTGGAGAGACGTGAGCGGTCAATTACGCCTGTGAGAGCACCATGGGATGAAAAGAAAATAAATCAAATCAGTAGTCCAATTTTAAGACCAAATACTAGATTTCAAGCCGGTAGATCAGCGATGAGTGTACAATCAAATGGACAGGTAAATAATCCTCAATGCGAACATTGCAAAAAGTCTGGACACTACTCAAATCAATGTTGGTTCAAATATGGGAAAAATCTCAGCCCTAACAAGAGATTCACAGAAAACAAAAGGATCAGCAGTGATGTCGAATGCTATCGATGCGGAAAGAAAGGGCATATTAGCAGAAACTGTTTTACCAGATCAAGATCATTGTCAGCGTCACCTTCACCACAAAGGGACAAAGTGAATACAAATGGACAGATACAATGTCATTCGTGCAAGGGATACGGCCACATGGCGCGATCATGCCCAAGGAACTCAGAGAGATTCAGCAGACCTATTTTAAAGAAATCAATCAGATTCCAAGAAGATATGCCAAACACCAGTAACATGACATATGCTCAGAGAGAGGAATTTCAAGACAAAATGGAAAAGGAATTTCGAGAAATGCGACAGAAGCTGAACAAACTAGTGGCTAAATTCGAATCAGATGAAGAAACTGAATCTCATATGATAATTGGAACCGTGTCAGAAGGTGAGGGAAAACCTGCCCCGAAAGTGCGAAAGATCGCATCAGATGAGAATCCGACTGCACTGTTAGCCCGAGTTGAAAAATTGCTTGAGAAAATGGAAACTGACAACTCCCAGTTGAAACGATGGATCGCAGAACTCAGTGTGATGTCACTAACCCAAAGCGAACTAAAGAGAGCCATAAATTTATGTGCAAAGTTATTCAAAGGAAACAGAGATGATGAGATACTTAAGCAAATGCAAAAGTTTGGCAAGGCTTTGCGGTCAACAAGGGATTTAGATGATATCATAGTGGAAATGACGGGACTTGATAATGTGAAGTGCCAATTCCGTGTAAAGGCCTACGGACAAATCAAAGACCTAAAGGAGCGAATACTGCGTCAATACAGTGGATGGCAAGTGCAACTAAAATTTGAGAATCGATGTCTGGAAGACGAGGAGTACTTAGTAGATTGCGGTCTGATACCAGGCTGGAAAAATAAAGTAAAAGTTGTTAATGCTGTTAATACTTTGAATTCAGACAGACAAAATTGGGAAAAGATTCTAGCAGATTTACAGGATACCCTGTATGCAGGGAATAGAGATAAAATTAATGCGAGTATCGACTTCATAATGAGCATCGAAATGGATCGAGACATGAAAGAAGGGTTGTTTGAATGCATCGTACCGTATACGAATAAACCGACGAGTTATCAGACAAAGTTAAAAGAGGTAATTCGAAAACTAGGACATGATTATGAGGCGGCAGACGATAGTGCGAAGTCTTTGATAATAGCGTTAAATATTGCGGATCAAAGGATTGAATATTATCAGGAACATTGGAGTGTAAAAGCAAAGAAAATACGACAAAAAGCAGCGGAGATATTAGGTAATGACGGAATTATCGTGTTGACGTTCAAAGGACGAGAATTGGATGATGACGAATATCTGTTAAACTACGGATGTAACCCAAATTGTATTAATAATGTGTACGCAACAAAACAAAGTGGTGAAATGGAAGAAGATGCAGTAATAGTACCGTTTTGGCCTCTGTATGAGGAAGTGGACAATGATAATGTAGAGATTAAAACTGAAGTTGTAGATGACCCAGGAGAAATTGATCAAGAAATTAATGAATTGCAGAGATTAGAAACAATGGAAAATGAGGAAATGAGATCAGAAAATGAAGTTACAAGGGATGTTGAGGAAAGGAGCACCGATAATAGGATACTACCGAGCATAGATGAGATGAAAAGTGAAGAGAACTTTGTTGAGACGAAAAATGACATTGCGATATGTGGGATAAAACAGAATGATGCGGAAATTGAATCTTTGAGTTTAGAGGAATCAAGCGAAACTGAGCGTTTAGATGAATCAAGCGAAACTGAGCGAATATTAAAAAGTTTAGTAACGGAATTGTATTTGTTAGATGAAACTGAAACAGAAGATGATATTTCGGAGGGGGAGAAAAGAGTTGTAAAAAGATTGGCAACGGAATTAAAGAGGAGATTACCGTCGATAATTAAAAGAAATTATGAAGAAAAGGAATTTTGTGAGGAAGCAGTAATTGAGGACTTAACACGAACTGAGTTAGATCGAGATGTAATATTGACAGTGCTAGCCTATATAATATTGGAGATTGGTACTTATGGTTATCTGGAAAGTGACAATTCAAAATCATTGATAAAGAAAGCTACTGAAATGACGAATAAATATTTGATGAAGTGGATCGCAAACAATGGCGGATGGGAAGAGTTAATACAAAAGGCTAAGAGCCCAAAAACAGAGACAGTGAGGAAAAAGGGAAAACTTGCATTTCCATGGTTGATGATTTCTATTATTATGTTATTGGGAATAATAAATACAACGAATTCATTGGTGGCATATGACTGCTCCCAAACCGAAATGGGAAGAGTATACTCGTTGGTAAACGTAGCAGAGTGTTCGGATGCATATCCAGTAAAATTTAAAGTGACAAATCCAGTAAAATATCATGTATATCAAGAATCGGGGTTTCGAAGATCAAAGGTGAGAGAGTGTACAGTGAAACGAACTACTTTTGTATTTTATTGTGGAAAATGAAGCCACTCATCGATGGTGAAAATGCAATCGATACCTAGACCGATAGAAATAATTCCGGAGAATTGTTTGGCAGCCTTTCAAACAGGACAGTTGAAAATTAATGCAGATATCAAACTACAAGCAAAGCTTAACCACAAAATCCGTGAGACTGTAACCGTGCGAGGGATAATAAAGTCGAATGGTGATTGCCAAGGAGAGCCATACAAAGTAGACGATGCTATAATTGACAAAGCCGTGGTTGTAGAAGAGTACATGTCAGAATTAAGAGAATTTGATGGATCATTTGATGATGATACTGGTAAACTACAAACACATCCATTCTGCAACATGAAACAATCTAGCTGTCAGACAGGAGAATCAATTTTGGTGTACGATGTCGATACCAAAAAGTGCAATTTAGTGCAATTGAAGTCAATGAGTTTTAAAGAAATAACGGGAGAACAGATCAGGGAAAAGCCCGAGAAAATAAGAATGGATCCAGCAACGAGTACAACAACAAGAATCACACCTCTACGGATGAAAGATACTCCAACAGTGTTAATGTCAACCTCAGAGGAAGACGGGATGCGATTCCTGAGAAAAGAAACTAAAACAAAGTGTGGACAAAATGTCTATGAGACAAATTATAAAGGTATATATGTATCTCAGAAAATGATTATAGAGGCCCAAACAAACATACATGCCGGAGATATCAAGTTGACAAATTACTTTAATAACAAAATAGATTATTTATTTCACTTTGGTCAAAATACTGTTGAAAATGTGTACCGAGAAGTTATTATAAATGATTGCAATCTCAACAAAGAAATACTCCGAAATCGGATGGCAATGGCTATAACCAATCCTAATTTGGTAGCACCAATGTTAATTGCAAAAAATGGGGTGTTTGCCAGAATTTTCGGTGAAGCACTATATAGCTATAAATGTAAAGCGGTACCAGTTAAACTGACAAAGTATGACCAATGCACCAACGAGTTACCAGTGAATTTAAATGGAAAGTTGCGATTTATGGAGCCTGTAACACGAATCTTACTGGAAGAGGACGTGAAACCGAAAGTATTACAGTGTAATAGATTGTTGGCACCACTATACAGACTAACACCAGAATCTTGGATTGCATTACCAGATCATCGAGAAGTAAAGACACCGGAAAACTTAGAATTGACAGAATTACAATATCTGGTAAATTTTACGTCATTAGAGAAATTATCGCAAAGTGGAATTTACTCGAACGAAGACATTGAGGAAGCCCGCAGAAACTTGTTATTTCCATCAAAGAAAGAAAGAGTAATAATGGAGATGGTAGATACAATTCTCCCAAGCGGAAGTGGGAAGGTAAATTACGAGTATTTGTTAACTCCAGATCATTACAAGAAAGCGACGTATAATACAATGAAAAAGATCTGGAGAAAGTTTATGTTCATTGGACAAGCGTGTGCCGGATTGATTGGAATTTATGTAATATGTGTTGTAATCAAAGTAATAATATCGCAGGTCCTATCAACACACAGATTATACGCGATCACAGGTTGGTCGTGGAAATTAGTAATTGGTTGCATACCATTATTGGCTAGATTCTTCATTACTCATCATCAATATCAGGAGTTGGAGATACTCAAAGCGCGAATATTAAAGAAGAAAAAGGTGAGCTACGCTAGTACAACCCCTTCAAGGGACGAGAATAATGACAATGACAACGAGGTGATAGTGCACCGTTATATGTTGACAATCAAGAACTAAGTGGAATGAATAAAGAAGCGTTGAGAACCTATCAAATCTTAAAAGAGCCACTGTTAAATGCGAGTAGCGTAGACACGTTTACAAAATTGTGTATACCAAAATCGTTTATGCAACCAGCACCAGTATATCCAGTTGATCGATTACGAGAGATGAAACCAGTAGAAAATATCGCATTACAATGTGAAGGAATGGCAGGAGAGAGAATCGAGCCTTCTAGCGCAGAGATCGAGAGAAAGAATATGTTAGGCTTACCATGCAACTACTCAATGATGACATTAACAAAAAGAGGAAAGCAACCCGAATATTTATACAAATGAACAAACATAAAGTAGAAGCTTTGGTTGATTCGGGATCTAGTCACACAATAATATCGGAAAATGTATTAAACGTGAAGGAGAAAATGCAAATAAAGCCTACCGACGAAATAGTGAGGTCATTATCAAAAAATGAATTAAACATAATTGGACAACTTAACGTCATATTCCATATTGGAGACCGAATAATAGCGCACAATGCGCTCATAATGAAGGGAAGCCCAGTACGATGTCTGATCGGTATGGATATATTAGAGCAGCTGGACGGAGTCTCACTTGATTTAAAGACAGGTAATTTGATAGCAGGAGAAACAGGAAAAATAATTCACAGGGCAGGTGAAGTATTTGTGAATCAGACATTGACAATACCACCACAATCGGAGATGGTATATTGTGCAAATACCATGAGTGTGGATAATGGTGATTTTATATTCGAACCAAATCAAACGCTAGTCGAAAAATATGATTTACCGATATGTGACGAAGTTGTCAAAGTGGAAAATCAGATAGTACCAGTCCATATAACGAATAGCAGTAAGAAACCGGTTCAGCTACACCCAAAAACAAAATTGGGAAAATTATCGAAAATGTCTGTTGAAACAAATTGTAAAATACCAAGAAACGTCAAGGTGTACAAGGAGCCTGAAGTGGTAAGCAATGATTTAAATGAGATGCAGAAAAAGGAATTCACAAAACTGCTGAGAAAATACCGAGATATCTTTGCCAAACACGAATATGATTTAGGTCTAACCAATGTAATTGAGCATGAAATACCGTTATTAGACGAAACTCCAATAAAAATAAAGCCATACAGAATCCCCTACGTTCATCAAGATGAAAGTGATAGACAGATTACAGCAATGAAGGAATTTGGAATAATTCGAGATAGTGCGTCACCATTCTCCTCATCAATAGTGATAGTTAAGAAAAAAGATGGAGACTTACGATTTTGCGTAGATTATCGGAAGCTAAATCAAGTTACGAGGAAAGACACTTATCCAATTCCAGTACCCCAAGAAATGTTCGATCAAATGGAGAGGCACGATATTTCACAGTTATTGATTTAAACAAAGGGTACAATCAATTTAGGGTAAAAGAGGAAGATAGAGGAAAGACGGCGTTCTCGGATGGCAAAGGACTGTATGAGTTCAATGTGTTACCATTTGGATTAACAGGAGCCCCAGCTACATTCCAACGAGGAATGAATTATGTGTTACGAGGTATTCGACATGCATTGGTATATATCGACGATATAATAATATTTTCAAATGATTTCGAAGAACACTTGAAAGATGTAGAAACTGTATTTAAACGGCTCAAAAGTGCAAAATTAAAAATCAAACCATCGAAATGTGAATGGGGCAAAGCAGAAGTGATTTATGTAGGACATATAATATCACGGCGAGGGTTACAAACTAATCCAGATAACATCAAAAAAGTGGAAGAGTACCCAGTACCAAAAGATGCCGATGAGGTTAGACAATTTTTAGGTTTGGCGAGCTATTACAGAAAATTTATAAAAGATTTCTCTCACATCGCACAACCATTGAATACGTTACTAAAGAAAAACAATAAATTTATTTGGGGACAAATGCAACAAAACGCTTTCAATACATTAAAAGAGAAATTAGTAACAACTCCTATATTAAGATGTCCAGATTTTACAAAACAATTTATCTTGATGACGGATGCAAGCAACGTTGCATTGGGTGCGGTGTTAGGACAAAAATTTGAAGGTGAAAAGGACCACGTAATAGCCTATGCAAGCCGATCACTGAGGCCTCACGAGAAAAACTACTCAACGATTGAAAAGGAAACGTTAGCGTTAGTGTATGGAATTACTACTTTTAGACAATATTTATTGGCAGAAAATTTACTGTTTATACAGATCATAATCCATTACAGTGGTTAATGAAACACAGAGATTCAGCCAGTAAATTAATACGATGGTCGATTGCCCTCCAAGAATACGACTTTGAGATTAAATATCGGACAGGTAAAGCTAACGCGAACGCAGATGCAATGTCAAGAATCCCAGAAAATAATAGTGAGGGGACACCTGAAAAAGTGGAAGGTACTATATTCGCTGCAATCAAAGCTGTTAATAATATGTCTGAACTTCAAAATGATCAGGAAAACGATAGTGAATTAAAACAATTTATGGAACAAGCGGTCAAAATAAGAAAAGAACAAGACTGGAAACGACTTACAGATGCAAACAGCAAATATGTAATTCATAATGGAATACTTAAATTTTGGAAAAATGGGAAGCATTAATTATTATACCAGCCAAGCACAGAGACGCATTACTGATGCAGTATCATGATGGAGCGTTGGGAGGTCATTTGTCAACGCGCAAGACGCTATCGAGATTAAAATTGAAATACTTTTGGCCAACAATGGAACAAGACGTGAAAAATTGGTGTAACAGTTGCAAAGTATGCATCACCCGCAGAAATACTGGTAAAAAGATTAAAGTACCATTAAAACCGATGCCAGTACCCGCAGCACCAATGGAGATGACGGCAATGGATATTCTGGGACCATTACCGGAAACAACAAAAGGAAACAAATACATTGTTGTTTTTTGTGACTATTTTACCAAATGGCCAGAAGCATACGCTATTCCAAACCAAAAAGCAGACACGATTGCTAGAATATTTGTGGAAAACATAATATTTCGCTATGGTACTCCAAAGAAATTGTTAACTGATCAAGGAAAGAACTTTCAAAGCGAAATGTTCAAATCAATCACAGACCTATTTGGAATTTGGAAATTGAATACGTCACCATATCATCCACAAACTGATGGATTAGTGGAACGATTTAATGGGACACTGATAAATATGATCTCGTCATATGTGAATCGAAAACAGAAAGATTGGGACGACTTCATAAAGCCGTGTCTATTTGCCTACAGAAATGCAGTAAATCAAAGTACAGGAGAGACCCCTTTTTACTTGATGTATTTAAGGAAAAATAATATGCCGATTGATCTCAAATTCCAACCACCAATTTCTCAATATATGGAGATACCCGATTATAAAGCATTGATGCAAGAAAAAATGCAGTCAGTATGGACTAAAGCCGGTTTGACAATAAAGCATAACCAAGAGAAATATAAAGAAACCTACGATAAAAAAGCACATGCGCATGGCATAAAGATTGGAGATCTAGTGTATCTGAACAGGCCGGAACCTCTCAAAGGTTTATCGCCTAAATTGCAAAGACCATTTAAAGGACCCTACAAAGTGTGCGACACCACCGAAACCAATTTGAAGTTATTACCATTCAGGAGTAAAAAGGCTAACCCGATGATTGTGCATGCAAATCGATGTAAACTAGTGCCAGAGGAAGATGAATCTAGATACCCTTTAAGGTCCAAGCAGAATAAAGTAACGGGTCAAACAAAATTGAAACAGAAATTCACGAAAAATCCAACACCAGTCAGCTACATCAATAAGATATTATATGTAACAATAATGCTGATGTTAGTAACAGTTGCGAGCGGCAAAAAGATTGACTTACCATATGCGGTAAGCAAAATCCGAGGAATGGAGAAAATACATATATATTCCACTCTAACAAATATAGTATGGAGCTGTAAATGCGAGATCGCAGACCAAATAGAAATCATTGATTTACTAGACAATACGGCACCAGTGGTAGAACTGAATTATGATAAAGATATATTTGCGGTACGAAAGTTAAAGCCAAATTTCAAATACCAATGGCTGTTGAGACAGAACATGTCAAAGTGGTACACGCAAATTCCGATAGAAGTGCACACAAAAGAGATGCGAAACTTGATCGAAATAGAACCAGAGATAAATGGAATCAATATATATTGGAAGCCAGTGGATTTGGTGAAAGTGCGAATCACATTTCAAGGGTTAAATGTCGACACCCTTAACTCGCGAAAATCAGTTATCCGCTACGAGAAATTGAAAATGAATCAAAATTATTCAGTTAATGCAAACTACTACGAGAACATATGCCTCGAAAATGGAACGGTAGTGAGAAACCAATGGTCACGATTTAAGAGTGAGACCCAGTCTATCTATCTCAGAGACGAGTCAAATCGTATAACCCTGAGTGTTGGAAATGGACCGGTAACGATATATAGAAAATCAGGAAATGATGAAAGAGTTGTTATTATCTACAAACAAAAAACCCTAACTATATTAGATGCCGGTAATCATTTTTTTACACTTTACACTTCTGATTTAGAGACGGCATGGGAATTAACAGTTAAATATCAGCGATGGATAACCGAACCAGGCGGATGGCAAACAGTTTTCGTGGAAGTCAAGACAATCAATGAATCGAAACGAAAATCAGATACAACCACATCACCTTTCCAATTACCGACCCAAGAGACGACAAAACCTAACTCAAATAAACTAATGATGATAAATTCGGATTTGACAGTCAACTATTGTGAATATCTCATTTACATTTTAATGACAGGTTTTCTCATCTTATCAATAACATTCATAATCATCACCATTTTGATATGTGTAAAGGAGAGACAACTAACTATCCTTCAACCACCATCATATTCATATTATGAGACAAGACTATAAATTGTGATCTGCATGAATAGAGTATAAAAATATATTACATTTATATTAACAATGTGCATGTTTTATAAGTACCATAGGATGAACGGTGTAATTTGTTTGAGATTCAAAGCGAGGTGTTGATGCTTTGCGAATAAAGAGTGATACAAAAAAAATTACTATCATTTAATTTCAGAGAATGCAAGAAGCCTCGGAGATGTCATGCAAAGAGTGTAAAACAAGTACGCAAGAACTAAAGCAAAAGTTTCGTAGCATGCAGGGCAGAATAACAGATTTGGAGGAAGAAAACTTCCGTCTGAAAAGGCGGGTGGACCGTTTGGAAATCTTATTGTTTCAACACGAGGCCGATTTCGCGATGTTTCGAATGAGAGTAGAAGAAATAGAGGAATCGGAAGACGATGGTGAGATAAATCAATTAGACTAAAAAAATAAATTATTTAAACGGACCCAGTTAGTGTTTTTTCGTCCTCGAGAAAAAAAAATAATAGTAAATAAATATAAGTAAATTAACAAATAATCAAATAAATAAACAAATTGATATAAAGAAATAATTGGCAGTGATAAATAATAGTTTAAATAAAAATAAGTAAATTACCAAGTAAATAATCAAATGAATAGACAAATTGATATAAATAAATAATTAAAAAAGTGATAAATTAAATAAATGAATAATAGATAAAAATGAACAAAAGCAAATAGAATAACTCAAATAAATGTTGCAAATAATGAAATGATACCTTAAATGAACATTAGAAATAAATAATATTAAAGGGCTGAGTAGTAATGAATGAATTAGCATAACTATATAACAATGGGTAACCTACTGGGGCGAGAGAACAAAATTATAAATAAGTAAGGAATAATTTCACATTAGTAGTAACAAAGACTAATCGCGAAGAGGGACACAATTACCCCACACTTTCTAGCATAAATTAAAAACAAAGGTATGCTGAACATTTATTCAAAGTTTTATTCGTCATCAGAGTCCAACAGAACGGGACTTTGGATGCCACAGTCCCATTCCCTGCGTACATTGCAAGTCGGGCGTCTTTCAAACCTACTGCCTGTATCCACACAGGCAAAGGTACGTTTCAATCCCTTTCGGCGCGGTGGCAAAGTGACCCTGAAAAAGAAATTAAAAAAAAAACCTGGTAGTATGGCAGTCAAATAACCATTGCATAACATCGAGATGCTCAAACTTAGGTTCTGGGACAGCCTAAAATAGTAAGGGTTGAAAAGAAAAATGAAATAAATACTGTGTAAAACTCCGTACCATGGCGCCCTCGACAAATAATTAGTGCAGGGAAGTAATTGATTTTAAGAATTACGTAATAAATTAATAAGTATAAATACGGCTAAAATTGTCAGAAAAATACGAGTAGCTGTAATTAGAGGTTTGCTTTTAGTATAAATACAAAATCAGAAAATCAAAAATATATGACCCAACACATGAGTGTGGTATAGGTAGTTGCATAAACAAATTAACGAACTAAAATTAAACAGTAAATAAGTTAATTTAATAAGCATCAATAAGTTAATTTAATAAGCAACACGAGCACTTGCAATCACCGGGGTTTGGCTACCCTGGACAGCGATTGCAAGTGTTCGGTTACTATGAGGGTAGTTGAGGACAGCATGGTAAAAAGAATCACAAAAACAAAAAATAACAAAAGACAAGTAATCACTTACGTCCATAGTAATTGAGGGATGGCGTTACTAAAATTCAAAAAAAAAAATATGAAAAATAAAAATAAAATATAAAATGCTTACTTCAAGATTGGCAAGATAAAACTAACGAAAAGTGGTAAACCAGACACTTATATAGAACGCTTATCAGTACAGGCTACGTTAACAAACCACAGGGTAATTAATTAGAAAGCTTATCAGCACGGGCTACGTTAAGAAACCACATTGAGAAATAAATTTTATTTTAACAATTATTTAATTTATTCTTAAGTAAAACTTTTTAAAAACCTTTTCTTCTTTCGCATTAATCATTTGATTGTTAACATAGGACAAAATAAAAATTAATTAATTAAATATAATTAATAAAATTTTCAGCAAATATTGATATACAATTGATTGTGGATTGTAAACATGTGTTTCTGTCGGGTTTGAGATTTATTGTTTACTTACCAGCATTTGTTGAGAATAGGTAAACAATAATTAAAGCAGATTTCTTCAAGAAAAAATATATTTCTTGTATTTAATGAAGTAGAATATTGCAATTTAAATTTTAATTATTTTATGTATTAAAAATTTAATTTTATAATTATTACAAAATTATTATGATAATGATAAAGATGATGATGATGATGATGATGTTGATAATAATAATAATAATAATAATAATAATAATAATAATAATAAGAATAATAATAATAATAATAATAATAAGGGTAATATTAATAATAATAATACATAATCACAGCAAAACATAGATTTCGAGGACGAAAAAATTTTTTAAGGGGGGAGATATGTTGAGGTCTGTAAATTAAAATTAAAAATTTAAATAAAATTTAGGATAATAATTCAAATGGAAAGTAAGCGAAGAAAAAAGGCAAATAAAAGCGGGATCGTGCACAGAATTAATAGTAAAGGAAAGTGCGATGGAAACAGTATTAGAAAATGCAAAAAGCAATTACGAAAGGCGAGAATCCGGAAATCCGAGAAAAATCAATAAATGGAAAAATCATCGAAATCGAATGGGAAAAACGGGACAGTTATAGATTAGCTAATGGTCAACAAGATGACGGTTAGGGATTTATCAGAAAAGGGTTAGAAAGGGTTGAAAAACATTCAAATGTATGAAAACAGAAAACGTTAATTAATTAATTAATTGGCTAATGGAAAACCCGAGCTAATGGGAAACCCGAGCCAATGGAGAACCCGAGAGATGAAGGAAACCCGAGCTGGGTAAACAAGAAGAAAGGCAAACAAAAGGAAGATTTGGGCCCATTAGCTTGACACAATGATTAATGGGAAAAGAGTAAGGAGAAGATAGCGCGCGTAGGAAGACCGGTAGGGCCATTAATTATCTGGATTCGTTGGACCATTATGGATGACAGCCGAAGCAAACACGTAGGAGAAAATGTCAAACGAAAGATTGGCTCGGCAATAACTATTTGTCATCCTGATTTCGAGGAGTATATAAGCAAAGGGAAAATCAGAGAAAATCGGCATTCTGCCTCAGCTAGGGTTCGAAGAATCAGACTGTAGGAAAAGTGGTAAACGAATTAGGGAAGTAGGGAAAAGAAGAAATAGAATTAAGAATACGGAAAGGCGAAAAGGGATCAAACCAAACAGAAACCGAGGAAAACGAGAGTCAACAGAACTAAAGGATCAAAAGGTGAATATTGTTTGTTTGCAAAGCATCAACGCCGAGCAGAGAATCGTATAAACTTTGATTGGTCATTGTAGCGTGATAATAAATTGTGAACCTGTTGTTTCAATATACGTTGGGTCGTTCATTGTTTTAATTTAAAGAACACCAGGAGTCAGAGAGAACCGACTTGAAATAATCCAAAACCCAACACATTCTTAAAAATGAAGTATTCGCCTAAAACTCTGGAAGTATGTTTAGGATCATTATCCTGTTGAAAAACAAATTCATCATCGAGACCCATATCTCTTGCCGAAAGACCTAGATTTTTAGTTAGAATGGACTTATACATTATACCATCCATCTTTCCCTTGATAATATGGAGTCTCCCGACACCTTTAGATGACATGCATCCCCATAGCATTATACTACCCCCTCCATGCTTTATAGTTGGAAGACAATTTTTAGATTCTAAGGCCTTTCCTTTCTTTCTATAGACTCTCTGCCGCCCATCGGATGAAAAAAGGTTAATCTTTGTTTCATCGCTCCAAATTACCTTATCCCAATCACTTTCTTCCCAAGAAGACCATTCATTTGCCAAATCCAATCTTCTCTTAATATTGGATTTGGATAATTTCGGTACCTTTCTTGGGACTCGAGATCTATAAGAGGAATCTTTGATATAGTTTCTTACTGTTCTTCTTGTAACTGATTTTTTAGTAGTCTTTTCTATTTCATTTTTGATACTCTCAGATGACGTAAACGGATTTTTTTCAATTTCATTTAAAATAATCTGGATATCTGAATCATCCAATGACTTTTTTCTTCCAGAACCAGACAATCTCAATACAGTATCATGTTTCTCATATTTCTTTATGATACTGTATATTGTAGACTTTGGAATATCCAGTCTTTTGGAAATTTCAGAATCCGAGAGGTTTTCTTTATGCAACCTTACTACCTCTGAATCACGTACAATTTTAGTTTTATTTATGCTCATTAAGGGGTAATAAATTATTCCACAATTTTATTTTTTGGCGGGAAAAGTTTTTGAGAGGTTTGTAGAAATCTGCCGATTTTTATTTTCCAGGCTTTAGGTTTAATTTTTAGATTTAAACAGAAAATCAATTATAATATCGAAAATAAAAACCATAAACCATGTTGAACTTGTTAGTTTTAATACGTTCCAAATTTTCATTAATAAATAATGATATTATTAAGGACTAATTCGAAAAAAAGACATTTGCCGAAATTTTTTTTCCAACAGTGTATATATATATATATATATATATATTACAATATATGTTTGTTTGTTTGTGCAGCAATCATTAGTATACTGTTTATCTGATCGCCAAGACATTGAGTAAACTAATGCGAAGGTTTTAGGTATAAATATTTTTTAAATATCGCCCCGCTAGAGCCGTTACAGATAAAAATTATAAATTATTATTATGTTACTACTGACAAGAAATGCAGTAAGCTAAATTATTTAAATTTTAATATTTATTTAAATTTTACTAAATTGAAAATTTTTATAATTATGTAGCGTGTAATTATATACTAAATTGAAAAATTTTAAAGTTGTGTAGTGTGTAACGTTTGGCGAAATATATATTTGATATAGGAAGATGGATTTCAACAGATCTACACAATGTATCACATTACCAACAAACTTTTGTAAGGTGACATCAAGAAGTTTTCCCAAATATCACGATAAATTTTAAAATTCATCAGTGGCTCAATTAGCCGCTACAAACAGTGATGTGAATGTCATCAATTTAAAAGTTCAAAGTGGAATATCAGGCGAAGCGACAACATATAAGTCCATCGACACCGTGATGAATCAAGACGAAGTTGTCAACTACCCAACTTATTTCTTGAATTCACTGGATTTGCCAGGTATTCCACTGCACATTTTAATATTGAAAATTGGAGTGCCTATCATTCTTCTCCGAAACATCAATGCACCACAACTTTGTAACGGTACGAGACTTTCGGTAAAAAAAATTATGAAAAATTTCATCGAAGCCACAATTTTGAATGGCAAATTCAAGGAAGAAGATTTACTGTTACCACTAATTCCAATTGTCCCAACAGATATGCGTTTTGAATTTAATGGTTAAAAGTTTCCGGTGCGTCTCGCTTTCGCAATGACCTTTAACAAAGTACAATGACAATCGCTGGAAGTGTGTAGAATATATTTGGAGAATCGGTGCTTCTCACATGGACAATTATATGTGGCCACTTTACACGTGGGAAAACTTTCTGATTTATTCTTATGCACAACGGATGAAAAAACAAAAAATATTGTATATCCGAAAGCACTCGAATAAATAAATAAATAGTTTTTCAAATAAATAAATTTCAATGTGTTGTTTTAATTTTTTTGTCCTTGAATTTCCTTTCTTTTGAGATCCCAGCAACACGCGATGGGTAAGCTAGTTTTAAATAAATTTGGCCAAATTTTTACCCAGGGGTGAAATAATCTAATAATTGAATTCCTGCTCCATTTTCACAAATATTATTTGTAGTATATTTCCCTTTTTTGAAAGTTATTCCTCTAATCAATATTTTGTTTAATCCATATAAATACCAAAAACAAAAGATTCCTTATCAAACCATTTGAATAAAATTGTAATCGAGTATGGAAGGGATATTTTTGCAACTGATGTAAGCATTCTATATTGCAAACGGTACGACACTAAAGTTCCAGTTATTAACCCCGTTGCCGTGTGTCACGAGTTAACTCATCATGTAAATTCAGGTTTTTCTTATTTTCTTCACAATTTCTAAAAGACAACTCATTTTCATTTAAAAACATTTTATTTTGCCAGGACAACATAACATATCAAATTATGAAAGAAAAATATACACGGTTTTATAACAAAAAAAAACATTTTTCCACGGTAAAGGGATTAAAGGTTTCACTATTAATCTGCATATTTCTTGTAAGAAACACAAACGTGGACTCGAATGTGCAAACAAAGCAAAACAAAGTTTTTTAAACATTAATAAACTACCAGAAGGTCTTTCCAAGTTTTCAATAGATTTATGCGATGCATTAGTTTCCGCAAATATATCTTTAGGAAAATTAAACAATATAAAGTTTCGAAGGTTTTTGGAAGAATATAGAACGAAGCAAATGCCTAATGAATCAACATTAAGAAAAACCTATGTAAAACAGTGCTACGTTAGAACAATGTGTAATATTCGTGATGTACTTCATGGAAAAGAATTATGGGTATCAATTGATGAAACTACTGATGTTGATGGAAGACATGTTCCGAATGTTTGACATCTAAAGAATTGAAAAAGAGAAATCATTTAAGTATTTGCAAAAATTTTTTGATACTTCAATGCTTCTTCTCTGACCGGATGGAGTAGATCGTGATAATATTTTTGTTGTTATATGATCAAAGCAGCAAGTGGTTTAAAATGTCTTAACACAAAAATGAGACTTGTAACATGTATTGCACACGGATTGCATCGTTTTGGTGAAGAGGTTTGGAAGCTTTGTCCAAAAGTAAATCAATTTGTCAGTGGATTTAAGAAAGGTTTTTGTAAATCTCCTTCTTGTATTGATTAAGTCAATAGCACCAAATTTATCCCTTCTTCCCCAACCTGCCATTACTCAATGGGGATCTTGGCTGAGTGATGCAATTTATTGTAGTACCAATTTTTCAGTGTTACCAAATGTTATATCATCATTTGATGGTGAGGATTCTGCAGCTGTAAAAATGGCTTAAGAATGTTTGTCGGATCAAAATATGAAAATTAATCTTGCTTATATTAGATCGAATTATGAATGCTTAGGAAAAACAATAACTAAACTGGAAAGAAAGGGTGACTTGTTAGTTGATTTCGTTAGCTACATTGAAAAAGTGAGCGAAGCATTATCTCAAGCAAGAGGAAATGTCTTTTTCAAGTTTCAATCTATTCTGTAAAAAATAAGTATTACAAAATATTACCTCAACCGACGTTGAAAGATCATTTTCAATGTATAAAAATGTGCTGGCAGGTAATCGGACGATCTTTTCTATTTAAAAATTTAAAAATTATCTTTGTTATTTATTGTAAAAATTTAACAAATAAATAAAAATATTCAATTTAAAAATATTATTTTTCGAGCTTTTAAGGGAATTTTTTAATATTTTTATTGGATTTTTCACAATTTTAGGGGCATTTTAAATAGTCATTTTTAACATTTATAGGCCATTAAGTTCCTAGGTCTAGTCATAATGTATCCATTAATGTGGTCGGTGGTTGTGTCAAGCTACTTCCGGTAGTAACTCTACTTTTATTTGTCAAATAGTTAATAAATAAAATAACGGAAGTAAAATAAACGTCAAATTAAAGATAGAAAATTGGAAAATTTAACCGTACCAAAAATTATTTAGCGCATTTTGATTGGTGAAAAGCGCGGGAGACGCCGGGAAATATTTAATTAATTAGCAAAGTCAAATATCAAAACAAAAATAATAGAGAATAAAGAGCAATTTTAATAGTAGTGGGATGTGTCACCGCTAGATCGTGTCATCGCTGGATCAACCCTCCCCGGGGGGGGGGTAAAAAAATTTTTTTTTTCTAAGTCTAAAAGTACAAAAACTTTTTAAGACAATGACTCATTCAAGGTCATCCAGACAAAGACCATGACTCATTCAAGGTCATTGGATGACTCATCAAACCCTTTCAAGGTCATTAAAAAATTTGCAAGGTCATTCAAACAAAGACCATGGCTCATCAAAAATTTTCTCAAGGTCATTCAAACAAAGACCATGACTCATCAAAAAAATTTCAAGGTCATTCAAACAAAGACCATGACTCATCAAAAAAAAATTTCAAGGTCATTCAAAATTTCAGAAATTTTGAATGACCTTGAAAACCTTTGAATGACCTTGAGAAAATTTGAATGACCTTGAAAAATTTCGAATGACCTTGAAATTTTTTGATGAGTCATGGTCTTAGTTTGAATGACCTTGAAAGTGTTTGATGAGTCATCCAACGACCTTGATTGAGTCATGGTCCTTGTTTCAATGACCTTGAATGAGTAATTGTCTTTGTTTCAATGACCTTGAAGGTGTTTGATGAGTCATCCAATGATCTTGAATGAGTCATTGTATTTGTTTAAATGACCTTGAAAGTGTCTGATGAGTCATCCAATGACCTTGAATGAGTCATGGTCTTTGTTTCAATGACCTTGAATGAGTCATTGTCTTTGTATTAAAATTTTTTTTTGTACTTTTAGATCCAGCGGTGACATGATCTAGCGGTGACACATCCCACTACTTTTAATAACTATAATTCTCAATTTTTAACGCCGGAAAACATTTTACACCATGGGTTTCAATATCTGAAAACTAAAAGCCCAGGACTCCGAAAAGCTAGTTTTCATTAAGTAAATTTCATAAAAATGTAGAAACTCGAATGATAATATAAAGTAAAAGAAAGGAAAAGATTTACTCCATTACATACAGCACAGAAAATTTAAACAAAAACAAAACGAAATACAACTATCATTTAAAAATAATTGTTTATTTTATGCCAATATTTATCCAAACTAAAGTCGGCTTGAACTATTGTATTTTATATGGAAGACCCAAATAAATTCGACTATACAGTATTGTGAACCTCAGTGCGCGGCCATTTAAAATATAGATCTCAATAATTTCTATCATTATTTAAAACATAACTCAAAATTCTTCAAGATTATCCTGCAATAGAGCGATGATTAAAAATTAAAATATTTCTAACCATTATTAATATCATTTTATTTTTTGCACATAAGTTATTACATACATACACATGAAGGTCATCAAACGTACATTCACTCAACCTAGCTGTCCCGAAAAATATTTTTACTGGTGACTCGGATGGGTTCTACAATTTCCTTTAATATAACATACATCTAAATTCATAAGTTCACATATTTACTGACGTCAAAAAAATAATTTAAATTTATAAATTCTGAAATACTTTTTTCTTATTATTAATTAGTCGAATAATATTTAATTTTTACTACTACGAGAAACCATAAATTGAAATAAAGGAGAAAATTGAAGGAAAAGCAATGCATTGGAAAATACGCCTTTTCATGGAACAGTCACAAACTGTGAAAGATTTATACAACAAAAATCTTTGGTTAGGCGGTCAATTATCAGTTGTGAGCATTGAAGCGTAATAACATCAGTTCAAAAGAATTTGTTATATCGCGTTACGCTCACCTGAACCTTGGTTACAAAGCATAAAAATATAGACTGAGATTTGAGTACTTTATTCAATGCAAATTGACCGAGGGCGTATCTATGAATCATTATTTCATAAGTTAGGTCTTTGAACCAAAACAGTGGTTTATACTCCGAGGGAAATATACACAACAGGGTTTGCGACATTTCGTATATAGTCTTTGACGGAATGTAGGAAAAAAAAGAATTTGGATTTGTGATTCCATGAAAAAGACTAAATGAAACGAAATGTACAAAAGTTATTTGAATGCGACAAATTGATGAAAATTTAAAATTACAATTTGTATTTCGTGTTTCTTTCAAAGCCACATATTCAATTGCTCTTGATCTTCAAACAAACTTCCAGTGCAATGTTTCTGGCGTTGATGCCAAATTCCCAGTTGTCAAAGAAACTAACTGACGATATTCAATGCGTTCAGTAAATCTTTATGTTTCACCAATAGCCCAACCATTTTCCTGACTCAAATAAGATACAAAATAGTTTGTAGTCATTTTGATATTCAGATTCCCATTTCCAAAATAAGCAGATGAAGAGCTTTAGATAGAAGCATCAATCGTTTGGTACAAATTCAGTGACATGATTTCCTAATTTCCTCTTAAATTCATTCTCATTTGCTTTCTCAATATATTATGCCCAAGGAGACCTTAGATTAACTTTTCATAAGTCCCCTATTCTCTCCTCTACTTCACAGAAATCCTAAACCGGGCGAGAATTTTTTATTTGACCAGCTTTACTGCTAGTTGGGGAATTATTTAGTCAAGTGATCTGTCATAATTCCTTCACCAGCTAGCGGTGATTTATACTTGAATTTTTTGTTGAAAGGTTTTCATAAGTACCATTTCACATTGCAACTCTGGTGTTATTCTGTAAAGTTGGAACTCAGTAGTAGGAAGAGTCACGATTGAAACAGGCCACAGATGGCACTGAAGGAAAAATATTAAACTAAAGTTTCCCTAGTACATAGGTTACTAAATATTTATATTTTTTTCAAGTCAAAATAGCTCAAATTTCAAGTAGGTTAGTAGTGACAAAATGGCGCCCTGCCCCAACGGCGAACTGCCCATACCCCGAAGGGGGGGGGGGTAAAGAATTTACTATTATTTTTTGTTTAAATGAATTACTATAGCATAATGGTCACACTATAGTAAGGTCTATATTTAGTCTCGTCTATCTAAACACACTGATTCCTTACTTAATAATATTGAAATTAAATCATCGTCAATTTTATAAGTCTTTTTAAATGTTGGTTTAGAGGAATAAGTTATTAATTTAGAAGCTGAATTACACAGTCTCAACTTTATGCGTTTTTTAGGTTCTCAACTGCTTTCCATATAAACTATAATTTAAAAGTTAAAAATAGTTTTTGTCCAGATTATTTGTTGATACAGTCAAGTATTCGTATCAATATAATTCTTAAATATTAAAGACTGTTGAAACATAATGGCTCTATAAATTTTAGTTACCTTTACCCCAAGAGAAAGATAAAGTTGGAGAAGTCTCCAATGAACAACATAATTCTTTTTTCGGTAGATGTGAGAGCATCAACTTCTCTATTTTAGAACCTCGAGTACACAATTTTTCAGCTGCGACCGAAAAATCATCCAGTTTATCGTGAATAGATGTTGGTATATCTAAATCAACTTCTACGGTATATCCTTATGGAAGTGAATCTAGGTCGTTCGATTCACAGTTCTTTAATAAATTATTTAAATCAATCTGATCTATAACCCAAGATAATGCACCTCTAGGTAGTTTTTGGCTAAGAGCCCAACCATATAAATTATTAATGCCAATGTATAAAAGTTCAGTATTCTCATTATTTTTAACATAATGTTTGTTTACAAATGTCAAAAACCCCTCGTATACCACCCTCAAAGAAATTATACTCCATGTCTTGAATCAATTCGATGGGTTCATCTAAAGTCATCAGAGCTGAATACCAAGATATACCAGGAATGCCTAAATAATGCAGTGGTTCAAGAAGATTATGTGCTAAAGATTTGGTTCGAAACTGTTGGAAAAAGTCAGCTAGAAGAAAAACATCAAGTTTAAGATATATCATCATATAATCACAAAGGCTATTACAGTTGGTTTCTCTCCATATAACTTCAGCCATAGAATATTCATCCTCAGTAACACGATCCAAAATTGGTGGTAATTGGAGAGTTGAATGAAGAACTTCCAAATTAATGGCAATATCATAAGGGAAAATTTCTTTGCTATTAACAATGGTTCCCTTAAATTTTGATTTTGTTATTAGTAAATCAGGTAAAGTTTTAACTGCATCCTTTAAAGAACTATTTATGAATTGACATGAATCAATAAATTTAACTGTTAAACTACCTATTCTAGCAGATAAGGTTAGGAATTTTTCAGACGTAGTTGGACTACATGATGTTTTCCAAGACTTAAAGTTACTCAGACCTACGAATAACACAATCTAATCCTATAAAACTTTTATATGTTTTTAATTAATAAAATATTTTAATTAATAAAGAATTTTCACGTAATGTTAAATTTATATATGAACCAGAAATATTTCCGTCATTACGAATTCAAAAATATGATACAGTTTGTGTAAATATCTTTTCAAGTGGGAAGGTTGTAATACTTTGGATTAAAACTTTAGATTATCATGAATATGTTGAAAAGTTAAATATATCAGAAGTTAAAATGTTAATCAATTAAATTTGTTTGTATTAATTTTAATTTTAGTAATTTTAAATATGTAGAAAAGTAAAAATATATTTTTTGTTTATAATTTCCTAATAAACATATTTAGTTTACTTATTTGAAGTGATTTTAAAAATGATTCAAGAACTATTCCCAGGAATTAAAAATACTCTGGATTATTGTGCACCAGAGTTACTCTTTTCAAAAATATATCGCTTTACCGGTATCAATATAGAGCAACTTCTAGAGATGCATTACGACATGGTATTAGGGTCAGGAAATAAATTCGATGAAAATTGTATAGTTTGTAAAAATTCAATGAGAGTTTCATGTTCCAATGGATGTTCATATTGTCATGATTTTAAAAGAGATCAAACAGTACATGTATCGTATATATTGTCTGCCTTTCATGAATAAACTATTTAGAAATATTGCTATTTTAATTTTCTTACATGGCGACCACGTTTTCAACTAAAGAATTACCGCAAATCCTCCTACAGTCGAAAACCTTTTCAATTAAAGATGATTTGGATTAATTTATCTAGAAAATAATTCAATTAGTCAACAGCCAAAGAAAAGTGATTATTCGAGCATATTTAGGTGGAAAATGTCGCAATAAATATGATAAAATTCCCGACAAAGTTTATATTTTTGAAAAGGCTAATATTAGCTTTTGAAGAAAATCAAGAAGTTTTTTTTAGGATTATGTAATCAAAAGAGCGATGATGATGAAAAACACTATATCAACAAGATCGAAAAAGATGTCCAGAAGATTTTGAAGTACAAATTAAAAATGTTAAATTTTTCATCTTACTTTCTAAAACATTGCCTTAACAATGAAGAAACAAAAAGTAGAATTAACAATAAAAAAGAATCGAACCATTACACGAAAGGTTGAAATAGAACCATTTTAATATATATTCTTTGATTTTGTGGTCCATTTAAAACCAAACGATCATGAAGAAAATATGTTCTTATTCTGACAATTTTAGTGAATACATATTTCTAAAAGCAGTAAGAACACAGGAGGATAAAACGCTAGTCGACAATGCGTTGGGTTCATGGATTTTGAAATTTGGTCAACCGAAAGAAATTCACGTTGATAAAGGCAAATTTTTATATTCGAATAGTTTTAGGAACATGGCACTAAAATATCAAATGAAGATAGTTCATTCAAGTCTATCATCATCAATCCGATGGCCAAATTGAAAGAGAATTTCGAATCCTGAGAGACTGGATTTCTTGATGTTAGGAAGAAAAACAATTTAAAACATTGGAAGAAGTATTACCTCACATATTGTTTACAATTAATTCAACAATGCAATCAAGTATAAAAGTTAGTCCGGCTGAAGTAGTTTATGGAAGAAAATTGTACAAAGAGCGTTTTACTATTGGTACAAAAACTAACAATAAAGAATCAAAAAGAAATGAAATGGTAAATACTATCAAATCAGTTAATTGTATAAATAATTATAATCAAGAAAATAGAACTCATAAACCTTTCCGTGTTGGTGAATTAATACTCGTCAAGGAGGATGCTAGAAATAAGTAAGACAATAGAATAGACATTGTTGAATTCTTTTTTGTCGTATCTGTATGTGCGTTTGTTTTTTAGATTTGGATTTTTCTGAATTTGGAGCAATTTGTTTATTCGTGTTAATTAACTTTGGATTATAAAGACTTGAAGGAATCTTTGAATTTGTGAGTTATTTTTGTGAATTGTGAGGAATTTTGAATAAACAATGTTATTATTTAAATTTTTATTTTATTTCTGGTTTAAAAAATGCCTCCCGGAATTTTTCTATCGCATGTTTTGTCTTTTAATTATCCTCGGATCACGTCATTGCTCATTATTTATCCCAATGATGCATGTGCTGTAGATATACATTCAGTATATATATTGTCAATCTTTCATTAATAAACTCTTTAGACATATTGTTATTTTAATTTTCTTACAATTTATAATTAGACAATTTCTTAATTTTAAGAAATCATAACATATAACGAAACCACAATAATGACATTCTTTATATGTGATTTTGGAAACCCCAGATAAACGATCCTCTCGGGTTTATGACTGAGGAGCTTAGACTCACATTTAATTGATAATCAAAATTTCAAAATTAATAAACTACAAATTTTGTTTCCAGGCCACCTAATCATATTTTTTTTATAAAATTGTACAATAATTGAATTTTTTTAAAACTTTTTCATTTTCATTTTTACTTTATTTCATTTATTTTTATTCAGATAAAAGATCAACAATAACTTTTCTAATTAACACAAAATTATTTTTGATCTCTTTTTAAGAATGAAAATAAATGAAAAATCAAAAAAGTAAGCAAACACGAAAGTAGTCCAAAATAGAATATTTTACTGATTATTCATTTTAATTATTTGCGTTGTTTTTGTAATTATTCTGTTAACAAAGGTGAATTTTAGAAATTATAAAGTTCTTATTAATAACTTTATGTGAATATGCATTTTAATTAAAGATAATTAAAACAAACCATAAACACTTTACTTATCATTTACGTCAATAAAAGTGATAATAATAATCATTTTGTGAGAAATATCGAACCATTTTATATTATTTGTTTTACGTATTTTCAATATCTTTTATTTTAAAATAATAATAATAATAATAATAATAATAATAATTATTATTATAATAATAATAATAATTATTATAATAATAATTAAAAGAAAGCGCCATTTAAACAATCGATGTCTCTTCAGCTACGAAAACCAACTAAAATAGAAGTTAATGTTTATATTTTAAACAAATTAAGGGGAATATGGCGAAGGGAATTATTTATCGTTCATGGTCTTAATCTTCATCTTTTGCTAATTCAGTGAAAAGTCTTTATATAAATTTGTTAAGTTGTTGATAAAGAATGAGTATTCGAAATCATTTTTATTATTGCTGATAAAAGAGACTGTTGACTCTCTCTTTATATGACCTTGTTGTCCTCATGAATAACTTGTGATAACTCTGTATATGACATTGCAACAAAAACATTTTACAATTCTATTCTCTGGAGTAACATTATCTCTGTATATTTTGTTCCCAATTGCCGATTCGAAATTTCTATTATTGTTTATGGTGACATCTCTATAGTTTTTTATCCGCTTAACCTCGTGCAACTTCTTGATTTTCTTCTTTATTTCTTCTATTCCCTTGATTTCATCTGTACATAACTTAATTTTCAGTTTCCTTTCTGTGGAACAGTGTACCAATATCTCTTCCTCTAGTTTATCTGCCTTCCATTCGTAGTGCATCAGCTTATCCACCAGACTCTTAATTTTTTTTATATATACATCTGACTCTTCATTAGTCTGCCTGTATTAGAATGCAGCTTTAATATCTTGAATTATTGTGTTCTTAGTAAACACTTTCCGCAGTTTTTTCCCTATAGTCTTTAATCGAAGGATCAACGTCTAAATATTTCTCTTTAACCTCCTTATTAATCCAGAGTTCAACCATCATCTCTTGACAAAAACCAATTAATTTATCGACACGGAAATATTTCTCACATTGCTGGATAAATATTTCCACGTTTCATCTTTTGATAATTCTTGTGGTGTCAACTTCTTTGATAAAAGTTCCAGTGACGTGGTCGACATATTAGATGTTGAGAAAAACTCTTAGTTTAATTAAAAATTTGTATTCATTCAAAGTTCAAAATTTATTCAAATTAAAATTATATCTTCCATATTTCCGAGTATTTAAACAAAATTAACAACAGCATTTAAATTTTATTTTATTTAATATTTATTAATTAATCTTTAATATAATAATTTATAATCAGATATTCAAAATATTTTTATCTAATTTGTTGTAAATTAATTTAAATCTTATTTTTAAATTTAATCATTTTAAAACTTAATTTTATGTCCATTGATAATTATGCTTAAATATCCTCACAATAAAAATGTATGTTTCTCATTTAAATTTAAAAACGGTTACAATACCCTCACCTTTAATTAATAAATTAATTAATGTGATCATTCTTATGGGTTTGGTTAAGATACAATTTTGTATCGATATAGAGTTTGAAAAATATGATGAATTTAAATCATTCATCATTTTGAAATCTGCTAAACCGATAAACGATACCTTTTTAGATGAAGGTATTACTCTTTTTGACAAAAACATTAACTTAATTAATGAGAAGATTAGTAACTGGGTTATAAATAAAATAAAAGAAATCCGTTTTGTTTTAACAAAGTTCACTTAGATAAATCGTTTGACTAGTCGAGGATTTATTCCAACACTAGAATCTTTATTAAAAAAAGATTCTCTGTAAATGTTGCTAATTTTGATGATTTGATATTTTTAAACAGTATACTGTCAGTAGACATCATAGAAATCAAACTTCCAGTAATAATACTACTTCAGAACGTTACTCCAGATCTTTCTATTAATGTTCTTTCGTATGATGAAAATAATTTAATTAATAGTTTTCCAACCCAAAACTATTCATACATTGGTATGTTGAAATCATTCAAAGATCAAAAGTTGTGGGGTGAAAACTATTTTATTTAATTTTATTAGTAAGTGTTGACTCTTACCATTATATTGCTCTAACTAAATTAAATAGACTTAAATTATATGAATCATTCATTTGTTGATACTAGGGTTCAGAGTTTATGGTGCCATCCATGCCTAAACGGCTTTCATGATGATAACTCTTTAAATATACATAGGGGATTATGCGATTAAAATCCATTAGGCACACTACCTTTAAATAAGAATTTAGAATTTAAGAATTGACCCAAAACGGTAACTCCTCCTTTCGTTCTTTACCTCTATCTTGAGGCTATCATACTTGCAGACGAGAAAGACATTTTCAAAGACATTTGTCGATTTCATTAGGTCTACTTTTAATTAATACCTTAACGAGTGAAAAATGTTTCAAACCTTCTTAGGTGATTATTGCGTAGTTAGTTTTTCTTTCGCTTTCTTTGGCTACTTTTTGTTACTTGTGGTGGGTTTCTGGGTGTTGGGAGTTTGGAAACTATATGGTTGTTACCAAGACAACTCCATACAAATATTTTAGCCCACAACTCGCACCCGTTACTAAGCAACGTTGGAACTGTGTTCCAGTGGGTGGATCGTCCGCAAAAAGTGAGCGCTTTAGTTGATCGAACGATCCATGGGTTTAACGAGCTGCCGATAGAAGGCCAGTGATCGATTTCAATTTTTAGGTCTCATTCTTTTCTTATCACATCCGAATATTAATTTATACTGTCCTATCATTTGTCATGGTATCTGCTCTCATAATCCTCGTTACTGCTGTTCACATTACCGATTATACTATGATCGGTGCACCCTCTGTGATTTTAAATATCTTCACCTTCTAAATCAGCCCAACCGTAAAGATTATTAATATCTATATAAAGCAACTCAGTCCTTTCATCAGTTTTAACAAAATTTGAATGGATGTGGATAAAATGTCATTAACTAATCAGTAACTTGTGAAAATTCAGTAATGAATAAATTTTCTTTAAATGTAGCAGTATACTCTACATCATAAAAATAAGTTATAGTTAATCGAATACTATCAAATTTTATTTTCTTACTATTTGTTGGTATACGAATTTGATTAATATTATCATTAAAATCCACTTCTTTTTTATTAAATTCTAAGCAGGTAGCTTCTGTAATACTGTCAAATGTGACTTTAAATGGAAAATATTTACAATGAATATTTAAAATTTTACAGTCAATATATATATATATATATATCAAATAAAATGTAGAATCGTGACTAATTGTATATTACTTCTTTGCCTTATTGAAATAAAAATATTCATAACTAGTATGTAATGCACTTTTACTATATTTAATTTGAGAGTTGTTATTTTATAAGAAAAATTAGTGTACACAAAAGTGAATTCAGTTAGAGCAACTTCCAATCACCATCCAAGTAAATAGGATTTGGAGATTCCACATTAGACTTTCCATCTTCTTTATTTGGAAATCTAAGTGAACAACTATTACTGGGTAAATTCACTTAAATTTTTTTTAATTCATTGATTTTTCTAAAATGTTCGTTTTCGTATCTTTGCTAAATTTAATTAATTTTACACTATCATCTCCAATATTAATTTCAATGATGTTTATAGTTGAATACGAAACTGGAAGATACATTGGATTCTTTATTTTTAATTGTACAATTTCTTCTTGATCATATTTTTTAATTCAAACGAATTTTAATAGAAAAATTCTAATATCACCAACATTTATTTGTTCAGTAATATTTGAATAAATGAACATTTGTTGATGATGATGTAATAACTTTGGAATTTAAGTGTCCACTATCTGTAAAACTTGATGATTTTAATCCCAAAGATTTAGCTGAATTTGTGTCAAAAGATATATTTGAAATGTCATCTGCAAGTGTTATTTTGACCAATTCATTATTTTGAATTATCAATTCTTTAAAGGAAGAAGGATTAAATGCCAACAAATGTCCTTGTAATTCAGATAAAGTATTATGAATAAATTAACTTCAAAATATTTTTCAACTTTTGATTTTTCTTCATAACTTATACTAATCCAAAATTGTTCTGTAACACCAAAATCTGTAACGTTTTTTAATTTTAATCGACAATGATCATTTTCACTAATGATAGATGTAGATTTTAATCCAAAATTAAATGCGTGTTGAATATCGGGAAATGTTACTTTAAATGTAACATGTGTTGGCGAATAGGGTGGATTTTTATTTATTTTTTCTAGGGTTTTTGTGCATCTACCCCCTAAACCCCATCAAGATTATTATTCTATCCATCCTATGTACCCATGGTGATTGCCATGTTGGTAATGTACATAGAGGTTGAAAATTCATGAGCAGGTGAGCTCCATTTCTAGAACTACTCCTCATGATATTTTCACTTTCGGGTTCTGGACTGCCGATGGAAGGTCTTACGTCTTTCTATTTCTATATTCTGGTCCTTACTCGTCTATTCCTACAATTTCCATACTTATTTATCATCTTTACCCATTATTTATAAATGTATCCTTCAAAAATTTGGGCAGCGTTCCTCCCTTATTTTTGGATAAATTTCCTATTTCATTTGTTTAATCACGGAATCGACTACATTTGTCCTAGTTTACCTTTATCTTTCCTTATATTAAAAATTTGGTTAGCAGTTCTTTAACTCCCGGTACATTTCCCATGATTTTAAGTAATTACAACCCTCTGCAGTCACTTCAATAAACATTTCTCTCTTCTGTCAGATTGTACCATTCAACTATTGGAAAAATACTTTCAAATTTACATTCCTACACTATCCTATTCTTTCCTACTTGATTTTACAATTAATTTCCTGACGATGTTTTAAATTTTCCCTACAAAACTTTATTCCCACTTAACTATAGCCGCACTTCCCATGATTTTAATTTCTACTCGCTCCGTCCACTTTTCAGCAGCCGCCTCGAGTATACAACGGCGCCCTGCGTAGCGGTCCTGTGCGTATTGCCAGACCCGACTGCGGACTGCCGAATGGTTCACGAGGCATGACCCACGAGATCAACTAAGGGTTTTCACCCACTAGCCGGCACGAGATCCGTCCCATGAACCGTCTATTGAAATACTTGTTATAAATAAGATTTTAGTGCACCAAAAAATTCACCAAAAGATTCCACGACCATCCAGAATAAAATCAAAACTTTAACACCGAAATATATATTTATACAAAAAATAACAGTACTTACAATCCACAGTCATGCAACCAGATTTGAAAAAATTGGCATAAATTGGCATACAAAATTTGGTCTAAGAATGATTCACTGCTAGTCTAAAAATTTCTACAAATTTTCTAAAAATTTTCTGCTGGACTAAAATGGTCTAAGTCTGTTAAAATTCGGTTAGAAATTATGAAAATGACTGCCGTATATATAGTATTTTTGTGCCTGTGTGCGACCAATGGGCGATTTTTCGCCATTTTTAGGGTTTTTAAATTATTTTATTAATTTCAAATTATTTGTGTAATTTTTTATATATTTTTCTTTATTTTTTGATATATTAATATTTTATTGTTGGATTTTTTTTTTATTATTATTTTCTTAAAATATTATTTTTAAACCCCAATATTTTGTTTTCTGGTTGCCTCTTCTGCCTGTGTTTTTTCTAAACCTTATTTTGCAAGGTTTTGGCAGTTTATTTTATTTTTCGTATGTTTCTTTTTGCATCTGTAGGCATTTTTCCGAATTTTAATTAATTAATTGTTTTATTTAATTTTTGTTATATTTTTAATTTGTTTTAATTAATATGTTTTATTTTATTTTTGGTCTCTTCTTGCGGTGCGTGTTTATGTAACGGCAGCCATATTGACAATTTCCAAACTACATTAATCATTTGGTTCTAACTTATACAATTTTCACCTTTTTGTTTAAATTGGTTTTGTAATTTTGTTTTAATTTTGGCTCTGAGCCCAACACATGTTAAATGTAAATCATTACCAGGAGTCTATTTTAGATTTATTAATTCATAAGTTTGATTTTGATTATTTATTTTCAAATATTTTATTTCAGTAACACTCTTTATCGTTTCATAACGTACCAAGGAATTACTAAAATACGGAAAGGATTATACACAAAAGTGAAATCAATCAAAGCAACTTCCTATTCACCATCCAAATAAACCGGATTTTGATAGTGTTCATTAAAATTACTAGCCTCATTATTTGGATAAATAAGAGAATATCTACTACTAGGTAAAATCTTATAAAACTTAACATGTGGATCAATTGAAATGATAATATCCAAATTGGAGTTTCGTTTCCATGCCATTTAACGTATCATATTTTATATTTACCAACCATTTTGGCTTTTAAAATCTTTTGATTTCTGAATATTGTGGGAGCTAGAATGACTTGGAGTTCTTGTTCGTAGAATATTCCACTGATTTTTTTATTCTAACGATCTGCTATTAAATAATTTACAACATTCAGTTTAGTATCTAATTTCTTGATTTCAAGTGTCTCCTCATCTTGATGGCACAGTCTATACTTTGAATTCATTTTGTTCTTTAACCTAAATGATGTAAAGTTAAATTGAAGAAGGTGTTTTCTCGCACGTATCAAGAAGTTGTACTGTGCATCATTAAGAATGTCGTTTGTAATAAGGTATTTAGCTGTTATACTATCGCCAATCGCAAATGCAATGTGTCCCTGCACATGCATGAGACACCATTGTTTTGCAAATGAAAGCCGACAAAGTCAGGAAATTCTTTTGAAAGTGTATTTAAGTTATAAACATTGATATAAGAAGTACGCTTTTTATTTGATATTTCAAGTGAAAAGTTATCATCTATAAAGTTATACTTGATGTTTATAGAAAATTTCCTTTTAATGGCAAGTGCCGATTTATGGAATTTGTTAAAGAAAGAAGTATATGAGAATTTTTTAACATATCACAATTAAGCCATTTCAATCCAGCATCGAATTTCCACTCAGACCTTGGGCTAATTCTGTGATATGCATATTTCTAAAGGTTAAGTTTGACAAGTGGAAAAGTCTAGTGATACCAGTGACACTCTGTATCAAATATTCATCAAATGTGGAAGTAATACCGAGTCCACCAAGTTTACAGTGTGCGTAAAGAAAGAAGTTGTTAACAGAGTGGAATTTATCTCCAATTATAGTTTTAAGAAGACCTTTAATATTTTGGTCAAAGCTAAGTTGCTTTACGCGTCCTTGAGTAACATGTTTGCGGTCAGAGTCAAGAATCCTATGACCAATTACACAATTTCGTAAAGAAAAGATTAATTTTGAATGAATGAAAGTTTTATAGGCGTTAAGTTTCTGTGCCGGATGTAGATAAGATTTGAACATAGAACTAGTAATTGCAAGTGCAGATTCCAGTCGTCCATCGATATTTTGTTTACGTTTATAAGAAAAGTCAACCCAAGGTATTTATGCTTGTTCTCATCTGATATAATAGGAATTTGTTCATTATATAGATAAAGCTTAAAGATGTCTGATTTTACATTATTAAAGGATAAGTATCCAGATTTTGAAGGTTTAAGTTTCAAATTCGCAAATGACGCTAACTCAACCGTTTTTTCCAAAGCACGTTCGATATTCCGAAAAGAGTCTGATATAAGAACTATATCATCAGCAAATGCAAGAATACTGATGTTAAGATCGTGAAGTTAAAAAAGGAAATCAGTTAAAATAGTCTTAAGTATGTAGTCAATCGAAAGACAAAAAAGAGTCATTGAGAGGGACAACCCTGTTTAACACCTTTTGGTAAAGGAACAGGTTCAGATAAGGCACCCTGATAATCAAAGAAAGAATGTCATTATATTCTTATAAAGTTCCCTAATAATAGAGATGGTCTCCTGCTTCAAACCCATACTAGAGAGGGTGTACCATACATACTGGAAGGTACATTGGATTCTTCGCTTCTAATTGAACAATTTCTCCTTGATCATATTTTTTAATTCAAATAGATTTTAATAGTGGAACTCTAACATCTCCAAAATTTATTAGCTCAATATTATTTGAATAAATGAACATTTGTTGATGATGATGTAATAATTTTGGAATTTTAGTGCCTACTATATTTTTTTCTGTAAGGTTTGAAACTTTTAATCCCAAAGATTTTGCTAAGTTTGCGTCAAAAGATATATTTGAAATGTCATCTGCAAATGTTATTTTGACCAATTCATTATTTTGAATTATCAAATTCTTTAAAAAGAGAAGGATTAAATTACAACAAATGACCTTTTAATTCTGTCAAGGTGTTTATGAATAAATTATCTTCAAAATATTTTTCATATTTTGAATTTTCTTCATAACTTATAATTATCACAAACTGTTCCAAAACACCATCGTCTGTAAATTTTGGTGATTCTATTCGACAATGATCCCTTTCACTAATGATAGATGTAGATTTTAATTCAAAACTAAATGTGTTTTGAATATCGGGGAATGTTACTTTAAATGGAACATCTGGACAGACAATAACCATATTCTCAAATTTTTCAATAAACATGTCAAAATCTAAAGTATATTTTGGATTTATTAATTTAAAAATATGATTTTGATTATTTATTTTCAAATATTTTATTTCACTACCACTCTTTATCGATTCATAAAGTAGTCAAGAATTACTATAATACAGAAAAGGATTATACACAAAAGTGAAATCAATCAAAGCAACTTCCCATTCACCATCAAAGTACACAGATTCTGAGTCCTTTTAATCATTTATGCGGCGAATGATTGTAACTAAAAATAATTTTTGGTAAAACATGTATCCAAGTTTTATTACCTTGATGTACAAAGTAATTTTTCAATCTTTCTCTCAAACTTCGATTAAATGTTTTTACATAACAATCTTTTAATTGAGAGAATACTGAGTAATGGTTGACTTTGATAACTTCTTTTACTTTGCTATTATAAAATTCTTTACCTAAAATAAATTAAATTTATTTGAATTAATTAAATTTCTTACCCAAATCAGTTTGTAAATTACGAGGTTGACCATCTTTAAACAATATTTTAATTGCAATGGCCATTTAATTAGCAGATTTAGTTTTGTTGGAATAGCACGGGCATATTGGGATTGGGTTTGGTTGGGAATCTTTTCAACATTGGTTTATTTAAACTGTATGCTAGTTGGTTTGATAACCATTTTTGAGTCTCTTTTTTAGAATTATCCACTCTTTTTGTTAGTTTTTCTACACCTTCAAAACCATCTGGATCTTTTTATGTTATAATCTTAGAAAATTACACTTAAATTTTTTGTAAAATTATAACTTAAAATTACAATAAAAATTAACATTAAAGATTTTACAACAGAAAATATATATTAAAAAATGTGCCAAAAATTTGAATTTAAAGCAATCCGCCAAAAAAATTTCAAAAAAATTTCAAGATATTCGAGATTAAATTACGAGATTAATTTAATCCGCAGCGAACCCCCCCCCCCCATATTTTTATTATGCAATGGTGTGTATGCGAAGTGTCCTACTAACCACCTACTCTTAACTCGCAAATTGTATCTTTATATTGAAGGCCAAATATATTAATAACCCCTCCCCCCTCGATTACAGAATCATTAAACTGTAAAAAACAAAATTTTATAATTTGTGATGCGTAAAATATTTTTAACTATTGTTGTTATGTAATTTTTACGGTCAGTCAAAATAGCAGCATAAACTTTGATTTTCAGTATATTTTTCATTTAAAATCAAAGATTTGTTTAAATTAGAAAAATATTTTGATAAATAATTTTAAATAAATAAAAAATATCAAAAACTTAAAACATTTATCATTGGTCAGGGCGATTATTCAGACTGGACCGTTTGGTTTGGAAACTCTAGCTTTCAACCCATCTTGTTGCTTGAGTGATAAGACAAGTTCGCATATGGACGGTTCAACTTCTATTCGTGGTTTCAAGGGACAGTCCAATTTCTTGCCTGAGATATTTCTTAGTTCCGCTGGTACTTTTTAACTGATAAGGAAGTATGTTAGCCTCAACGCTAGAAGGAGAACCTACAGCGTTTTTAGTTCTTTGTTTATTCCGGATTTGGATTTGACTCCTTGAGTGGTGGATCGGGAGATATTCTCTGGTATCTTTCTCTGATAGGTGATGAGAGGGAATAATGTTTGCTAGCTCAGCTAGTCCACAGCGGAGAAACCCAACTGTCAACTCATGTTCAGTATGTACAGCCATTAAGCTTTACTTTGATCCGTAATGGACAGTCGGTGAGAACGGTTTTCCGTAATCAAATCATCTCGAGTTAAAATCAAAACTCAAGATCAATATTAATTTAATATAATTTATTATTAAATTTATTATTAACCATTTCTAAAAACATTTGGATCATTTTTAAATGAAATTTTTCATTCATCACTTGAAATAATTTTAGAATTAATTAAAACAAAAATATTAAAGTTCGAATTCGCAATCGCTTTTAAAATACAAATTAATAATTTTATACGTATTAAAAAGTTCACACTTTAACATTTATTTTTACATTTTTGTAGTCATGGTCAACGTGACGTCAGTGAGCAGAGTGACCACGCTTGAGCCGAGTGACCATTTGCGGTTCTGTTGAGATTTTGCAGTAAAATATTAGCTGCAAAATATGTTTTTCAACTTTGTTGATTTATGCATTTTGTAAGTACGAGAAAACTATTTAGATTTGTCAATTGTTACTTTTATTAGATTATTTTTACTTTCATTATTGATGTTTTTATGTCAAATTTGTAATAAATTTAATTTCACAGAAATTACTTCTGAATTTCTCAGAGAAAAATATGAAAAACAGACCGATATTTGACATGGGGGAGGGAGCCATTCTAAGGCAGGATAACAAGAAAATTTACAAACATTTTTAATTTTAAATAAAAATAATAAAAGTCAAAACGTCACCTTATGAAATTTTTATTATTAATTTAGTTTTTTCTGACTTTGATAAAACAAATTATAAAATATTGGAGCGTCATATTTTAAATTATATAAAATTGTTAATATATGTTGGCGTGTATAAATTTTTGGGAAATTCTTATTTATACATTAAAAGTGTTTTAACTGAAAACCAACGCCTATAATAAAATGAAACATCAATGAAATTATATTATAGGACATTCATGGTGATGTAATTTGTTCGAACGAATAACAACTTTACTAAAGAAAATCAGAAAGTAGAAGAAAAAATTTTACACGCAAGCACAACACACAGTATAAAACACAAGCAAACTTCGAAAATGTTCAGATAAATAACAAGTCTATATATTACCATATTATAAATTAATACAGTCAATTCTTTTTATATGCGTCATAAACGTTCCTCAAAACCCGGATAAAAAATTGTTATTATTTTTATTATTATTATTTATATTACTATTATTAATATTTTTGTTTTGATTGTTATTATTTTTATTATTTTTATTTATTATTATTATTATTATTATTATTATTATTATTATTAAACGATAACGCCAATAAAAAACCTTTCGTACGATATATTTCGATAGCACAGCTATCATCTTCAGGTACTCAAAACCAACTAAAAATATTATGAATTAACATTTAATTTAAACAAATTATTTTTTATTAATTTAATTTTTTAATAAATAAATATTTTTAAAAATATATTTTAAATTAATTTTAAATTTTTTAATTATATTCTAATTTTTAAAAATTAATGTAATTTAAAATTTTCAATTATTTAATTAATATTAAAAAAACAAACATGATTTAACATACGTAAACTATTTAAAAACATTCAAAACATTCGTAGTCACAGCACTCTGCACATTAATCATTGGATCCAAAGATTAATGTGCTGAGTGCTGTGACTACGAATGTTTTGAATGTTTTTAAATAGTTTACGTATGTTAAATCATGTTTGTTTTTTTAATATTATTAAAATAATTGAAAATTTTAAATTACATTAATTTTTAAAAATTAGAATATAAGTAAAAAATTTAAAATTTAAAATTAATTTAAAATATATTTTTAAAAATATTTATTTATTAAAAAATTATATTAATAAAAAATAATTTGTTTAAATTAAATGTTAATTCATAATATTTTTAGTTGGTTTTGAGTACCTGAAGATGATAGCTGTGCTATCCATATATATCGTACGAAAGGTTTTTTATTGGCGTCATCGTTTAATTAAATCGTTGCCAAATTTATTTAATTATTTATTATTATTATTATTATTATTATTATTATTATTATTATTATTATTATTATTATTATTATTATTATTATTATTATTATTATTATTATTATTATTATTATTATTATTCTAAATATTGTTAAATATAACCAGTCTTTTACATTGATAAGAAAATGCTTTACATGAATCATGCAATTCATAATACAATCACAATAAAGATAGACGAAATCAAATGTTATAATGAATAAATTTACTCAATCTCTTATCATTGTTTTTTGCGATTTCTGAATTTTTCTTACGCTTGTTGTGTTGTAAAAATTCATCGGAATTTTTCTCCTGCTTTGCAATCTTCTCCTTGTAGTATTCATCATCTGTGACTTGCCAATGTAGTACGGGTAACTAATTTGAATATAATCTATTCTCTATTTGTGTCTTTTCTAAATTATAATTTTGACTTTTTTAAAGTATAAAGGTCAGATTAGTTATATATAATTTATTAGCATAGAAAAGTTCTAAAAACATTAAAATATCTACAAAAAATTATTTCCGAGTTCAACGGCAGTACGACTTTTAATGTTTATTTTATTATATTTATGTTGAATTATTTTTATTAATTGCAGAAGTCTGGTAGAATGCCATGCACGTGGTAGTACCATATTTTGGCAGAGTGCATGATATTGGTCGTAGCACATTCTTTCAGCAGACCTTTTGTTTTAATTTAACCGATTCCAAGTTTAAGTATCAGATTATATGTTAATGGAGGAACTGAGCATAAAGCTCCGATTATGCAGGTAAAAAGTTCTACTTTATATTCAGGTTTGTCACTCTGTATTTCTCTCTGAATTGAGCTATTTTTCAATATTTCCTTAATCAGTCAACTCAAAGTATAATAAAGAATCAATCGAACATTTGATGTCTGTGATAAATATTTTTTTCAGTGTCAATAATAGTGCGATCTACACGCTCTTTGGAAGTAAGAACAAGAGAACACGAACGATCAATCACGACCATAAATCTTGGGTTCTTTAATTAGCTGGTTATTATTTTAACGCAATCATTGTGTCTTCTTCTTTACGACATCGCCTACAAAGTCTAGCATCTCTTTTTCTATAAGGAGTTCATTGATGCTAAGAGTATTTGTTCACGCCCTGTGGATAAAATTCCATGCAAATTCAGAAAGACTGCTTTTGAAAATGTCTTTATTGATTTTAGGCGATAAATTATTATTCGCTGCAATCATTAATCCAGTCGAAACTTTCTTGAAGTGTAGGATCTTTCACTCTGAGACGACGACTCGTTACAAATTTTAGTGAATCAATATTAATTTTCCTAGAATATTCGCAATTCAAAGCAAAAAGTCGGAAAAGGGGCACGATTGTTTGGGTATGGTATTCATCATGCAAATCAACGCACGAAGCTCCTCCATTTTCAGTTTCAAATATATTATCAAATTAAATAATTAAAATAATTCATTTAAACAAATAATAAATAATATTTCATTAATAAAAATCAACTTAACTTAAACAAACTGTAAATATTTTAAACCCCCATTTAAAAAGTTTTAATTATTTTAATAACTAAGAACTTTTTAAATGGGGGTTTAAAATATTTAAATTTTGTTTAAATTAAGTGAATTTATTTGTAGCATTATTTATTATTTGTTATTATTCTTTATTATTCTACCAACTTGGAATTAAAATATTATGTAGTTAAATCACAATCCTATTTTACCGAATTCTTTTAGAATGTTGATAATTGGAAGTTCTGGTTCTTGGAAAACAGGTTTTTTCTAAAACAATTGATCAACCTGAAATGCAAATAATTTTTCATGGATTAACCTGTAGTTTATCAATACAAGACATTGTGAGTTTATATCCAAATCAAGATAAAATTTCTGATGATTCATCTATAAGAGATTTATGTGAAGCTATTTCATATGAAACCCCTTCAGGATGCTAGAAATTAAACTCTATAATTTCTTCTGCTCAAAAAATCGGTGTATCAATGAGTAATAAATATCATAAAATCTTTCCGTGTGAAAATTTAGATCGAACACGCAAGAATTTAATAGTTTTTGATGATTGTGTTAATATGAAAAATCAAGAAATTATGGAATCACATTTTACTCGAGGTAGACATAATTGTAATGTAATTTATTTAGTTCAAAAATATTATGATTTACCATATAGAAGTATTCGTTGTAATTCTAATTTTTTAATATTCTTTCAATTTGGAAAAATAAATAAAGATAGTATTTTAATCATTTGTTTAATAATACTTTAGATAAGGAAGAGTTTAATAGATTTTGAAAATCATTTATCTATAAAATATAATTATATTACATTAGATAAAGAAAAGAATAAAGTATATGAAAAAATAATTAGTTAATTTTCCTAAATAAAAATGACAAGAAATGTAACTGGATTTGATATTAATAAATATATAAAAGATTGTAAATTATTAAATATTCAAGAAAATATTTGGAATAAAAATTTAATCACTAGAAAACTACAAGAGCAAAACTTTAATTTAAATGAATACAGAATTTAAAAAACCAATAATTGATGATATTAAAGAAGTAAAAACTGAAGTAACCTCCAGTCAAGAGAAGCCTCTTCAGGATACAATATAGTTTCAAGAGAAAGAAATAAAAACTAGTAAATAAATGATAAAACAAGTTAAACCAATAAAATTAGAATAGAATGTAAATACTAAAACTTTGAAAGTTGAATCAATTACACCGAAAATCCAGACTGTATACATTCATGAAAAAAACAAGTGTGTTAACTATTGGTGATAAAAAAGTTTATATTAACTACAGATGGAAAGAATATATATATATATATATATATATATATATATATATATATATATATATAACAAGATAATAAAGAGGAAAAAATTCTTACAGAAGGATTGAAAAAAACAATTGAAGGAAATACATTTAATTCAGAGGATAAATTACATGTTTCAATAACTGATATTGAAACCTATTCGAGTATAACAAAAGATGTTACATTTATTACAAAAATCGATTATTATGAAAAAAAATGTATTGTAAAACCACCAACATATGACGTTTTTAAAGATGCAGGCATTCAACGTGAAAATGTTAAACTCAAAATTAAAAAAATTAAAGAATCAATTAAAAAAACGCAAGGTAAAAAATAAAAGGTAAATTTTTGGAGAGCAGTGACTTGCAGTCAGAGCGCAGCGACCCTTCAGTAGACGAGACTAAATTTTATTTTCTATTTGATAATCCATGTGAATTATTTTATGAATTAAGAAAATATTTAGCTTCTTGAAAAGCTGGGAACAATAATTGTGAAAATCATATAAATGCAATTTTGTAAAGATTATTAGAAAAGATATTAAAAAATTGATAAAAAACAATATACTAAATTTCTTAAATAAAAACAATATCTTAAATTTTTTAATAATAAATAGAATTTCGATTTTCAATTTGGATAAAAATAGTAAATTTCGTCACTTATTGAAAAAGAAAGATTATCTAGAAGTTTTACCATCAACATCAACTGTAGAAGCAACTTATCAACCTGCAAATTTATTGTTTCAAATTCAACAATCAACAAATCCACTCGATATTTGCAATTAATGGTTATATTATAAAATTGAAATTACTGGTGTTGATGCTACAGAGGATGTAACTCTCGAACATAATTGGTTTTTAAATTTATTTCACCAGATATCAATAACTTTAGGGTCAACACAAGTTGAAAATATAAGATATCCTGGGGAAACAAGTTCATTATTACAATTTTTTATGACTGATGCTAAATTTAAAAACCAATATGGTCAATCAAGTGGATGGATTCCTGATAGTGGAGATGGTGATGAAAAAAATAAAGGATACAAAATTAGAAAAATTTTGTATGAAACTAAAACATTTGAAGGAAAGAATCCTTTAAAAAATATATTTGGATTCTTTCAAAAATATAAGAGAATAATTTATTTGATACCATTTGAATTGAATATGCAAATGAATAATAATTATGAAAAATGTTTTTATGGAAAAGTTTTAAAAGCATATTCTAAACCAAAAATAAAATTTCAAAATATAATGTTGATAGTACCATCAATAACTTGTAATCCACATTTAGAAGCTGAAAGTTTAGAAAGATTAAACATGAACTTAAAACCAATCAATGTGAATTTTCTTCAAATAATACCAGCATGTATAGATATTCTAGGAAGTACATTTTCATAGAAACCAACTATGTTAAATTCAAGATCTTGATTTATTCTAATAGGAATTAAAGATTCAACAATTAATTATACAACAAATAATTCAAAATTTATTCAATCAATTAAAATCTTTAAGTATTCTATTAAATACAAATTATTATCCTGCAAAACCAATAGTGTTTGATAAAGCAAAAAACTATCAGTTGATGAAAATTATTTTTCAACGTGTAATGCATTTTTAGTTGAACCACAATTAAGCATGATGGATTTTAAAAATTTATATTCGATATTTTGTGTTGATGTTAGTGAACAGGATGATAAACTAGCAATTAATGGAGTAAGTATAACAATAGAAATAACAAATGATGTTGGATTTAAAGGAAAATGTTTTTTTGTGTTTTGGTTGAAAAAGAATTAAATATTGAAATAGGTAGTGGAAAGATGATAAATATAAATTAATATATAAAATGTCTGGGTTGAATAAAGTTTTTAAATTTATGGAGTAAAGCGACCTATCAAAGGGGATTGAAGAAGATATTAAAGAGATTAAAAATATTAAGCAAAGAGACTCTGTTAAAATTAGTTTGATGCCAGGAACTCCTGAATATGACGAATTTATCAATTTATGTCGAGAAGCTTTAAATGATCCTTCGAGGGGTTTATGTTTATTTGTAAATGAAGACGAACTGGTTACGCATAGAGATGGTTTTTTGTTGTTCTTCCTTCAGTCAAATAATTGTTTTATAAAATGGAGGGTAATTTAGAAAAAAATGGTTAATATTTGATCCATAAAATATTCTACATATTTACGTTTTAATTTTCCAAAATCAGAATTTTCAACTAATTTTCCAACTCCTTTAGAATTAAATAAAGATTATAATTATGAAGTTGGTTTAGCATGGTTTACAACATTTAATACAATTTTTAATATTACAAAAAATAAAAATGAATTTGGTATTAGCTAGTGGATATATTTCGATAACAATTCCACCTGGTGCATATGAATTAGATGTTTTATTTAAATTAGTAATTGAATTGATTAAAACGAGATATACTGAAGGAAGTAATGTTACTTTTTCATTTATTTCAACAAAAACACTTGTTGATTAAAAAAGGTGTTTTATTTCCAGATAATAATAAGTTTGGTGAATTTTTAAGGTTCACAGGTTAAACGTATGAAAATAATTCAAAAGATGAATTATTTATTGGAGAAAATATTACAAATATTTCAAATAAATTTAACATGTGATTTAATAGAACATATTTAATTGATATTTAATGGAACATATCAATATGGAAAAAGAGATAATTGTTTATATAGTTTTCCATATGGAACTGTTCTTCATGGATATAGAATTGTACAACAAACACCAACACCGTTGTATTTACCATTGATTACAAAAACTATTTCAAGTATAAATTTTAGAATTTTAGATCAAGATGGTGTTTTGATAAATTTTAATAGTGAAAATATTTCTTTTTGTTTATACTTGAGACAAGTTTAAGACTTAGGGTTGAACCCGACGAAGAGATTCTTGGATAGATATGGTGGAGATACTAAAAAAAACTTTTTATTTGCGAGATGTTACAAGAGATTTAGGATTAATATGTAAAGTAATTATGAGAGATGAAATTTAAAACTATTTAAATTCAGAAAATATTATTTTTAATTTACAAACAACAAAAGAACAAGGATCTCATTGGATTTTTTGTTCTATAAAATAAAAAATTTATTTTGATTAATATGGAATTATTCTAGTGAATAAAATGAAATCATATTTAAGGGATGGTTATATTTATAATACTTGGCAAGTTCAAAAAGAAGGAACAAAAATATAAGGAATCTCTTTTGTCATACTCTCAAGAATAGATTTAGAATAACTATTTTTAAGTAGAATTGCAACCAATGATTCCATAGTTTTTACTTTACATGTTTTACATGCTCACGATTTTCAAATACTAAAAATATATCATCAACGTACCTTCTGTTCATAGTTTATTTAGTTAAATTGTAAGATGAAATTCTCTTTTCCAAATTTCACATGAAAATAGAAGCTATTGTGAGAGCCAATGGAGAACACATAGCAACCCCATCCACCTGTTTATACCACCTGTTATTAAAAAGAACATTTAATTAGTCGAAACTATTGAGTTATGCTGTAATATGTGGAAAGAAAATATGAATGCACATGACACAGTTAATGAAATTGCATTTCGTAAATTACTCGTATTTGGAACATCGAATATGAATTTATTTTTAAAATCTGTCTGCGGTGTTTGTGTATGTTTACGGTAGCCATATTAATAATTCAACAATTTGTTTTAATTAAAATAAATTAATTTTTTAATGGTGGCTTATAGCCCGACACAATCCATTATTCTGCATTTTTCGCTTTTGAAGAATAAGATTGGATACTTTCCGCTTCTTTTCACATATGTTGATGTTATTCATTTTCGAACTTCATTCCTTCTACTTGATAGCATATTCCTCTGTAATTAATATTACTAATCATTTTCTGCTATCATTCAAATTATAAACAAATTAAATTAAATTTTATTAATTCAAATGGAATTCGTAAATGATGCAGTATATCAAATTGTAGGACCAAGTGGTAGTGGATAAACTTTATTTGTATGTAATGTATTACAATCAAACTTGTTTAAATCGAAATTCAATAAAATATATTGGCGTTGGGTGTTGATGGAGAGCACGGATTAACTCAAAATCAGTTTTGTAAATTAATAATGACAATAATTAAGGAATTCGATAAAAAGCGGTCGTCTAGGTTACGTCAAGACGACGTTATAATTGTAGACGATTTAAATCAAGAAGCAAATAAAGAAAACTATTTTAATAATTCGTTCACAAAAATCAATAATATTGTGGTGTTAAAGTGATTTTCATAACATAATATTTATTGCATCAGGGAGGAAGTCATCGAACTCATAATTTAAATGTTTATATACCTAGTCATTTTTAAATATCCACTCGATCAAACGATTATTGACTTCTTAGCCAGACAAGCTTATCCAAACAATAGAAAATTTTTTATTGTTTAATTATAAGATACCACAAGTATTTCCCTTATAAATTTAATCTTTGACTTTACACAACAATGTATTGCTGATATACGTATCAGAACAGATATTTTTAATGAAACATTTGTTAATATTTATATACAAAATTGAAAACAATAAATTAAATTAATCATGGTATTTAAAAAAGTACTTGTCAAATACGAAATTGATACGAAAAAAGTGATTCGTAAAAAGATTATCAAAAAACGTACTAAGAAACCAAAAGTAAAGAAAAATTTAAAGAAAAAGAAGTGGATTAAATAAGAAACAATAAACATTCCAGAAAATAGTAAACATTAAATTTGAATGCAGTTTACCATATTTCAAGGCCTTGGTAAAGACTCAAAATAATAAAAGATAGCAATTTTACAAGCTTTCCCTCTATATGTTATTGACGATTAACTTGACGTGATTGTAAATATAGTTCGAGGTAATGTAAATAGTAGTAAAGCTAAAAGAGTAGTATTACAAAAACATAAGAGATCCCTTTTATCATTGGTAAACACTAAAAATAGACGTTTAATGAAAAGAATAATGTATAAACAAAAAGGTGGGTTCTTGGGTACATTAATTCCAATAGTTTTTATCGGCAATTAGTGCATATTCATCTTTAAGATCTTAATGGGTTTACAACACTCTAAACCCGATAAAGTCGATTTAAATATTTTAACATCTTGTTGTAATAAAGAAGGAACAATAACCAAAAATCAACTCAAAACAATAAGGACAAATCCAAAAGATCCAGATGGTTTTGGTGGTGTAGAAAAACTAACAAAAAGAGTGGATAATTTTAAACAAGAAACTCAAAAATGGTTATCAAACCAACTAGCATGCAGTTTAAATAAACCAATGTTGAAAAGATTCCCAACTAAACCCAATCTTCATACAAAACAAGGGGAATCAATGATTTCTGGCAAATGAACTTGATGGAAATGATACCTTATTTGAGAATCAACAAGGGCTACAAATATATTTTAACTTGTATTGATGTTTTCAGTAGATATGCCCGTGCTATTCCAACAAAACTAAATCTGCTAATGAAATGGTCATTGCAATTAAAATATTGTTTAAAGATGGTCAACCTCGTAATTTACAAACTGATTTGGGTAAGAAATTTAATTAATTCAAATAAATTTAATTTATTTTAGGTAAAGAATTTTATAATAGCAAAGTAAAAGAAGTTATCAAAGTCAACCATTACTCAGTATTCTCTCAATTAAAAGATTGTTATGTAAAAACATTTAATCGAAGTTTGAGAGAAAGATTGAAAAATTACTTTGTACATCAAGGTAATAAAACTTGGATACATGTTTTACCAAAAATTATTTTTAGTTACAATCATTCGCCGCATAAATGATTAAAAGGACTCAGAATCTGTGTACTTTGATGGTGAATGGGAAGTTGCTTTGATTGATTTCACTTTTGTGTATAATCCTTTTCTGTATTATAGTAATTCTTGACTACTTTATGAATCGATAAAGAGTGGTAGTGAAATAAAATATTTGAAAATAAATAATCAAAATCATATTTTTAAATTAATAAATCCAAAATATACTTTAGATTTTGACATGTTTATTGAAAAATTTGAGAATATGGTTATTGTCTGTCCAGATGTTCCATTTAAAGTAACATTCCCCGATATTCAAAACACATTTAGTTTTGAATTAAAATCTACATCTATCATTAGTGAAAGGGATCATTGTCGAATAGAATCACCAAAATTTACAGACGATGGTGTTTTGGAACAGTTTGTGATAATTATAAGTTATGAAGAAAATTCAAAATATGAAAAATATTTTGAAGATAATTTATTCATAAACACCTTGACAGAATTAAAAGGTCATTTGTTGTAATTTAATCCTTCTCTTTTTAAAGAATTTGATAATTCAAAATAATGAATTGGTCAAAATAACATTTGCAGATGACATTTCAAATATATCTTTTGACGCAAACTTAGCAAAATCTTTGGGATTAAAAGTTTCAAACCTTACAGAAAAAAATATAGTAGGCACTAAAATTCCAAAATTATTACATCATCATCAACAAATGTTCATTTATTCAAATAATATTGAGCTAATAAATTTTGGAGATGTTAGAGTTCCACTATTAAAATCTATTTGAATTAAAAAATATGATCAAGGAGAAATTGTTCAATTAGAAGCGAAGAATCCAATGTACCTTCCAGTATGTATGGTACACCCTCTCTAGTATGGGTTTGAAGCAGGAGACCATCTCTATTATTAGGGAACTTTATAAGAATATAATGACATTCTTTCTTTGATTATCAGGGTGCCTTATCTGAACCTGTTCCTTTACCAAAAGGTGTTAAACAGGGTTGTCCCTCTCAATGACTCTTTTTTGTCTTTCGATTGACTACATACTTAAGACTATTTTAACTGATTTCCTTTTTTAACTTCACGATCTTAACATCAGTATTCTTGCATTTGCTGATGATATAGTTCTTATATCAGACTCTTTTCGGAATATCGAACGTGCTTTGGAAAAAACGGTTGAGTTAGCGTCATTTGCGAATTTGAAACTTAAACCTTCAAAATCTGGATACTTATCCTTTAATAATGTAAAATCAGACATCTTTAAGCTTTATCTATATAATGAACAAATTCCTATTATATCAGATGAGAACAAGCATAAATACCTTGGGGTTGACTTTTCTTATAAACGTAAACAAAATATCGATGGACGACTGGAATCTGCACTTGCAATTACTAGTTCTATGTTCAAATCTTATCTACATCCGGCACAGAAACTTAACGCCTATAAAACTTTCATTCATTCAAAATTAATCTTTTCTTTACGAAATTGTGTAATTGGTCATAGGATTCTTGACTCTGACCGCAAACATGTTACTCAAGGACGCGTAAAGCAACTTAGCTTTGACCAAAATATTAAAGGTCTTCTTAAAACTATAATTGGAGATAAATTCCACTCTGTTAACAACTTCTTTCTTTACGCACACTGTAAACTTGGTGGACTCGGTATTACTTCCACATTTGATGAATATTTGATACAGAGTGTCACTGGTATCACTAGACTTTTCCACTTGTCAAACTTAACCTTTAGAAATATGCATATCACAGAATTAGCCCAAGGTCTGAGTGGAAATTCGATGCTGGATTGAAATGGCTTAATTGTGATATGTTAAAAAATTCTCATATACTTCTTTCTTTAACAAATTCCATAAATCGGCACTTGCCATTAAAAGGAAATTTTCTATAAACATCAAGTATAACTTTATAGATGATAACTTTTCACTTGAAATATCAAATAAAAAGCGTACTTCTTATATCAATGTTTATAACTTAAATACACTTTCAAAAGAATTTCCTGACTTTGTCGGCTTTCATTTGCAAAACAATGGTGTCTCATGCATGTGCAGGGACACATTGCATTTGCGATTGGCGATAGTATAACAGCTAAATACCTTATTACAAACGACATTCTTAATGATGCACAGTACAACTTCTTGATACGTGCGAGAAAACACCTTCTTCAATTTAACTTTACATCATTTAGGTTAAAGAACAAAATGAATTCAAAGTATAGACTGTGCCATCAAGATGAGGAGACACTTGAAATCAAGAAATTAGATACTAAACTGAATGTTGTAAATTATTTAATAGCAGATCGTTAGAATAAAAAAATCAGTGGAATATTCTACGAACAAGAACTCCAAGTCATTCTAGCTCCCACAATATTCAGAAATCAAAAGATTTTAAAAGCCAAAATGGTTGGTAAATATAAAATATGATACGTTAAATGGCATGGAAACGAAACTCCAATTTGGATATTATCATTTCAATTGATCCACATGTTAAGTTTTATAAGATTTTACCTAGTAGTAGATATTCTCTTATTTATCCAAATAATGAGGCTAGTAATTTTAATGAACACTATCAAAATCCGGTTTATTTGGATGGTGAATAGGAAGTTGCTTTGATTGATTTCACTTTTGTGTATAATCCTTTCCGTATTTTAGTAATTCCTTGGTACGTTATGAAACGATAAAGAGTGTTACTGAAATAAAATATTTGAAAATAAATAATCAAAATCAAACTTATGAATTAATAAATCTAAAATAGACTCCTGGTAATGATTTACATTTAACATGTGTTGGGCTCAGAGCCAAAATTAAAACAAAATTACAAAACCAATTTAAACAAAAAGGTGAAAATTGTATAAGTTAGAACCAAATGATTAATGTAGTTTGGAAATTGTCAATATGGCTGCCGTTACATAAACACGCACCGCAAGAAGAGACCAAAAATAAAATAAAACATATTAATTAAAACAAATTAAAAATATAACAAAAATTAAATAAAACAATTAATTAATTAAAATTCGGAAAAATGCCTACAGATGCAAAAAGAAACATACGAAAAATAAAATAAACTGCCAAAACCTTGCAAAATAAGGTTTAGAAAAAACACAGGCAGAAGAGGCAACCAGAAAACAAAATATTGGGGTTTAAAAATAATATTTTAAGAAAATAATAATAAAAAAAAAATCCAACAATAAAATATTAATATATCAAAAAATAAAGAAAAATATATAAAAAATTACACAAATAATTTGAAATTAATAAAATAATTTAAAAACCCTAAAAATGGCGAAAAATCGCCCATTGGTCGCACACAGGCACAAAAATAATATATATACGGCAGTCATTTTCATAATTTCTAACCGAATTTTAACAGACTTAGACCATTTTAGTCCAGCAGAAAATTTTTAGAAAATTTGTAGAAATTTTTAGACTAGCAGTGAATCATTCTTAGACCAAATTTTGTATGCCAATTTATGCCAATTTTTTCAAATCTGGTTGCATGACTGTGGATTGTAAGTACTGTTATTTTTTGTATAAATATATATTTCGGTGTTAAAGTTTTGATTTTATTCTGGATGGTCGTGGAATCTTTTGGTGAATTTTTTGGTGCCCTAAAATCTTATTTATAACAAGTATTTCAATAGACGGTTCATGGGACGGATCTCGTGCCGGCTAGTGGGTGAAAACCCTTAGTTGATCTCGTGGGTCATGCCTCGTGAACCATACAATTGTGGGGTTTTTGGGTTTCGCTAACCTTGACCCCAAATGAAAATTATTTTTCTACCCCCAATAGTTACCCGTTGCTAAACAACGTTGGAGATGCAACTATTGGTTTTTAAGGTCGCGAAAGGTGAGCACCACATAGAAACTACTCTGGCCCGACCTCAAACTGGGTCCAACGCACTGCCGTTAGAAGGCCTGGGTGCGATTTTATTTTTTCTGGTCCCCTGCTTATCTCATAAATTTTCTCTGTTTCCTGCTTCCTCTCGTCAGTTATTCGTAAATCTTCCTTTTTCTTTTCTTGGCTACTATGGTAGTTGAGTGTGGAGAATTAATTTAAGTCAACAAATCAAACGTTTATTAATCATCATAACACTACTGTAACTGTCGCCCTTCAGTTCTTGCAGCTCGGCGTTTCGCACGCTGCGTTTTTCCTGGTCGATGCTTAGTAACTTTGGTTGCCGGCATTGTGGTGGATGTCGCTTCGCGGTAGGCCAGTTGGGCCGATGCAATGACAAGGGGGTAGGTTACCGCGCTGCCTTCCTGGCAGGCCGATACTGCTACCTCAAGGCTTCGTATCTGGATCTTTTGCGCCTGGGTGAGTTGTTTCTCCTCAGCCCACCCCCGTTGCGCCGTCATCATCTTCTGATATATCTTCTTGGCTTATCTGGCTCAATCCAGGTGGCCTTAATCTGCTGAATCTCTTGATTCAGTTGGGAAATTTGTTGTAGTAAATTCCGGTTAGTCGCATAAACTTGGTAGAACTCTTGTTTCGGAACTCGGGGAGGACTCATAGCTAAATATAAATTATTCAATCAATGTTATTATATATACAGAGTTGGGTTATTAGTCGTATCCCACCCGTGAGGCTATGTTTCAAGGACATTATTTACACATGTTTTCACCTTACGTAACAATTTTATCGACCCGATGCTCTAAGAAATCGCTAACAAAAATTGATTAATTATATCACAAGTTGTGTAAATCAGCGTGAGTTAAATCGAGGATTGTCATTTTCATGTCTTCGGCTTTTTCGACTTCTCGCGTAGGAATGGTCCTGATGGCTTTTTTTCAATCATACTATATATAGTCAGGGGGTATTTTCTGACTCTCAATAAAAAGCCTAAGATAAAAATTGGCTTGAATCACCTATAAATAAAAAAGCATATAAATATTTTCTCGATTAAAAAGCCTAAACAATATTTCTTTGATTAAAAAGCATAAGTAATTTTTCTTGATAAAAAAAGCATAATAAAATTAGCTCAAGTCGCCTACAATGTTCACACTATGGTCATGGATGATTTTACCTTGTAAAAAAACAATGCAACATTTGGTCTCAATATTTTCTATAGGTAAATATAGATATAAAATAAAAATGGCTTGAATCGCCTACCGATAAAAAATTGTCAGGGGTATTTTATAGGCTTGTTAAAAAACACTTGTAACATTTGGACACACAATTTTCATAGGAAAATTAGGCTCTAGATAAAAATAAATTGAAATACCTAAAGTAAATTAAGGTAAATTAAAGTACATTAGAATACATTTAAGTAAATCAAGGTTCCTAATGTAAATTAAGAAACATTAAAGTACATTTAAGTAAATTAAGGTTCCTAAAGTAAATTAAGGTGTCTAGAGTAAAGTATGGTAAGTTAGGTAAGAATATTTTAAAATTAAATAGAGGGTCAACAGTTAAGTTACATAATGGTAATTTTTAAAGCTGAAAATTTTAAAAGCAGTTATAGTTGGCAAATTACCTAAGGTAAGAATTTTTTAAAAATAAATAGAGGGTGACAAGGTAAATTACATAAGGTAAGAATTTCTAATGTTAGAGTCGACAAAATTATATGATAAAGTTTTTTAAATAAAATATTTAGTATAGTGTAATTGATCAATTATTATACATTTTTTAAATGATAAAACTTTTAAAAAAATTTTACAATGATAATTTTTATACATGAATTTTAAATAAAATTTTTAGTATAATTTTATCGATGAATTTTTTATATATGATTTATAAAGATGAAATTTTTAGTATAATTTTACAATGAAATTATTAAAGAAATTTTCAAAATAATAATAATAATAATAATAATAATAATAAATTCATCAACAATCAAAGAAAAAGTTAACTTAATTGGTATCAACTTCTGAATACTGATGACCCATAGACACTGAAAAATTCATTGATTAATAACTGAACAACAATCACTGGTCCTGTATACAAATGACTGAGTACTGTACAACTCACTATATACATACTAGGTATTGAATATTTTACTTATTCATTAAAATTCCCTATTTAAATAATATTTACCCTTTGAACACCGATATTCAACCAACTAAACCCACTTAAAAATAAAATAAAATTTTCTCTCAATCATTTCCAGTTAAATTACTTGATTATTCACTATACACACACTCACAATATGTTATCAATAACTAGTTACTGAAAAAATCAATATTAAAAAATTGTTTATCGCCCAAGAAATCAATAAACAAAAGTGCATAAATATTTGAACAATCAAAAGAAATACAGTTTCAATTACAAATTTTATTAACTTCACTCTTTTTCGATCCTTGATGTCTCCAAATTGTTTAGTTGCTATCAAGAAACTATTAACTATTAATCAATTGTTGTATTTTCTCTGAATAAATATTTATTGCTTTGTTTACATTCTTATGTGATTTATTGAAATTATTTTGTAAAACTTAATAGTTTTGTTAAAAACCTTTGAAATTTTTCTACTATTTTTGTAATATTTTTAATTTCATCCAACAATGAACAATTACTAAAAGTTATTTTCAAAGATGAATTTCAACCTTTTCATTTAATTTTCACATGCCCCTAAGTTTATTATTTGCTAACTCATCAAAAAATTACTTAAAAATAATTTTTATAGATTTTCTAATCTTTTCACTCCAACTCTTATTGTTTACTGAATGATAAATAAATTAGTAACTACAAGTAGTGGTTAATCTAATAGCTAGTGAAAAGAAACTTGATTAGAAAAATATTCTTAAATTATTTCTCAAAACATATATTACTTTCATTGTACTTGGAATAAATTTTCATATATTTATTGAAAATGATTTGACTCTTAAAATTATTAACTAAAAGATGCTAAAAGTTTGAATAAAACTGATAGAAAAAAAATACACATACAATTAATATCTACCGCATTACTAAAATCAAATAATTATCAACTACTACCAAATATGTTAAATATCTGATACCATGCTTCAGTGCATACTAATATCACTTACTGAAAACACCAATTTATACGACAAATGTATGAGATTGTTTATTAGTGTTTGTAAAAGTTATTTTTATTAAATTATGGTTAGCTGGTGAATAGAATCTGATTAAAGTAGTAGGAAAGATGTAAATTTTAAATAAATTTGATTCAATTTTTTAGTTCTTTAAATAAAATCTTTTAAATAAAGCTTCAGCTTAGTAGCAAATTGTAAAGAAAATATCACTTATCTATTAAAAAATTAATTAAATTAACTAAGTTGTAAAATATTTGAAAAAATTTGTTAGATCATTGTTTAAAATTTTATAAGGTTGTTAGGTAATTGTTATAGTTACTTGTTGAATGAAAATTAATGTATGTTATCGACTGCTCATAGTATTTAATTTTACAATTTCTATTCATTCCTGGAAAAAATAGTAAATATTTAAATTATTCAGAAAATTATTAATAAAAGCATAAATAATGGGTAACAAAAAGTTTTTAAATACTAGTCAATTTTAGTTTTTAATTAAATTAAATTACAAATATATTAATAAAATAAAATAAAATAAATACTTATTTGTATAGAATTGTTACATGAATCAATCAATTTCTTAGAACTGAAATCTTATCGATAAATTTTGATTAACCTTAAATCAATGAATAAAGTAACAATTTTCCTAAGTATTTTATAAATTCAACCAACTCAATTCCCTTACAAATACCATAAATTTGCCTCCTAACTACCTACTTGTATAACGACTAAAGAATTGTTATCCGTTTTCAATTTTCTCAACCTTTTTAAACATTGTCTTTATGGAATGAAGTTTATTTTTAGGACTGATCATATAGCAATTGCAATTATGTTAACAACAAAAAACCCAATTACAGCTCAATTTCAAAATTTTTTAAGTAATTTGAATATGATATTAAAGTATCACAAAGGTGACAAACATAATAATGCAGATGTACTATCATGTCTTTATATTGGTAATTGTACACAGTGTCAAATGAATCACATAGAAGCAAAAGAAGAGAAAATTAAAACTTAAATATTAACAATGTCAACAAAACTCAAATATTCAATTGGCAAAGTAATTGAAAATAAATTTATTAATTAAAAAAGATATTGATAAAGGGAACACGGAATATGTTTATATTGATTATGTAATTATTGTAATTAATAACAATAACATTTATATTCCATCAAACCCGAAAAATAAATTTAAATTAGAAATTCATAAAGAATTGTGGCATGCTGGAATTAGTAAAATTATTATTATTTTAAGCAAATGGATGAAAGTATTAAAAATATTGTAACAACATGATAGATTTGCCAGAAACGTAAAACATTGACTGGTAAAACAAAAGAATTTATTGAAGTTGAATGCTAGTGAACCATTTGAAAATAAATTCATTGATTTTTGTTGTCTATTTAAAATCACATGATCATGAAGAAAATATGTTCTCACTATAATAGACCATTTTAGTAAATACATAATGCTAAAAGCAGTAAGAACGCATAATAAAAAACGCTAGTCAACAATGTTTGAGGTTAATGGATTTTGAAATTTGGTCCACCGAAAGAAATTCGCGTTGATAAAGGAAAATGTTTCGATTCGAATAGTTTTAGGAATATGGTACTAATATATCAAAAGAAGATAGTTTAATCAAGTCCTTATCATCATTAATTCAATGGCCAAATTGAAAGACAATTTGAACACTGAGAAACTGGATTGCTTGTTGTTTGGAAGAAAAACAATTTGAGGCATTAGAAGAAGTATTACATCACATAGAGTTTACAATTAATTCAACAATGCAATCAAGTATAAAAGTTAGTCCAGCTGGAGTAGTTTATTGGTACAGAAACTAACAATAAAGAATCAAGAAAAAATGAAATAGTAAATAATATTAAATCAGCAGGGCCGGCCCTAGACTTTTTGCTGCTAGAGGCAAGATTCTTTTTGGCCGCCCCTAACACGAGTAGAATTAAATAAAATAAACATAAATTTTAATTAGAAAATCAAATCGTCTCTGTGTGCGGTACAAGTACAAAATCAATGTACATTTACATCCATGTGACCGGAACATTCATAAATACTACAGTTATCCAGTATAGTTTTCAATTAGCTATATCGTATTGTGAGCGTTTAAGCAAATGCCCTTTTTCCCGTCCACACCAAACAAGCAAGAACAAGCCTCCACTAGTCCTTTTTGATGTTCCGAGATTATTCTTTTTATTAATTTTTCACACGATATTTATTTTTTAAATTCGAATATTGTTTTACAATTTTTACATGCAAGTATTAAAATTACGAGGGACGCATTCGGCCGCTCTCATAAAACGGCCGCTACAGGCGGCCGCCTGCTCTGCCTGTACGTAAAGCCGGCCCTGTAAATCAGTTAATCGTATAAATAGCAATAATCAAGAAAATAGAACTCATAGATCAGTGTCGGTTAATAAGTACTCGTCAAGGAAGATTTTAGATATAAACAAGACCATATATATTGTTGAATTCGGGTTTGTCGCGTATGTGTCTTATCTGATTTTTAGAGTCTATGGATTTTTCTGAATTTGACGAAATTTGTTTATTCGTGTTAATTAACTTTGGATTATAAAGACTTTTGGTAGAATCTTTGAATTTGTGAGTTGTATTTATCAATAGTGAGGAATTTTGAATAAAAATTTTTATTATTTAAATTTTTATTTTATTTCTGGTTGCAAAAATGTCTACCAGAATATTTCTATCACGGCTCATATCATTAATTCTCATGAGTACTAATTTATAATATGAAGCAATGAAAAAGGTCAAATTTAAATTATTAATGGCAATTTTTACTCAGTATTTGAAAAATAATTAAATAAAAATATAATAATAAAAAAAAAATAATAATAATAAAAACAATAATAATAATATTAAACATTTGAATATATTAAAAAAATTTTATCCTTTTTGTTTCTTATATTAATTTTTGAATGGCTTATTTTCTGCTTTCTCATTGGTTTAAAATTTTAAAGTCTTTTTTGATTAATTGGAATATAAAGTTAAAATAAAAATTTCAAATATAATTGTATTAAATAATTAAAAATTATAAATTTAATTATATCTAGAGCATTATATAAATGATAACTTCAAATTTAAAGCTTCAAATTTATTTTTATCAAAGATTACTTTGAGAAATTTTAAAGTATTAAATTTGACACATTTAAACACGCGTTACAGGTTTAAAGATATCTCCGTGTTAAATCGAAATAAAAAAAATTAAAGAAAAACGATTCCATAAATCAAGTCAAGGCCATTAAGTTTTTTACGTATGTAATGACGTTGTTTAAATTATTAGACAATAAATATTGTAAGTTAAAATTTTTATTAAAATATCTGAGTTTTTTTAATAATTTAATAAGTTTTCAAGCGGTTGATAAAATGTCAGTAGCTAATTTTATGTTGTTTATTTATCTTGTTTATGCAGAAACTTTCTTTCATATTTGATATATTTCTCAGTTTTCTTTTCCCAATTTATAGCTTTTAAAGGTGGTATAATGAAAATTTTAAATATTTTATAAGGGGATTGTTAAGGCGTAAAATAATTTATTAGTATTTAAAAAAATTAAGAAGCAGTACTCCGGTAGCTATGATAAAACAATGTAGGAAATATACGTCAATGTACAAATATAAAGAGTTTCTAAAATTTGAATAGAAAAACTGAATCGTACTTTGTTACAAAATCCGAGGAAATAAACTGCAATTTTATCAAAGTTTACGTAAAAATTTGAAAATATTTTTTTATTACTGAAATAAATAAAGTCGAATTAAAAGTTTCAAAGCAGCACATAGTTTGCGTATCTAAAAAGAAATGAGGACAGAAATTTTTAAATGTAAATAGATCGGTTAGAAGAATAAAATATTTTCCTTGGAAACTTTTATATGATATTTTTTACTGACGCTATTTATCTTCGTTGAATTTGATGGTGTTTCAAAGAATGGCTCAACAAATTCAAAGAAAGAAGCTTGGACAATGGGTAAATTACCATTTGAACCTTGTGAGATAATATTTTAAATTAAATAAACTTAAAAATTAAAATAAAAATAAGCTAATTGATAGTATGTTCTGTAGAATGATCGTGGAATGTTGAAAATCTGCTGAGCGTATTTATATATCAGGAAATCTCCTTTGATAGATTTTGTTTAATCTAACGTTATAAAAAGTTGTTTGAAAAAATAAATGTTAGATTTTGGGTATTATTTGAAATTCTTATTTGGAATTATAGATGTTTTAAATACTAGGAGTTCCGTTAAAAACGGAAACTCTAATATTTTGACCTCATTATTGGCTAATTTTTTAAAGCAACCAAAAATATATGAATAGGGCTAAGATATCCAAAAATGCATCGTAGAAATTGGAATTTTCTTTGAGATACTAATATTGAATAACAATTGCAGAACACTTTTGTCAGAGTCTTCTTGTCTGGAAAAGTTTTAGAAATTTAGGATGAAATCAAATTCGAAGAGGAATACAAGGAAAAGCTTTTGAAGGCATTTCTCAAATTATCAACAATAATTGAAGATCTGCAGAAAGCGTTGAATTATTCCAAATGGCAAGAGAACGTGAAAGAATATTGGAAGAAGTTGGGAAAGATGACTGAAAATATATTGAAACATAAAATGCATTAAAAAACCCTGATGAAATTCTTATTATTCCTTACTCTGGATGACAAAAAGATGAAATATGACTTGAAAATTCAAGATTTGAAGTTTTTCGTAAAATAAAAGATAGAATCGAGAAACATGAAAAATTAAAGAAGAAGTGCTCGCAGAATTGAATTGGAAAATGACAGTAGTATATTTAGTTGACATCCTATTTTTTCAAAAACATTAGAAGATCACTATCGGGCAATAGAGAAAGAATTTTAAAAAATAGAAAATCACGACTAAAATTGAACCTATCAAAACAATTTTTAAAAAGAATGAATTCAAATTTGTAAGTTACATTAATAAGGAAGGTATCAAGACTGATCCATATAAGATAAAAGCAATCGAAGATTTTGAAAAATCAAAATGTTTAAAGAAAATAAGAATTTTATATTTGATACAGATTCAAGCTTTAATAGGATTTGAACCGTTCATTCCAAAATTTCAAGAAAATGGTAAAGAAAATATCATAGCATATGGTTCACGCGAAAAAGATTTCTGTATTACAAGAAAATAATTGCTTGCTATTTATATTTTTGTAAACTAGTTCAAACACTACTTATATGGTAAACGATTTACATTAAAAACAGATCATAAAGTGATTGAATTTATTATGAAAATCAAAAACACCATTAACACCACAATTTCAATCGTGAATGAACTACTTTTCAATATTGATTTACAAATAGTAAGGAAGAAATACATACAATTGCAATTGCTATGTCAAGAAGCGAGTGTTCATCATGTGTTCAGTGTCAATGATGCATATTGATCCAAAAATTGTTATATGACCAATACATTTTTATAATTGTTAATTCTTAAATTTAATTTTATCATGGATGGCCGCGATACTTTTTAGTATTCGTGACAGGTCCCCCTAAAATCAGTTTTATGTATATATTTTATGATATTCAATTCCGGCAGTTAAATTTGCAGGACGTTGATGTGTCGTTTTTATCATTTTCCACCCCTCGGAGTCTGCTTAGACTGGTCGGCTTTGAATCAATCACATAGTAAGACACCGTTGGAATTCACCGTGGCGTCCATGCATAGTGGACGGAGCGGTAAAAGGGTAAAATACGGGAATATCGCTATAGTTAAAGGGGCAACATTTATGTAAATGTTTAAGTAGGATAATATATTTTTTATTATTTAAAAATTCCTGTCACAAATAGATGTATTGAGGGGACCGACTAGGGTTAGGAATAATAACAAAAGATAGACAACAGAATTTATTTCTATATATTGTAATTTGGATCTTATCCTTTAAAGAATAAAAATGTAATATTAGATTTGAAAATAATTTTTATGAATTGGGTATATTTGGGAGCATCAGTTTATTAAATTATTATCATTATTCGCCAACGACCATTATATTATAGTACTCTAAATAAGAAAAGATGTCAAATTATTTAATAACACTTTATTATTAATAAAAAATTTTTTTTAATTACGAAAGATTGACCGCCATATTTATCAACGCAATACGCAACGACAATACGGATGGGGACCGCGAAGAGGGACGCAGGCTATAAGTAAATCCCGGATTAGGAACGATTCCCAATCCTGACTAAATTCACAGAAAGATTCCCCGAGAAACTAGACCGGTTATTTTAGCATAAAATTACGCACACCCCTACACAGAATGCCAAGTTGGAATTTGACTAATTCCATGACAATCGTGGGTATTTCTTTTGAGTTAGTTTGCCGAGCATTTACAGACTCGACCAACTCTAAATTTTCAATTTTTACCCTAGTCACCGGTAAGATGCCTCACAGGCACGGCAACCAACTCATGTCAGAAAAACTAAAATTTTACAAAAGTATCTGTGTATGTGTGTGCATGCGTATCTGTATGTAACACACGGACAATAAATTAGACCCCCTAAAAATATTAATTAATTTAAAAATTATTATCTTTATTTTAATTATTAATATAATTAAAAAAATTCATATTGAGAAAATCTCCCTCTTTTAGTCTTTTCTCTCTTCAGGCAAACGTTGTAAAATACTTTTTACCAAAAAATTCGAAATAGTTCTCAAAGTTTTTCAAAATTATCGAAATGCAATCCGGCTATGAAATTCAGAAAATATCGCCGCCCAAATCAGCTCACTCTGTCAAATCCAATACTCAGAATGACAGCATCTTCCACATAACCTGCCAATAGAAATATGACAAATTACTCGTGGAGCATGAACCTACGTTGGGTACATGGTTCGCTCCAGAAGTCGTGAAGGCCGTATTAATCGCCTCATTCATAAGGCCGAATTAACTAAGCGTCAGGACGAAACCATTCTGGACGGAAATTTTTTTTCTATTTTTAGGCTTGTATCTCTGTCAATTTTAATTTTTTTTATTAATCCTTGATATAGTTCTGCATAACTTTTGATTCTCTACATGCTAGCACTTTAAAAATTGCAAAAATCATAACGGACTCGTCAGGACAAAGTCATTCTAGACGGAAATTTTTTTTCTTTTTTTAGGCTTGTATCTCTGTCAATTTTAATTTTTTTTATTAATCCTTGATATATTTCTGCATAACTTTTAATTCTCTACATGCTAGCACTTTAAAAATTGCAAAAATCATAACGGACTCGTCAGGACGAAACCATTCTGGACTGAAATTTTTTTTCTTTTTTAAGGCTTGTATCTCTGGTCGAGCAATTAAATTTAATCCCATCAACATACATCCCAGAAAAGAACGAAGTTGGTGTGGCAAAAACCCTCAAAACAAGTACAAAGTACAACCGCAGCAAAAACCGGCGACGCCGTGAACGTCGTCGAGCTGAGGGAGCCATCATATTGACAAATGCAGCCAAAGTGCTCGAAGAAGCCACCATTCGGGTAGTCGAGCAATTCCCGGAATTCGTGAAGCCGGATGAACAATTGCACGAATCGGCGAAACCAGTGGAATCAGTGCCTCGAATTTGTGCCGACAAGGAGGACGAGATGAAAATCTGCATGGACGTGTCCTCGGCAGTAACAACCCCACTAGTAGTCGAAGAACCTAAAATTCGTCTACTTCAGTCAGATATTGGACCGACGACTTCGGCGACGAACTGCCTCAATTAATTCTTCCCGTCGTGGATACCAAAACCAACTTTCATCGGAAGAGGAAATTCCCCGTCGATATCGATGGAGAAAATTGGTATTTCGTCGTCGATCTATGTACCTTGCTAGACTAATAATAGATTTATGTGTTATTTATATTTTGTTTTAATGTTTTAAATTTTATCAAAAATTTAATTTTTGTAGTTATCCTTATTTTTCTTGAAATTTTGGTTTTTCTTTATAAATAAATACTTAATTAACGTTAATAATCATTTCCGAGTATGATATGAGGATAGTGGGAGCCTAATTCCTACAAATAGTATTGTTAAAGGTTTATTCAACTAAGGGAGTTAAATTAGGAAGAATTACGGTTCTCGTTAAATTAATTTTAAGCACTTGTGTAAGGTTTTTTGAAAGTAAAAGGGTAATTTTCAGTGAAAGACAAGATATAAAACTTAAGTCAACCTTATTTTTCCGTAAATTAAAAAATAAAATTTTATAAATTTGAAAACAGCTGATCTAACAGCGAATTAAATAATTTCGATGAATTTTCAAATTATCGCGTGTTAGTTAAAATACAAAATTTACAAATTTAAACAAAGTTCTAGGTTGATAATATTATTTTATCTTTTCGTAGTAATTCAGAGGATTTAACCCTAAAATTTTGATAATTGAAGAAAGTAAAATCGAAAAACCTTATTAAATAAGATTTTCCCTTCAGGAAATTTCTAAATTATAGTATTTAAAATTATTAATTATGTATTTAAATTAATGCTGTATTGAATGAATTATTAATGATAAATGGGTAATCAAGTTTTAGTTACTATGCCTCGAACTATAATTTGGGCTAGTATTCAACGGTTAACTTGAAAGTTGATGGGAAAATGATATCACGGACGCATACATGAAATCGATAATAAAGGATGGGAAATGCGAGTATTAATGTCGAGGGAGTCAGAGGAGCTAAGTAGGCGTAAGTCCTTCTAGCGGCAGTCAGGAACCCGAAAGCGAGCTTATCACGAGGAGTAGTCTTAGAAATGAGGCTCACCTGCTCGGGGACTCTCGGTTGCTATATACAGTACCAACATGAGCTTGCTCATGGGTATATAGTGGTAAGGTCAAAATTGTGGGGCGTCTGGGTGAGATAGCATCGACCCTAGGAAATTAAGGATTTAGTGAAGCAAGATAGATTGAAACAAATAAGCACGGATTTAAACAAAATTAATTACACCAAGTACACCAACATAAATTATAACAACTTCCTAAGGACCTCACATAAAGTAACAAAAGTTTTATACGTTTTCAAATTTTTATTTGCCGTCGGTTACTACTCCACCGAAAAAACTGAATTTTACATTTTTGAATATTCAATTATTTTTTACTAACAATTTACACTGTTCCTGTTTTATTTATACTTTTTTGTATATCCCAAGTGTAACTTTGGCCTTCTTACAACCTTAAATAAAAATATTTAAAATATTTATCCACGTACTCAAAAATAATTTACAAAAAAATGTGCAAGAAAGGTAATATTGGGAAATATTTCGGATGAAAATTGTTTCACTCAATTGTCCATATTTCAGATAAATGTGGACATTATTATTCTTGTTTTAATTTTACAAATAAAACTTATAAATTTATAACTCACTCTTAAGCTCTTGTGAATGAATTAAGGTAAGCGTGACAATCAGCTACGGACAATGAATGACAGTAGCGAAATGGATTTTGATTAAAATATTTTTTCTAAATAAACTTTTAAAACGGAAGCAGTTTGAATAAATTGAAAAATATTGCTTGGTTAGAGAAGTTTTGGTTTTTCTTGCTAAGTTTGAATAGATAAATTATAATTAATATGTTTAAACAAAAAGATTTAAACAAAAATTATTTTCCTGGTACAACTAGTAATTAATTTTATTAATCTCGAAAAATATTTAAAAATAAAAAAAACATTTCAATTTCAGATAAATAGAAGTTAAAATAAATATTTCCCAGTCGTCATTTTTCTTCAATTGTATATACTACTTTGCTATGTTACAACGTTTTGAGATTATTGAAGATTCCATATAAGTTCATATTGGAATAATTATACACAAACGTAAAACCAGTCAATGCAACTTCCCATAGTCCTGACACGTATACTAAATTTTAAGGTTTGAATTTGAAGTGATTAGATGATTTATTTGGATGAATTAAAGATATTTAGATAGATATCCATACAATTTAAATAATTTTTTTTTATTCTTGTCGTTATCTTAACTTTTTAGAATATTTTGAGGAGGAATAACTTGTAATTCTTGCATATAAAATTTAGCTGTTATTGCATTATAGTCATTAATTACATAAATTACAGCAGGGTTTCCCAAACTATGTTTCGTTAAAGTGATCAAACATGGTAAATGTATCTTAAAAAGAACCACTAAATCTTTTATTTCCCTGCAAAGTTACAAGAATAAAATTAGGTAATCGTCTATCATTAAATATTTGTTTCTTATAAAAAGAAGAAGATCCAATAGGTAAAGAAATTCAGCAACTTCTTTGCTTCGCATTGAATAAATTGCATTTCTTGTAGCAAGACCTATTTGATGACTCGCTAAAACAGAAGGTTCAACACGAGCTCTTCTAACCATTAATTTTGCATCTAGCAATACTATTTTAGGTACAAATTTAGTACATGTCAGACTTTTTTCTGGATTTGTCCTTGTTAATTTAATTTGGACACTAACACCTGGTAACAAATATTTGGGTTGATCAAAGAAATCAAATTGGAGTGGGGAACATAATGAAAATGCTTTTGATTTTGCAATCCATGTTTTTCGCATAAGATCATGTTCAGTGTAACCCATTCCCCCTAAAGATTTATTTTTAGTATCTTGATTATAATTTATAATAGTTCCAATTAGGGCTTTGTGTGCAAAACTATCATTTGCTTCTTCAATTTTGGTGGAATTAAAAACTAATTCAGCGTCTTGAAAAAGAGTTTGAAAAAAGAAATTGTTTGCTGTTAAGTCAGCTTCTTGTGTAATATTTTCACCTAAGCTATTTACAACTTTCAACTGAATATATAACAATGTATTGTTCAAATCTAAATATTCTGTTTGTGATCTGTTAATGTAAAATTGAATCGAAGAGGTACCAGCATCAGTTATTGAATTCATTAGTAAAATATCTTCAAATGAACCATGTTCAATCACGGCTTGAGGGTATAGTCTATCAAAAGGACATAATTCGGCTTTTGCACTAATCATTTTTAAATATAGTTCAGAATCCTCTCATTCTTTTGTTTATATGTTTCTTCATAATCTTTTTACATTTAAGTGTCCTTCCTTTTTGTTCATTTTCATAATTAAATACATCACTTACTTTATTAATAACATTAGGTAAAGATTATTATTTATTGCGTCATTTGCCGTTTTCACAGACAAATACATTGGGTTTTTCTATATAATTTGAACTAGATCATCCTTTTTATGGTTTTCAACCCATACACATTTCAATAGAGGTACCAAAACATCACCAAGAAGAATAGGTTCAATGATATTTGTATAGATCATCATTTTTTGATTACTTTGCAAAATTTCTGGTAAGCGTAATCCACCAATAACTTTTTCTGAATATGATTCTTCACTTAATCCAAAACTTTTAGCCAAGAATTTACTAAATTTAACTTTACTGACATCATCTTCCAATTCAATTTTGACTAATCTTCCTTGTTCAATTTCGCAAGATTTAAATGGATGCGGATAAAAAGTCATTAATTGATCATTTATTTGTGATAAATTAGTAATGATTAAATTTTCTTCAAATTTATCTGTATACTCGACATCATAAAAATAATTTATAGTTAATCGAATTGTTTCAAACTTTATTTTACGATTATTTGAAGGAATTTTAATTTGATTCAAGTTTTCAACAAAATTTACTTCTTTTTTATTAAATCCTAATTTTTGAGATTCTGCAATACTGTCAAATGAAATTTTAAATGGAAAATATTTACAATTAATATTTAAAGTATTTCCATCAATGTATACTAGATAAAATATAGAGTCGTGACTAATTGTATATTCATTCTTTGCATCGTTATAATAAAAATATTCATAACTTGTATGTAATGTGCTCTTACTATATTTAATATTTGAGTTGTTATAAAATGGAAAATTATTGTTTACAAAAGTGAAATCACCTTCAAAGTAAATTGGATTTTGAAATTCCACATTAAATTTATCAGCTTTATTATTTGAATGAGTAAGAAGGCAACTATTACACGGTAGATCTATATTAAAATCATTATTCATTTATTTTTCTAAAATGTATTGATAAATGTGTTTTGGTATCTTTAATAAATTTAATAAATTTTCCACAATCATCGCGAATATTAATTTCAATGTTGTTTATAGTTGAAGCTGAAATTGGTAAATGCATTGGATTCTTCATTTTTAATTGTACAATTTTCCCTTGTTCATAGTTTTTAACCCAAATAGATTTTAATAGAGGACCTCTAACATCTCCAACAGTTATTGGTTCAATAATATTCGAATAAATGAACATTTGTTGATGATGATGTAATAATCTTGGAACTTTATTATCAACGATGTCTTTATCAATGAAAGTTTGTTTATTTAATCCTAAGGTTTTGATTAAACTGTTGCCAAAATATATTTTTGAAATGTTATCTGTAAGTTTCATTTTAACCAATTCTTTGTTTTCAATTTTTTGTTCTTTAAACGGAGACGGAATAAATGAGATTAAATGTCCTTGTAATTCAGATAATGTGTTTATGAGTAAATTATCTTCAAAATAATTTTCAAATATTTTTTTTTTTATAATTATCCCGAATTGTTCCATAACACCATCATCTGTAAATTTTGGTAATTTTAATCGACAATGATCATCTTCATTAATGACGGATATAGATTTTAATCCAAAACTAAACGCATGTTGAATGTCAGGGAATTTTACTTTAAATGGAACATGTGGACAGACAATAACCAGGTTCTCATATTTTTCAATAAAAACATCAACATCAGGAGTATATTTAGGATTTATTAATTCATAAGTTTCATTTTGATTATTTATTTTCAAATATTTTATTTCACTACCACTCTTCATCGTTTCATAACTTAGGTAAGAATTACTATAAAATGGAAATGTTTTATACACAAAACTAAAATCAATCAAAGCAACTTTCCACTCACCATTCAAGTAAATAGGATTTTGAAATTCGACATTAAAATTACTAGCTTCATTATTAGGAAAAATAAGAGGACAACTATTACTAGGTAAAATCATTTAAAACTGGTTTTCTTTCATAATATTTATTTAAATAATTGATTTTCAGATATCCAAGTTAGTGTTTCATATCCATGCCATTTAACATAGTATTGTTTATATTTACCAACATTCTTAGTTTTTAATATCTTTTGAATTCTAAATACAGTAGGGGCCTCTATAACTTGGAGTTCCTGTTCGTAGAATTTTCCACCAACTTGATTGTTTTCCTCATCTTTGGTAGAGTACATTACAGGATTCTGATTCGTATCAATTTCTGAGATTTGAAATACTTCATCGGTCTAATTGTTGTCGAAATTCTCGATGAATGGAGAAGCACTGATTTTACTTATTCTAACGTGATTACCCACTTTATATTTAGGCTTTTTAATGATAGAATAAGATTGTTGTGATATCCAATTATCCATATTATTCGTTGAATAAACATCAATTGGTCGCATTCCATTTAAACCCCTATGTTGCGAATAATTGTAGCTATAAATTGCTTGCTGTAAAACATTTATCCAGGTTTTATTTCCTTTACATACGAAATACTTTTTCAAGCGATCTCTTAGAGTTCGATTAAATCTTTCCACGTGGGCAGCTTTAAATTGAGAAAATACAGAGTAATGATTTATTCCTTTCATAATTTCTTTAACTTTACTATTATAAAATTCTTAACCTAAAAATAAATTTAATTTAACTTATTTATTTAATTACAACCCAAATCAGTTTGTAAATTACGAGGCTTGCCATCAACAAATAATTCCTTGATTGCTTCAGCCATTTCATTGGCCGATTTGGTTTTTGTTGGAATAGCACGAGCGAATTGACTAAATATAACAACACATGTCAAAATATATTTGTATCCATATTAATTTTAGAGAAGGGTATCATTTCCATCAAATCCATTTGCCACAAATCATCAACTCCTATTGTTTTATAACTACGGGTTTTGAATTTCTTCAATCTTGGTTTATTTAAACTGTACGCTATTTGCCCAGATAACCAATTCTGAGTTTCTTTCTTTGAATTAACTACATCCTTTGCCAGTTTTCTTGCACCACCAAAACCAGCGAGCTGTTTTGGGTCTGTTCATACTTCTTCGAGCTTTTTCACTGTGTTTCGGCTTTTGGTTAATGTTTCCTTCATTATTACAAGTTTTCAAAATATTTAAATCTAAATTATGTTTATCCGGTAATGAATTCTTGGCACCCATTAAAAAGTTAATGATGAAATTGCGCTTATTGCAGATAATACTATTGGAATTAATGCCCCCAAAAATCCACCATTTTGTTTATATATTATTTTTCGCATCAAATGACGATTTTTAGTGTTTACTAAAGATAAAAGTGATCTTTCATGTTTTTGTAATACAAGGATTTTAGCTTTAGTAATGCTTACATCACCACCAACTACATTAACAATAACTTCAACTAGATCATCTATAAAAAATGAAGGAAAATTCTGTAAAATATTCATTCTTTTATTATTAGGAGCCTTCATCAAGGCATTAAAGTATGGTAGACTACGTTCAACTTTCATATTAAATACATTTTTCATCTAGTTGTTTTGTTTATATTTTAATACACTTTTTAACTTTAACAATCTTCTTACTTGTTTCAAGTAATTATTTTCAGATTTCAATTTTGTTTATAAATCGTAACACCTTTCTCATTGAAAATATCAGTTCTAATACGTAATTCATCAGGACATTGTTGTGTAAAGTCAAAGAACAAATATCCGTGGGGAACCTTTGTTGCATCTTGAAACGAATCAATTAAAAATTTTCTATCATTGGGATAAGCTTGTCTAGCAAGAAAATCTATAATGGTTGCATCTCGAGGGTTTTTAAAAATAACCAAGTATTGTACATTTAAATTACGAGTTCTATGACCTCCCCTTTGATGAAACAAGTTTTGAGTAATGAAAATAACAGTAACTCCAATATGTCAAGCATTTTTTGTAAATAAATTATTAAAATCATTTTCTTTATTAGGTTCCTGGTATAGATCATCGATAATAATAACATCGCCTTGATGTAATCTAGATGACCAATTTTTATCAAATCCTTTAATCATTGTCATTTTCAATTTACAGAATTGATTTTGATTAAGCCAATGTTCTTCGTCAGCTCCTCTATGCCAATATATTTTGTTGAATTTGGTTTGAACAAGTTCGATTGTAATAAATTGCATACAAATAAAGTCTTTCCACAACCACTTGGTCCAACTACTTGATATACTGCATCATTTCTTAATTCCATTTTATTATTAATTATTTATTTAATTGTTTATATTTGTTTTAATTTTTAGAATTACTTGAATTGAAATTATTTGAAAATGTTGAGTAACATACATTATAAAGGAAGATATTCTATACCTGATATGAAATTCCCACTTGGAAAACCACAGCAAGTTGTAGATCGATCAGGTAAATATCCGATAATATTTTTCAGATAAGGGAAATGTCGGGTAATGGGATGTAAGCAACCTATAAAAACTGGGGATTTGAAATATAATATACATGATTTACAAATTCAATCAATCACTGTAACAATCGATATTGGGAAATTTATAAATTTATAGGAATTACAAAGAAAGGTGATTGTATATTTGAACCAGAAATACTTCCAGCATTACGTCTTCAAAAATATAATCTATCATGTGTCAATATATTTTCAAGTGGGAAAGTAGTAATACTCGGAATAAAATCCTCTTATTATAATGATTATGTGGAAAATATTAAATCAGAAATAACTATTTTAATAAATTAATAAATATTTTGTTTGAATTTGTTTAATTTATTAAGTATTAAAAAATGTCAAAAGGTAAATCATGTATATTTAAATATGTATTTTATTTTATTATTTAGTTTATCTCTTTGAAGTAATTTTAAAGAAAATTCAGGAACTTTATCCAAGAATTAAAAATACGTTGGATTATTTACCATTTCACAGGAATTAACATTGAAGAACTTCTCGAGATTCACTATGACAACGTTCAGAGATCTGGTGACCGATGTGTTGCAAATTGTATTGTTTGTAAAGATAGTATGAGAGTAACATGTTCAAATGGATGTCCATGAAGCCACGATTTCAAACGTGACCAAACAATCCATATATTGTTGGCCGAAATGCGTAAAGTATATTACTCGAATGTTTTTGATTTGAAATAAAAATTAATCTTTTTTATTTAATCTTTATTGTCAATAAAAATATTTGTATGGATTGAAAGTTTGTTATTTTTACAATTCAAAATTTATCGATGATTTATCAATCTTTTTTACATTGAAAAATTATTCTTAGACTTACAATTAAATTTTTAAAAAAATAAATAAAAAATAAATTATTAATAATAATATAAAATAATAATAATAATATTAAATAAATAATAATAATATTAAATAAATAATAAATTAAATAAAACTAATAATAATATAAAATAAATAATTAAATGAAAATAAAATAATTAATAATTATTTAATTCACTTCATTAAAACAAACAATTTAATTTAATAATAATGTAATTAAAAAATAAATAAATAAATTATTGACTAGATTAAAAAAAATAATTAAAGTAATTAAAATAAAAATAAAAAAAAATTATTCATGATTTTTAACCGAGCAAATATATTTTAGGCTTTTTAGTTGACAAACGATTTGAGCAAATTTTATTTTTATCTGTTTTTAAGTATGAAAAAAAGTACTTAGTCTTTTTATTCAAGGAAATATTTTTAGGTTTTTAATCGGTAGGTGATTTGAGCCAATTTTATTCGAAAAAACCCCTCACTATAGTACGACCAATCGTAGGCGATTAAAGCCAATTTTTATTTTTAGGCTATTTAATCGAGAAAAATACTTAGGCTTTTTTTTCGTGAATTAAAAAATTTTTAAAAATTTTAAATTTGAAAATTTAAACAAAAAATTGAATTAAATAATAATTCATTCATTAAAACAAATATTTTTAAAAAATTCATTCATTAAAACAAATAATTAAAAAAAAGTTGTCATTTAATAAAACAAAATAATTAAAAAAAAATTTTTTACCCTCCCCCAATCCCCCACTCTCCCAGAAATAAATTTTTTGTAGAGGGGGTCTCAACTTTTTTTTTAAAGCCAAATATCCACCGGGCATAGTCCTCATTATACACTACTACTATTACCTTTAACAAAATAATTTCAAAAAATCAAAAAATCTAGAAATAATTTTTATTCAAAGAAAATAAACTATGGATTGGAATTTATTGAATTTGTTTACTTACATATAACAGTAACCGGGTCAGTAAGCAACCAATTGATTTAATGATTCAGAGACATCAATGATATGAAAGATAGAGTGAATAAGATTTTTATTAATAAAATTTGTATTTGAACTTGTAATTCTTTTGATTGTTCAAATTTTTAAGTGTTTTATTTAAAATCTGTTGTTCAGTAACCTATCGTTAATATTTATTGATCCAGTAAATAGTTATTGTAACATATTATGCGTATAGTCATTAACCAAGCATTTTAGGGGGGAAATAATCGATTGAGAGAAAATTTTATTTTATTTTTAAGTGGGTTAAGTTGGTTAAATATCTGTGTTCAAGGGGTAAATATTATTTAAATAGAGAATTTTAATGAATAAGATGGTAAATTATTCAATTCCTAGTATTTATATAGTGAGTCGTACAGTACTCAGTTGTTTGTATACAGTACCTAGTGATTGTTGTTCAATTATTAATCAGTGGATTGTTCAATGATTATGGGTTATTAGTATTCATTAGTTGATACCAAATAAGTTAACTTTTTCTTTGATTGTTGATAAATTTATTATTATTATTATTAAGGACTACTGTGTATCAACGAGACCCAAACTTTAATCAAAAATTCAATTTAATAAAATTCATTGAAAAAATTTGGAAAAAAACTCATTGAAAATTTCAACGTTATCAACATGTATTAAAACATCGTTGTAAAAATTACACTAAAAATTTCATACGCTCACATTGAATTATAAAAGTGAATATCGGAAGATATAATGTTAAGGAAATAGTTCTTCCATCTTCTCTTTTGGAAAAATTAAAAATTACATTAAATAAAATGAAACATTCAAAGTTCAATTTGGAATCCAAGTAGAATTTGAAAAAGATGGGGAACTCAAAGAAGTTAGTATATCAAATCGAGCTGCTTCAGTGACTACGACTTTTCTTGATGAGGGTATAAAGAAAATAAATGAAAAGATTGTTGAACGAACAGAATTAGGAAGTAGTTGGAAAATAAACCGAATAAAAGAAGTAAATTTCAAGGTAACCAAAGTTTCGAATATATCTAGGTTATCTGGGCATAGTTATATTCCAACACCTAAAGCTGTAATAGGTAAAAAGGCAACAGTTAACGTACGAAATACCGATAATTTATGTTTCATATATAGTGTTTTGGCTGAATTGAAATCTAATAAAATCAAGAAACATAGAGATAGACCAACAAAATATTTACCTTATTTGAATGACATGGAATACGACCCTAATGATATGCCAATAAAACTGTGTGATATTCCAGCTTTTGAGAAGAAAAATCCTGGTTTAGCAATTAATGTAATGATTTATAATAATGACAATCTTGAGAATAAAGAAGAACTTGTAAAAAAGATTCAGTTTACCACCAAATACATTTACCCATTTCTGTGGACTCTTATTAATTAACAATTTCATTGTAATGTCAAGTTACCATCATTTAATTGGTCAAAACTGTGTTTATGAATTTTTAAAGAAAGTCTCAGATATTTGAACAAACATTGTGATACCATATTATAAAGAAAATGGGAAAAGCTAATGATACCACTTACTTTTGATGAAGAATATTCATTTGATAATTGTAAATATTGTTATTTGTGCAATAAGAACATAATAGATAAGGTTAGAGACCATGACGATTTTACAGGAAAATATATTTTTCCTGCATGTAAAAGTTGTAATGTTAATAGGAGCATCAAAAGATTATTACCGGTAGTTTTTTATAATTTACGTGGGTATGACTTACATCATATCCTTAAGTATGGAATAAATCAATTTCCCAATTGGAACTTATCATGTATTCCAATTAGTAGTGAAAAGTTCTTATCTCTTATGGTATATGTTGGTAAGCTTAGAATACGTTTTATCGACTCGTTCCTATTTGTTAATGATTCATTAGCTAGGGCTGTAAAATCTTTGACGACTTTACCTTTAACGAGATCTGTTTTTACTGGTACCATTGTTAATGAAAAAGGTATTTTTCCATACAACTTTGCCACTAGTTTAGAGGTCCTTGAAAATACTTATGAATTGCCTCCAATATGGAAAGGAGTGAATGAGGTTGAATATGAGAAAGCTCAATTAATTTGGACTGAAACTAAATGTGTGAATTTGCTTGACTATATGAAGGTGTATTTGAAACTCGATTGCTTTCTTTTGTCTGACTTTTTCCAACAATTTCGGGCGAAATCAATAGCTCATAATAGGTTAGAGCCTTTGAATGAATTTGGTATTCCATGAATGTCTTGGAGTTCATCGTTAATAACTTTAGATAAACCCATTGAACTATTGCAAAACATGGAAATTTATAATTTCTATGAAAGTAGTATTAGATGAGGTCTTACTTTTGTTACTAAACACTATGTTAAAACTGACTAAAACACAAAGTTGCTTTATATTGATATTAATAATTTATACGGTTGGGCTTTAAGTTAACATTTACCTTGTTGTGAATTTAGTTGGGTATTATAGGGTTTTGATTCAATATTGTTTGATGGTTTGTCTTTAAATCTTGAATATTTATCTTATGGGTATACTCTTGAAGTAGATGTTGATATTCCTTCTGAACTTCATGATAAGTTAGACGATTTTCCTATTGCTGCTGAGAAAATGAAATTTTAGGGTTCTAAGGTTGAAAAATTATTATTGACTCATTACCCAAAAAATAATTATGTGATTCATTGGCATTTTCTAAATTATACTTGTCTCCTGGTGTTAAGGTCACACATGTAAATAGAGCTGTAAGATTCAAACACTCTTCTATTCTTAAAAACTACATTGATATCAATACAGAGTTAAGAGCAAAAAGTACAAACACGCTAGATAAAAATTATTATAAGCTCCTAAATAATAGCTTGTATGGTAAAACCGTCGACAACCTGAAAAAAAGAATGAATTTAAGATTATGTAATACAGAAAAGAAGATGATTAAATATGCTTCCAAACCTAGTTATATTGGACAATAGATGCTTGACTTGTCGAAACTTCGAATTTACGACCTTCAGTATAAGGACTTGGAAAAATATAGACGACAATTTAATTTCGAGATTAATATAGTTGCTGGAGATACTGACTCTTTCTTCTTGGAGATTAAAAATTGTAAACTGGATATTCGTTTGTCTAAAATAGTGATTGACAATCTTTTAGATACATCTAATTATTCACCTACTTATCCACTTTATTCTAGAAATCTTGATTCGGTCATTGGTAAATTTAAGGATGAAAGTAAGGGAGAAGGATATGATGAGTGGGTATTCCTTAGACATAAATGTTACAGCTTGTTAAGTAAATTCAAATGTCTAAAAGCTAAGGGAGTGACATTAAAGGATACAAAGTTAACCCATAATTCATATAATGAGTGTTATGAGAAAAACACTACCTTTTCTGTACCTCAATTTAGAATAGGGCCAAACAATCACCAACTTTATAGTTTTAAAACTTCAAAGGTTGCACTAGCAAGCAAAGATGATAAAAGGGTTTGGGTAGAAAAGAATGTAAGTCTGGTATACGGTCATTATATGATAGAGACTAGTAATGAACAAAGATAATAATTTCCCAGGTGATTATCCAACAGCACATCTAACAGCACATCCACCAGCACATCCAATAGCATATCAAACAGATCATCCGACAGCTCATCCAACTGTTCATTGAATTAATAAATGTATACCTATATATGTTCTTGTTCGTATTCATTATTTTTATAATTGTTGTGTTTATGTAAAAAAGAATTTATAGGGGTTACCAAAAAGTGGGCAAGCTGGCACACAACTAACTACTAATACTATTTGAGTTAATGATAGCATTATGGTTTTTATACATTTTATTTCTGTTTTTCCTGATGAAATCCTTTTAGATACTCCAAAAATATTAAACATTTTATCATAGTTTATTTGTGTAGTGATTCTTTATTGAGTGAAAAGCTGAAGTTCCTTCAACAGATGCTACTTTGTGATTCAGAAATGTAAATTCTTTTGTTAAGCAATCACAAACGATTCAATTACAAACCGTGAAAATTGCAACTGACATAGAATTTGTTATCGGTTTAAAAAATAAATATAACTTTTAGTTCTTCACTAAATGAGCATTTTCGATTATTGTCTTTAGAGCTAAGAATTAACACTCAGAGTACTAAGCGGTCATTTTTGACCACCAAGATTTTTGAACAATAAATTGAAACAATTAACCTAAATATTTTGCTTTCTTCTCTTCGAAATTCGTTTTATATTCATTCATATGGAAAATATATGTTTTATGTTATGGGAAAGAAAGGTCACATCTTCTATATATAAAAACAGTGCGATCATTTTTGAACGCAAACGTTTATTAAGAGAATAATATAAAAAACAAATAATAATAAAAAAAAATAATAATAGAGAATAATTAATTATTTAAAATATTATTAGAATAGTATTTTCAAATTAACACATTAAATGTATGTAAAAATGATAAATGTTTTATAATATTTAAACAGTAAATTTAGTATGGCAAAGTAAATGAGATGTATAAAGATTGAAATCTGTCTTTCTAAAAATATCAATATTTTACAGTTAAGAAAAACTCCTTAAAAATGTTGTGTTTGAATAATACTGAAAAAGATTAGTTTTTGAATTTTATTGAAATAAATTATTTTGGAGTGTTTTACTTATGGATGTTATAAACACTAAAGCTACGCTAACTAATAATCAATGTAAAGAATGCCCTTTGACCAGAAAGAATTACTTTTACCTACCCTTTAAGTTTTAGAGGATATGTAAATCCAATAACATTTAATTTGAATTGTACATGGTGTTAACTGACACAAAGTATGATTTTCATCGGTGCATTGCCCACATATAAGTACTCTCAATCCACACAAAATTTGAATAATTGTATCGGCATTCAAACGATTGTCAATGTCGCTGTTTTTAGAAACACATTCCGTAACAATATTTACCAAATAAATCTCGATGACTGTTTTCTCTATAATGACTTGAAATAAAAAGAGTAGGTATATTGTACATGCCTATCTTTTGTGTATATTGGTTTTTGTATGTTACCCAAGTACAAACAGCACGAGCATTGATGGACGTTATAATGTGATAGGATGGCTATACCCACCGGCTAATTAAATACAATAATTAATGAAATTAATAATTTCATACCTATATTTGCCCAATATTTAAATCCACCCATAAAACTAATCATTCCGACTTTTATGCTAACCATATATTGCATCTTAAACAATTTTCTGTGAAAAAAATTAATAATAAAATAATAATATGAACAAAAAGAAAAACAATTAATAATACTATACCACGTCCTTCTAAAATTATTAAATTTAATAAAACTAAGGTTGATGACGTAATACATTTTTCATATTCTGGCGTTTCTGATATAGTACTTCTTTCTACTGATAATCTTTCGGATAAAGCTCTTGTTAATCAGTATAGTGACTCGATAACACCTATTGCTAATTTCGATTTAAATCAATCACATGCCATTTTAAGAATTTATGTTTCTCATTTAAATTCAAAAATGGTTACAATACCCACATCTTTAATTAATAAATTAATTAATGTGATCATTCATATGGGTTTGGTTAAGATACAATTTTGTATCGATGTAGAGCTTGAAAAAGATGGAGAATTTAAATCATTCATCATTTTGTAATCAGCTATGCCAATGAGTGATACCTTTTTAGATGAAAACATTAACTTAATTAATGGGGAAAATAGTAACTGGGTTATCAATAAAATAAAGTAAATCCGTTTTGTTTTAAGAAAGTTCACTTAGATAAGTCGTTTAAGTATCTGAGGATATATTCTAACACCAGAATCTTTATTAAAGAAAATTTTCTGTAAATGCTGCTAATTCTGATAATCTTTGCTTCATTTACAGTATTTTAGCTATTTTAAAACATTATAATACTGAAAGTATTATAAGTTTCAGTTATAATACTTTAGAACTTAGCTTTTTACTTTTGAATTTATCTATGAGACTTTGCTATATTCCAAACTTTGATGTTATAAACCCAGATCTTTTTATTAACGTTCTGTTGGGCCAGCACACAAATAGCCTTGAGAATTGTTTAAATGCATCAGTAATACAGCACGAAAACCCAGCACCAAGATAACTTAAAATACAATATACAACACCAACTAAACACTTTAAAATCTGAGAGAATATAAATAAATATAAAATCAAAAACATAAAAGTAAAATAAAATAAATACAAAATGCATCAAGAACCGCACGAAATTTACATAAAAAATAACATAATAACAAGAAAATTCGACCGTAAAATGACCATTTATATAAAACTAAAAATTAATGAATTAAATGAATAAAAATAAAATATTTTTGGATGAATAAATTTATTTAAAAAATGTTAAAAATAAATTACCAATTTAAATTAAGAAATAAATAAAAATTTAATTTAGATAACATAAATAATTTCAAAGTCGAATTTTGTTTAATCGCAATAAAACTAACACGCAAGGTTAAGGCCAAATTATAGTTATATATACTGATATGATTTGACAAATATCTAATCTTAATTTTCAGTATTGATTTTAAATCGTATTTTGACACTGGTTGTCAGCAGTTTCACTTTGGATTATTTAATTCGATGTTTTTAATAAAATTTTATGGATGCATTCGATTTATTTAGGAAGGATATGGATTTATGGATTTTTATGGATAATTATGAATTTTATGGATATGGATTTATGGATTTTTATGGAAGGATATGGATTTATGGATTTTTATGGATAATTATGAATTTTATGGATATGGATTTATGGATTTTTATGGGAAGTTTAATTCAATGATTTTAATTTGGATGGTTGAATTTATGAATTTTAATGGAAGTAGCCGGTAATTTAGCTTTGGTTTTAATAAATTATTATGATGCTTAAATTATTTTCTAATTGTCGAAAATTTTCCGGCCCACAGCCAATACATTGCAAGATAGTAAAATCATATACAGTATTCAGATTCGTGTAAGTGCGTGGAATACCGCCGATGATCTGTGCCCGTGAAGACCCGGCGTGCGGAACGCAGGGATCGGAACGTCAATATTATTCCGTATAGAAGAAAGGAGGAGTAAGGAAGTGGTCTTTTGGGTTACTTCCTCGTTTCTCGATTTCTTTAAAATCGACCTAAATTTATGTTACATACGACTCAAAATCATCACACCGAGTAGTCCAGTGGGCACTCATTAATTGTGAAATGAACATACATAGATCTTAAGGACAAAAAGAGGGAATGGGTAGCGGGAAAGATTGCGAAATCGTTGCAACAGTTAAAATGAATAGCCATCGGAAAAAGATTAATCCGAACGACCAAAATCATGAAAAATAATGTTTTTAAATAAGAATTAAATAAATTAATTTGAGTTGAGGCGGAGAATATGGGCGGGACGCTGCTCAAATTTTCCGAATTAGTTCAAATACTTAACAAAAATAGTAACGTAAAAATGGAACGTGTAAAATAAGGGCGGAACGCTGCTCAAATTTTCCGAGTCAATGAAAATACTTTGTCGAAAACGGTAGAATAGGGATGAACCGTAAAATAAGGGCGGAACGCTGCTAAAATTTTCGAATTTACAAAAATACTTTATCAAAAACCGAAAAATATAGATGGACTACGGCTAATGTTGTATATCAATAAAAAATTTTAATGCTGAGGAATAAGGACGGATCCCTACAAAATCTAAACAACAATAATAATAATAATAATAATAATAATAATAATAATAATAATAATAATAATAATAATAATAATAATAATAATGGTATTAGTAGTAATGATGATAATAATTATGATAATAATAATAGTAGTAATAACCATAGTAGTAATAACAATAAATATAATGGTAGTTATAGTAATAAAAATAATGATAAAGGTAATACATATAATATTAACAATGATAATGCTAGTAACAATAATAGGGAACATTGTAGTTATGATAGGGATAAGAGTAAGAGAACTAGTGTGTGAATACTTAACATAACCAAGGGTGTACCGACCAAAGAATAATCTTCGACATGGACAACGATTAGAAGGACTATGGGAATGGACATAACAATGAATGATATGAGAGTATAGGTTAACATTTGAAAGAGATAGAGAGTAATGGGACCTAAGAACCAAAAGTGAGCACAGGTCTTCTATCGACAGCTCGTTGGACCCATGGATCGTTCGGTCAATTATAGCATTAGCAATAGCGCTCACTTTTTGCGGACGATCTACCCACTCGAACACAGTTCCAACGTTGCTTAGCAACGGGTGCCGAGTGGTAAGCAAAGGAAATATTTGTATGGGGTTGTCTGGGTAACAACCATATAGTTTCAAAATACCAAAACCCAGAAACCCACCAGTTCTTTCGTATGATGAAAGTAATATAATTGATAATTTTTGCAATCCAGAAGTATTAAAATATTCATATGTTGAAATCATTCATATGTCAAAAGTTGTTGGGGAAAATTAATTAATTTTATTTTATTAGAAAGTCTTGACTCTTACCATTACATTGATGTACCTAAATTAAATAGATTTTTAAATTATATATGAATCATTCATTTGTTGATACTAGGATTCAGAGTATATGGTGCCATCCATTCCGAAACGGCTTTCATGATGATAACTCTTTAAATATACATAGAAGATTATGCGATAAAAATTAATTGGGCACAACCCTTTATACACTACCTTTAAATAAAAATTTAGAATTTAAGAATTGAGACAAAACAGAAACTCATTTTTCGTTCTTTACCCCTATCTTGAGGCTCTCATGTTTGCAGATGAGAAAGACATAATTTTACGAGTAAAAAACATATGGAAGTTTCTTAGGTGATTATTGCGTAGTTAGTTTTCTAGAATAAATAAATAATATTTCAATTATTTATGTTTTACCCTTTTATAAAAATATAAAAAGAAAATAATATTAACAGACTCGGATATTTTTGTTACTTGTGTAAAAAATCTTAAATAATACCAGTTAAAGACTGTAATCGCCTTAATGGAAAATATTTGGGAGCAGCTTGTTCCAAATTTAATATTTCTTGACAAATAACGTTTGAATTTCCGATTTTTTCCATAATTTAAGAAAGTATGATCTTCATCATATTCATAAATACGCTGTAAGTAATTTTAAGTCTTGGAAAATAAGTTGTATTCCTACAACAAGTAAAAGGTTTCTAAATTTGTCTGCAAGAATCGGTGATTTAACTGTAAAATTCATCGATTCTTCTAATTTATTAATAGTTCGTAACGCTGTAAAAACTCTAACTGTCCTTCCTTTAACACGTTCTGACTTTGTGGGTAGAATTTTTGATAGCAAAGGTAATTCCCCTTATAACTTCGCCAATCCTTTAGAGATTTTAGAAAATACATATGAACTTCCACCGATCTGGGTAGAAGTGACTAAAGATGAATACAACAACGCTCAATCTATTTGGGATAGAAACCGATTGCAAAACTTAACTCGAATACATGATGGTGTACATGAAGCTTTTTGTTTGTTTTGATGTAAAAAGTACTTATGTGCATGGGGCGATTATATATGAGCAAAAGGAAATTTTAAAAAATTATATATAGACATAAACACCCAACTTAGAGCACAATCGATTAATGCTATCGATAAGAATTATTATAAATTTAGGAAACATTGTCGTTACGGCAAAACTGTAGAGAATCTTAAGAAACGAATTAACTTAAGATTATGTAACTTTCAAAAATATTAATTAAATATGCATCTAAATCAACTTTTAAAATAAATAATGATATAATTTCTGTTTTACCTAATAAAGAATCGGTGTGTTTAGATAGACTGGATATATCTAAACTTGGAATGTCCCATTTGCAGTACATAAATATCGTAAATAATTCAACTGCGAAATTAATATTGTTGCTGGGGAAACGCTTCCTTTTATCTGGAAATTAAAAATTGTAAGTTAGACATACTTTTATCGGCAATGGTTAATGATAAGCTCTTCGATCCTTCGAATTATGACCAAAAACATCCCTTTATTCGAAGAACCTTGATTTTGAAAGGACTTAAATACAGGGAGTGGGTGGTCCTTCGCTCAAAGTCCTATTGAGTGATAAGGGAAGCATTAAGACTAAAGGTATAACATTTAAGAGTACTGACTTAAAATATTAGACATACTTGGATTATTATAATAACAACCAAATATTTAAAGTACCACAGACACACATTACTAGTAAAAAACACCAATTATTTACTATAAAAATAATAAAACTGCATTGACTAAAAATGAAGATAAAAAGGTTTGAGTAGGTTATGCGCATTATAGGGAGGTTTGGTGTAATTTGGATGAAGATTAATTTTTCGAATATGATGAAGATGACGAAGAATTTTGATTTTACATAAAGTATTTGAAAATAATTCTATTTTTTATTTATTATTTTTGTTTGATGAAAACTATTTATTTGTTAAAAAGATCAATAAAGTCGTATTCATTTTATGGTCTGAAATGATTTTTAAAAATGAAAAATATTTGTATGAAATTTTATTGTAGAATTTAATTTGTGATTTTATATTTTTTAAATCAAAGAATTATTTTAAGAATTTTAAAGCAATACGTTTATTCAAATCTATTCTTTATCAGAAAAGAATTTAGGCTTTATAAGTTTTTCATTGAAGAAAAATAATTACCGTTTGACTAAAATATTTTTTTAATGAAAACTTGAAATTACAACACATAAGTGTAAATTTAATTTTAAAAATTAAAAAAACACTTCATTAAAACAAAGAATTAATTTTTTTTTAAAAATCTCATTTTTAAATATTTTTTATGGGGGTAGGGTTTTAAAAAATATTCAAGCCATTTATCAATATAGTTCCAAATACCCTAAATATATTGCAAAGTCCAGTGCTTTTATTTTTATACTTTTAAATCAAGAAAATTACTTATGCTTTAAAGAGTCAAAAATAACCCTTTGCTATAATCTGACATTTTATGCTTTTTTAATGGTAGGAGATTCAACTCATTTTTTATTTAAGCTTTTTTAAACAAAATACACCCTAACTATAGTGTGAGCTGAATACAGAAATTTTTAAAAAATTACTTCATTATAACAAAAAATTAAAAAGCACTTCGTAAAAACAAAAAAATTAAATCAGTCTTTCTCCCCTTAAAAAAAATTAATATAGGGGAGGGTTCGCAAAACAAATTTAAAGCCAAAAATTGTAGTTAAAAATATTTGCCCGAGCATAGTCAAAATAAAATATAAGGCAACTTCTTTATTAAATAAATAAACTTATTTTATTGGACATTAAAGTATTTAATAAAATATCACATTAATATAAATGAAATAGAAGAATAATCTCAGTTGAGTGTTCAAAATAGTTTCAAGAAGAAAATTTATAAAAATAAATAAAGTTTATCTAGACATCTGCCAAAGTAAAATAATCAGGCCCGGATCTTTTTAGGGAATAATGTTCAGCATTCTCGTTACCCTCCACTGGATTACGATTTTCCATATCTTCACTGACTCTATTTTTGACATTATTCGCGTGTTTCACTCCCTTAATGATAATGTTAAATTTATTTTAATAATAATAAATAGTGTCAAATAACATAAAATAAAAGCTGACTCTTTAAGAAGTATAAACAAAAATATACTAACTAATTAATTGACTAACACACGAGTAAATTAAAGAAACGAAATATATTTCGAGAAAACTATCTTCATTATTGATCTACCATCATAATCTTTGTCAAATATTATATACGGAAACAATAATTATGTAATAGTTATTGTTTATTGATTTAATTAAATAATCTCAATAAATTTATTTCTGATTGAACGTTTATTACAGGGAATTGTGATTTAATCACCAAAGCATCACATAAAATTCTTTACCACTTATTAACCAAATCTTTTAAATTAGTTATTCATTTGCAGATTTTACTATGGTCAGTAATACAACTCACGGCTCTCAGTCGGTTTTGTTCCAGAACCAGTGTGAGAAAATGACTGGAAGACTTTCCAATGTATGTGGCATTGCACCCATTACATGGCAGTTTATACATTATTTCAGAAACTATTTTAAATAAATATGGATTATCTAATGGTTTTATTACAGACAATTTAAAATTTTTAAAACCTTCTGAATATGGAATTACTAAAACATGAGATTTTATGAGTTCACCGTCAGTAAGTGTACTATAATTTCCATTTTTTTCATCAGACGCAACAAAACGGCGATCAATGATTTGCTTAGTCAATCTTTCTACAAACGAGTTAGAATATTCATTTATATCCTCTAGAATAACTTTTCTAAACTTTTGATAAATTTTTCAAACATAGGAGATAATTACCAAAATCTTAAAACTAAACTCTTAATCATATTTCTATTATATTTAAAGTAACAAAAGCTATTCATAGTATTGGATAGGGCAGTATTAACTAATTAACTAATCAATTAATTAATTAATTAATTAACAATTTATTAATTAACTAAAAATTTATTAATTAATAACAATTTATTAAGCGAAAACTTTCAGGATGATTGATGAGAGATTAACTTACACACTTCGAGTCAAAACTTAATCGAGTAATTGTTTAAACAGTTTACCAAATTCCGTAAGCAATTGACACTCTCGACTATATTGAAAGTCACGTCAGTCATACCAACTTGGTGATATTTATTAATTTGTATTATATTTTGAAAGTAGATCATCTAGTGTATTGGTTCCTAACATATTATTTTTGTTGTACCCCAAAGCCACAAGTTATTTGTATGAGTATCCCAAGAAAATAATTATTAGAATATTTTTTTAAAAATAATCATTTTAGTAAATTAGAGTTTTGCACATAAATATTCCCTGTAATACATTAGGAGGACCTAGATCTATAATATGAATATGTTGTAAAATTATAATAGTCACATTTATTTTATCTGTTTTTGCAGAAAATGTTTTTATAATATTTTTTTCGGTGTATCCTTTCACAGTCGTACTCTTCAAATTACACGTTGAACCGGTTGAAAATCACTGCACTAGTAAACTTGCTTTCATACCAATAATGGAAAAAATTTCTTTATATACCAATTCAGTCACAAAGAGGTAACATTAAAAAACTTTTTTTTGTCCAGGACATATATGAAAAAAATGGTATGAAATAGGTAACAAATATTTGTTTCTACTATATTAATTAAATTTATTAACAATACACTTCTGGCACTGAAGTTAGTTTTAACTGGGATTCTCTTGGCGATTCAAGTGTCAATTGCCGTTCTGGGATAAAAATTTCCTTAACCGTAACATATATATCAGGGATGAGCAACCCGCGGCCCTGTAAATATTTTTTTCTGCCCGCCAAGCATTTTTTTGTATTTTTATATTATAATTTTTATTAGTATATATCAAGCTTTGTAAATTATTAATGAGTGCGACCCGCCACAAAATTTTAAAATTTAAAAGGTTGCTCACCCCTGATATATATACTTGGTGTTGATAAGGGTGATACTAAGTTTTAGGTGTGTGTAGTACATATTAAAACAAACAATTTATCATGACTCTAAAAATGCTTCTTTAAAAAGTTATATCCCACAAAAATATATCTCTTTTATATATTTATTCAAATCTTTTTTAAAATTAAAAATTGAATTTTAAAATATTTTAAAAAATTTGTTTAGATCTACTTATAAGTTTTTTTTCGGATTGGTTCAGTTTTTAATATTGGCCAAATAAATTTAAATGTTTGAGAAACTTGTTTAAATCTATACATACATTTTGTTTGAGGGATCAAGTTCATATTTCATTTTATGAATAAATATTGCGGAAATTGGCTTACAAAATTATTTATTTCAATTTAATTTATTATTATTATTATTATTATTATTATTATTATTTTTATTAATTACTATTATTATTATTATTATTATTATTATTATTATTATTATTATTATTATTATTATTATTATTATTATTATTATTATTATTATTATTATTATTATTATTATTATTATTATTATTATTATTATTATTATTATTATTATTATTATTATTATTATTATTATTATTATAACATCCATCCTGATTATTATATAAACTATTTAATTTTATTTATGCTGTCTTATGAATTAAAATTTTATTTCTCTGTAAATAGAAATAAAATAAAACATGACATAAATAAACTCACAAAATAGGCCCCGAGAAGAATGGCAACAACAACAATAATTGACCCAATAACAATTAGGGCTATTCCCCATCCAGGAACTAGAATAATAAGTTATTTACAATAAATTCAAAAACACTATGCTTACCTGATGCTAAAAATAAAAAAACATAATTATACAATGAATGAGTTAGTGAATAAATATAATTTATTTTCTAATTTAATATCAAAATTCAAATCATATTTTATGATACTTTTAAATTTACCTTTACGTCAATTAAAAATTAGAAAATTTTGTAAGGTATTTTTATAGACATATGTAACGACCAAATGAACAAATGTAAATTACAATTATTCGAATCTTATTTAGAAGATTTTAGAAAATCATTGTATTTAATTTAGGAACTTAAGTGAAATAATGGTTTAAGTAGCACGTAGTAATGACTCCAGTGCACTTTGACCTCAATAAACTTTCAAGGTCATCACATTGTTAGCTGCAAGTATGTCAATGTCAACAAAAATAGGTTAATCAAATCATTTGTTTTAATTAAAATTAATTTAATTTATTGTATTTTATTAATAGAAAAATGCCAGCTAAGTATATTCAACAACATCGCGCTAAATATTTCTTATAACTAAATGGTTTATGTTCTGAATTTGTGTATCAAATGAAATGGTGGCTGCGCTCGAGGTTTCACTCGAGTTCTTGAGCATTGTTGACTAAATGGGTTGACTCACATTAGTTATTATGTTAGAAAATGTACCAATAAGAAAATAGATATTTTAGATTTTAAGATAATTTCGAAAAATCTAAGTAATTTTTGGGTGCGAGTAACTTGTGAGGCGTTATCTTTGAAAATTAATTGCAGGATTTAAATTACTCAGTTCATAGGGATTTTGAATGTTTTTAACGAGTAACCATCTCATAAAATCAGAGAGGCAGCCATTACAGCATTCAGTCGCCAATTATGGTACTTTTCCGAACATCTTGTGCCACTTATACTTTTTGATGATCGTGTCAGTACAGCCATTAAAGCAGCTGTGGTTCTAAACTTGTCACGGTCGCCAAACAAGACTCACCCTAAGTCGACTTGACAGCAAGAATTTCAAGCATCAGACTCCTTTGAAGACATATGTCACAAGCAGATCCTTGAAGCTGTTCAATCTGCTTCACAAACATAGACTAGAAGAAGCACAGTATGACCAATGGATCCCACGTACCAAATTATGAAAGCCAATGTGAAGTTGTTCAAAGTCGTCAATGACTTTGCAGAAAGAGGCGTCGTTCTCATCCAGTCTTACAATGATGCACTGACAAAAGATGAGGAAGCAATACCTGCTGTAGCTTGTCAGCAGTCATCGGTAACTGTTTCCTGTTCCGATGAAAGCGGCGCTTCTGGACACAAAGTAATCAGTTGACAAAGGTTGGTAACGGTCGGCATTTGGAATACAGATGTTTGTGCTGAGCTACTTCTAACAAATAACTTTATTGATTTCAGCAGACCTATTGTAGTATTCTAAAATAATTAATAGTATCACTAAACTTATTCATGAACATGAACTCGGAAACGAAAATCCATCAAATGTTTCTTATTGGGCGAAAAAGCGGCACATAGTTGGTACCTCTAAATATTGTTCAATCTGCTCAAAACTTTGCATACAGGCTTACATTTCAATGAGTAACAAGTACACCTTTGTTGAGAAATAAATTTCCAATTTTTATTTTTTTGGGTCACTCTACCATAAACTCATCAATAAAATTGGTATTTGTGTCTTTATTGAATATATTCTTGCCTTTCAAAATAAATGGCACAATGTTTCAATCAACAAATAAAGTTTCAATTTATTGGAAAAATGTTTCAATCGATTAATAAAATGTTTCAAATGAGCGAAAAATGATATCTACTAATTTTTCAGAGAATTTATGTATTCTGAAATTAAATTTAAACATAAAAATAAAATTATTACAATGATTACTATAAATAGTTTTATTTTTCACATTATTATTAAAACATTTGTTTACCATTTTTATTATAATTATTTTAATTATTAATATCATTAAAATAATCATTGTCATAATAGTCAATTATGCTGAGCCAACATAATAGTGAAATATTTTGATAATAATCTTTTTTTGAAATTTCGCTAAACAAAAAATTATTTCATAATTATTCAACAATTTCATTCTAATCGCGCTTTATTTACAATCAAATTAAAGATAATTTTTTTAATAAGTAAAAATATAAAATGTAAAACTAACAATCCGTGACCTTAGTTGGTGTTTGAGTCACGGTGACTGAAATAATACAAAATAGTTAAATTTCTTAAGCAAAGTTCACAAACCAGTGACCCCCGTTACAGATCCGTTATATGCGGTATTAATGGCCACTGTCACCACGTTAAGCAGCTGGTTTGAACTAACTGCGGTATCCGAAGCCATGACCATCTCCAATTGGGCTTGAACACTTCCTTCTCTTAATAAAAACATCTAAAGATAAATTATGAAAGATTTAAACAAATTTACATCAGACTTATGACGATGATTTTTATTAAACGCATCAAAGATTTCAACAATTGGGCTTCTAAAATTAGAAATAACTGATTTACGTATGTCATATAGATTGTCGACGTTGAATCTTTATATTCGGGTTGGAACTTCTCGTTAGTGAATTTGCATCCAATTTGCACCTTACTCTCATACTCTCCTGACTTTGCTGGGGCGTTGGTTACCAATTGTTTGCCTACAAAAACCATAACAATTATTTCTACGCTTTAACAATATATATGTAAGTTGTGATAAATAAATTAAAAAGTAAAAAATAGTTTAATAAAAAATTTAATTATTTAAATAAATTATCTAAAACATCTGAAAATTATTTTTGCAAACAATTTCCTACTGCCTAAATATTGTACTATCAAGTAAGCAATGTATATTATATTTTTATGCAATAAAGTTTTCATCCTCATTCTCCCATCAGTTTGTTTGTTTGAGCAGTTGCATTGACAATTTATTAACATGCGAGTGCTGCCAGTGACCGTTCAGGGTGTGGGTGAGGGATGCATAACCATTACATAAGACAGTTTACATAAAAACATTATATTTACACGTGAAACGGAGAGAAAGGCATCAATTTTGTTTTTGGATTTGTTAATTCAACGCAAAAATAAACATTGAGACAGAGATTTATAGAAAACCAACTGATACTGGTCTTTATACTTCTCCAAAAACCTTTTGTGAATTTAAGTATAAGAGAAATGTGGTGAAAGGATTGATTTATCGTTCACGGTCTTTATCTTCTACTTTTGCTAATTTGGTAGAATTGATAAATTGGTTGAGTTGTTGATAAAGAATGGGTATTCTAAATCATTTTTATTGTTGATGATAAAAGAGACGGTTGACAAATTGATTGAAAATACTAAGGATCCATGTTTGCGAAAGTCTGAGTGTAATTTGACAAATGAGTGTGAATTGAGTGTTGATCTAAATAATAATAAAAATGTATATAAGAATAATGAGCCTAAATTTATGTTATTATTGTCGTACTCGGAAGGTTTTACAAATTATAAGAGGGAGTTAACTAAATAGATAGAAAATTTAGATTAGAAGATTGTTTCTAATTCGCGTAAGGTACGAAATGTGTTTATTAATAAATCAAAAACTCTGGTTGGATTGTGTTCTGATCTCGTTTATCAATTTGCATATAATGGGTGTAATGACACATTCATTGGAGAGACTTCCCGTCATCTCTATACTCAAGTTCTACATCTTTCTTTTTCATTTTATATTAACTTTATTATTTTCTAAAAGAATTAAAGATTTTATTAATTTTATTAATTTCTAAAAGAATTAAAAAATTAATTTCTAAATTGTGTATTTAATTTTATTACCTTTTTTTCTACTTTAATTGTACTTTAATTATATATTTTAATGTTTAATTGATATTTTTCTGAAAATAAGTCTTTTTATATTACTAAATTTTTTATTACTTATATAAATACAGGAAACTCTTATAATAAAGACTTAAATTAATAAATTTTATAGCATATAATTGTTTACTTTCTTTTAATAATTGTTCTAAATGTATCATTTTAAAAAAATTTTTCCGATTTAACATTAACTCAAAAAAGCAGGTGAATAATGTTAAACTGTAAATTATAAATATATTAATCCTTAAGATATCACCATGTCAACAGCTAAGAAATCAAGGTTATACAATGAAGAATGGCTTTTCAAGTATGGAGTTATTGAAGCAGACAACAAAAGCATGTGTCTCATATGCAAAGAAAGTATTACTGTTCGTAGTTTCAACGTAAAGCGACATTTTGAAACGATGCATTAAAATCTCATTTCATTGAAAGAAGCAGAAAAGAAAGAATATTTTTTCACAACAATTAAAGCAATATTAATCCAAACAGGTGCTTTTAAATCTTTTTCATTGCCTTAAAACAACATCACACGTGCTACCGTTCAACTGTCACATTGTATTGCACGATGTGAAAAAGATTTTTCTGAAGGAGAGTTTTTTAAAACAGCGTTATTGAAATGTAGCGAATCTTTATTTGATGATTTTGAGGAAAAAGTTTGCATTATTAAAAGAATTAAAAGCAAGTCGAAACACAGTTAAAGATCGTATATTAGCTTTGGACGAAGATATCTGGACTCAATTAATTTGTGATTTAAACAGCATTGAAATGTATTCAATTTCTTTGGACGAAAGTACAGATATAACAAACAAAGCATATCTTCCAGTTATTATTAGATTTAAACCTAGAAATATTATAAAGGAAGAATTGATCAAATTGATGAATTTGACAGGAAAAACTACCAGTGCTGAAATTATGAAGGAGTTTACGTTAAACATGACTGAAATGAATATTGATTTAAAAAAGATTGTTTCTGTAACGACTCATGGTGCCCCAAGCATGGTTGGAAAAAACATAGGATTTATGAACCTACTGAAGCTAAAAATTGAACATCATTTAATTTCATTGCTTCCTCCATCAGGAAATACTATGTGCAAAAAGGGGGTTAAAACCATTTGATAATATGATATCAATTGTAACAAATGTTGTAAATTATATATTTACACAATAAGCGAGAATTTTCAAAATTATTAGAAGTAGATTTTCAATATTCAGGACTTCTCATGTACAATAACATTCGATGGCTTAGTTATGGACAAGTTTTAAATCGCTTTGTTAATTTATTCGATGAAATAAAAATCTTTTTACATAAAAAAATATATCCAGAATCAGCAAATGAGGAATGGTTAAATAACTTAAAGTTCTTGTGTGATCTTACACAACATTTTAATGAACGAAATAAGAAACTTCAAGGATGTTGTGAAATTGCATTAACAATGTATGAAAATATAAAATTATTTATGATAAAAATCGATATATTCATTAATGATTTAAATTCGAAAACAATAAAATATTTTTCATGTTTAAAAAAATATTTTCAAACATCAATTAATTTAAAAACTAAAGCAATTAAACAGTATTTATCGTGTTTAGAAGAAATAAAGATAGGTTTTTCAGAAAGGTTTAATCAATTTAAACAACTTGAAACATCTATTAGATTTGTTATATCTCCACACATAACTGAATATAAATCTTAAATTTCTTTAGTTGGTTAAATATCGATAATTTAGAAATGGAACTAATGGAGTTCCAAAACAGTTTTATATGGAAAAATAAATTTATAGAATTAAACGTCGAATTAACGAAAAAATCAAAAAGGTCGAAAATATAATAATACAGGAATGGAACTCCTTGCCAAGCTCATTTGAGGGGATGAAAAGGTTCGGATCAACATATGCATGCGAGGAGTTATTTTCATCATTGCATTTTTTTAAATCAGGACTACGAAATCTACTAAGTAAATAAATTACTGCTGCATGCGTAAGAATCAAAACCACTAACTATGCACCTCGCATAGAAAAAATTTCAAATAAACAACAACAAATTTCCCATTAAATGATGTATTTTTCCTGAAATTTTGCTTCTAAATTTTATTATTAATAAAACTTGTTAGCCTTTATTTATTGTTCTTTTAATTACTCAACATATGTGATTCACCACGTGGATTTAATAAAAAAAAATATCAAATTTGACCCACTTGGGAAAAAGGTTCGCCAATGATGTTCTAGATCATTGTTGATGAAAGGGTTTGACCAATGTTAGTGAGCAAAATAGAATCTGTAAAAAGGAAATGGGAATGTCTGATTTTAAAATTTTGATGAAAAGTTTTAATAATAATTGGGAACGTGCTATATGTTAGGCATTGTTGATAAGGTCATTGTATTCAAAGATTAATATCCAAAGTGCTATGCATACGAATGAGTTGAATATTTCTTTTAAAGTTTGAGTATGTTAAATTGTTTATTTTTTTTATTTTAATATTATTAAAATTATATCGTTTATAAAATATTTCATTATTATTTTAAAATTTTATTATAATAAAAATAATATTTTTATTATTTATAAAAGAATTTTAAAAATTTGTGTAATAATATTTAAATATTTATTTAATAAATATTAAATTAAAAAATAATTTGTTTAAATTATAAAAATTAATCCATATTATTTTAGTTGGTTTTATTGTCTGTAAAAATATATTGTACAACGAGTGTTTGAATGGCGTTTTCTTTAAATAAAATCTTTGCCAAACTTATTTATTATTTATTTCAAATATTAGTTGTTTTAATCAATGAATTAAATTTAACTTCAATTTAGGTACAAAATTCAACATTTTTATTTCCGAAATTAACATAAATTAGATAAAAATATATTTTCATCTGTTCAAGAATTTCAATTCTGATGTAGTATAATATTTTATACCAAATAACTATCTGGTATCAGGCTTTTTAATTTATTTTTATCGTTTTCTCTAACTGAGGCTAGAAGTCAAGTTTCTGTTTTGGCTATTCTTTTCAAACTGAATTATTCCTGTAACTGTTAGATCTCCACAATATCTCTTTGGTCAGGTTTTTCTAAGAAAAATAACACTTGGTTTCCTAACTAATTGAGGAGTTTATTTGGTACCCAACCTGAGACAGAAAACCAACATGTAAAGGTACTATTATCTTTTAGCATAACTGCCATTTCAGTCGACATATTTCTTCTAACGTAAATAAATCAGAAAAGGCATTTTTTTACAAATCGTTGTAGCATGTGGCAAATACATTCTCCATTATTGTAAATGTTGTTCCTCGTAAATGCTTCTTGAAGTATCAAATAGGTCAGATTTCACATGGTGCCAGATACTGTGGTACCGTGGTGGTGTGTTCCTCGCATTTCTACTTTTGTATTTGGCAGTTTGCAAAAGCTGGCTATAATAGGTAGAATTGGTTGTGACATATTTGTCTGTGAAATCATTGAAACTTAGGAAAATACATGCTGAGTGGAATTTTTATTATCGGTTATCAAAATTTAAAAGAAAACGCTCATCGTGGTGTTGCGATGACCACAAATTCGTCATACTGTTCTTCAATCAATTCTCCACCATTTCACAATCCACGAAGCAAGAGAAGAATTCAAAACAGAATGTGATGAAACTGAATATTCAGATGGTTTGACAGCATTCTCGTGATAATTAAACGTTTTTCATTGTTTACTTTCTGCAATATTTTAGACTGCAAAAGGTTTTATCTGGTTGGCTTTCTCTTTCTTCATCAAAAACTGAGAATCACATTTCTTTGAATTTTCTGACACAATATTTTGACAATAGCCATCGACGGGCATCCTTTTGAAAGTGGCTTCTAGCCGGTCAAATAAATTCGCTATGTCTTTTCCTCCGCAAAACGAAGAATTTGTAATATGTAATAAAGAATTGTACAAAATAATTGGAAAATTGAATATTATTTCTCCCAGTTTGATCAGGCATTAAAAGCACAAAGTATAATTATTAATAAATAAATAATTAAATAAATTTGCAACGATTTAATTAAAAGATAACGCCAATAAAAAACTTTCCTTACGATATATTTCGATAGAATAACTATCATCTTCAGGTACTCAAAACCAACTAAAAATATTATGAATTAAAATTTAATTTAAACAAATTATTTTTTATTAATTTAATTTTGTAATAAATAAATATTTATAAAATATATTCAAATAACTTTTAATTAATTTAAAATTTCATTTATATTATAACATTTTAAAAAAATTAATGTAATTTAAAATTTCAATTATTTTAATAATTAAAAGATGACGCCAATAAAAAACAACTATCATCTTCAGGTACTCAAAACCAACTAAAAATATTATGAATTAACATTTAAATTAAACAAATTTTTTTTTATTAATTTAATTTTTTAATAAATAAATATTTTTAAAAATATATTTTAAATTAATTTAAAATTTAAAAAATTTTTTTTCACCTATATTCTAATTTTTAAAAATTAATGTAATTTAAAATTTTCAATTATTTTAATAATATTAAAAAAACAAACATGATTTAACATACGTAAACTATTTAAAAACATTCAAAACATTCGTAGTCACAGCACTCTGCACATTAATCTTTGGATCCAATGACCTTATCAGCAATTCTTCACATATCACTCGTTCCCAATAACTATTAAAACTTCTCAACAAAATTCTAAAATCAGACATTCCGATATCACTTTTACAGCCTCTATTGTGTGCACTAATATTGGTCAAACCCTTCAATCGACAATGCTCTAGAACTCGAGTACAGAGATGACGGAAAGTCTCTCCAATGTATGTGGCATTACACCCATTACATGTAAATTGATAAACGAGATCAGAACACAATCCAACCGGAGTTTTTGATTTATTAATAAACATATTGCGTACCTTACACAAGTTTTAATAATTATTTGAATATATTTTATAAATATTTATTTATTACAAAATTAAATTAATAAAAAATAATTTGTTTAAATTAAATGTTAACTCATAATATTTTTAGTTGATTTTGAGTACCTGAAGATGATAGTTATGCTATCGAAATATATCGTACGAAAAGTTTTTTATTGGCGTTATCTTTTAATATAATTATTAATAATATTATTTTTTTATGTATTGATGATTATCGGTGCATTCACTAAATGTCATAAATGTTATAAATACTTTTAACAAGAATTGTGATAATAAATTCACCCAGACCCCGCTTGACACGGTACCCCATGTTTTATAATGTTTCAATAAATTTGAGGAAGTAATAATTAATAGTTTCTCACAAAATTAAATTAAATTAATAATTTAAAAATAGTTTTAAGTTTTTTCTGTATCAGAAAACCTTGAAATGTAAAATTAAAAACGTACTTGGCACAGTTGTCGTAAACCCTGTTGCAGTAGTACTGGCGGCAGCTGCTGCTAATAATAAAAATAATAATTATTATTATTCTAATAATAATAATAATAAACAATTACTCGACAAAGATGAACTTGTAAGTGGCATTAATTATAATAACAACAAAGATTAAAATTTTTATTTTTAATATATTATATAAAAATTGGTAATAATTACTTGTTGTGGTGATATTAACGGATTGGGATGAAGTGCTAGTTGATACTGAAGTCGAGGAGGTGATTTGTGGCGTTGATAACGAAGAGTTGGCAACTGGAGTTGACGTCGTGGCGTTTGTCATACTGCTTGTTGCTGAAATTGAAAAAATGTTAAGTATAAGTAAATATAAGTATAGCAAAGCCATAATCAACAAATTCTTTCTGAACATGTAAACCTCCTAATGTCTTAGGACTTTTAGGCTGTGTTTCATAAAACATATTATTCACTGTTTAATAACTATTTTATAATTTTTTAAAAGAACTTGTTTAGGATTAAAGATTATACAATATACTTAGTGAACTTGAATTAAATTAGCGACAAATAAAAATTATCCAGTGATTTTTCTGTAAACATAACACAGATAATACCTACGTAATTACAAAATACTAATATAAATTACTCATGAATTAAAAAATATCCTGTTAGAAGTAAAGCTAATCATAGAGTAAAAATGAACAACTTAAGGTGGAGTTCAAAATAAGATTACTAGAAATTCAGGCTTCAAAAATACATATGAACATAAGAGTTATCAAAATATATCAATAAGATTTTGGTTAATTTTAATGATATTATTGGAATCTGAATAAAATATACGATACGTGTTCGGTTCTAAGAAAATGTTTGTTTCATGTATCCAAGTATTTATTTGATTTTATTATTATATTTGTAATTTAATTAAAAAGTATTTAAAAAATTTTTGTTACCTATTATTTATATTTTTATTGACAATTTTCTGAATAATTTAAATATTTATGATTATTTCTAGGAATGAAGAGAAATTGTACAATTAAATACTATGAACAGTCGATAACATACATTAATTTTCATTCAACAAGTACCTAGAACAATTACCTAACAATCTTATAATATTTAAAAAAATGATCTAACAAATTTTTTTCAATTATTTTAAAACTTAGTTAATTTAATTAATTTTTTAATTGATAAGTTATATTTTCTTTACAATTTGCTACTATGTTTAAACTTTTTTTAAAATTTTTATTCAAAGTACTAACAAATTTTATTAAAGATCTATCAAAACTTGTCAAAAATTATAAAATTTTGTTAATTTTAATAAGTATTACTAAATAACTACTATTTTCTTACCAATTTGCTGATGGTCATATTTTAAAATGTCTTCAGAGTACTAAAATTATTTACAAATTAATCAGTTTTATTTAAAATTTAACAACTTAAAATATTTCTCACAACTTTAATTAAATTCTATTCACATGCTAATCATAATTTAAGGATATTCTTATTTTACAAAAATAAATATTTCACAACAATTAAACATACATATTTGGATTTTTAGTAGATTTTATCGGTATCTATTAGTACATAAGTACCTGTTTCGTGTAGTTTTTTAAGCTTTGTTAGAAATTCAACTTATTTAGTGGTTGGTCAATAATCATTTTATTTCTAGTAATGTGGTAGACGATAATTATTTTATCTATTAACTTTATTCAATGATGTTTAGAAACTTAAGAGTCTAATAATTTTTAATGAATATCTGAAAATTTATTTCAAGTGCTGTGAAAGTAATATATGTTTGGTAAAATTAATTTAATAATATTTTTCTAATCAAGTTTCTTTTTACTATCAATTAGATTAACCACCACTTATACTTACTAATTAATTTATCATTCAGTAAACAACAAGAGTTGGAGTGAAAAGAATAGAAAATGTGTAAAAATAAATTTAAGTAATTTTTTTGAGCTGTTAGCAATTAATTTATTTTAGATCTAGAGGCATGTGAAAATTAAATGAAAAGGTTGGCATTCATCTTTGAAAATAACTTTTAATAAATGTTCATTGTTGTATGTAATTAAAAATATTACAAAAATAGTAGAAAAATTTCAAAGGTTTTAAACAATACTAATAAGTTTTACAGAATAATTTCAATAAATCACATACAAGACTGTAAACAAAGCACTACATTTTTATTCAAAGAAAATACAATTGATTGGGCTTCAATGAATTTGATTAATAGTCTCTTGATAGCAACCAGGTAACTAAACAACCGATTGATTACTGATTCAGAGACATCAATGATATGAAATAGAGAGTGAATAAGATTTTTATTAATAAAATTAGTTTTTGAACTTGTATTTCATTTGAATGTTCAAATTTGTATGTGTTTTATTTAAATATTTGTTGCTCAGTAAACAAATATTGATATTTATTTGTTCAGTAACTAGTTATTGATAACATATTGTGAATGTGTGTATAGCGAATAAACAAGTATTTTTAGGGGAAATGATTGAGAGAACATTTTATTTTTAAGTGGGTTGAGTTGTTTGAATTTTGGTTTTTTAAAGGGTAAATATTATTTAAATAGAGAATTTTAATGAATAAGATACTCAATTATTCAATCCTTAGTATGTATATAGTTGTGCAGTACTCAGTCATTTGTATTCAGTAACTAGTGATTGTTCAGTTATTAATCAGTGGATTGTTCAATGTGAATGGGTTATTAGTATTCAGAAGTTGATACCAAGTAAGTTACCTTTTATGTTTCATAATTTATTATTATTATAATTATTATTATTAATATGATTATTATTATTGTTGTTATTATTATTATTACTATTAATATTATTTCATTATTATTATTTTATTATTAAGTGTGTTGCTGGAGAGTGGAAAAGTTGGGTTGCTCTTATACATTACTATGTAACAGTGAAAAAATAAAATTTTTTGAAAATTTGATCGTTATCAACATGTATAAAAAAGTCAATGTAAAAATTTATACTAAAAAATTTGATTGTAAAGTGATATATAAAATTTCATTGTAAGATTACATTAAAAATTTGATCAATTAAAAACATGTATAAAAATTGGATTGTAAAATTATGTTTTTGTTTAAAGAAATCATGGGTCCACCAAAAATAGAAAATTTTGTTTAGTGATCTACTGGACAAAGATGCTTGGGAACGTCTGGTTTATACTATAAAACAAAAAATACATTTGCCTCTCTGTAACAAGAACTTCTCTCAAACTACTCGGCCTTTACACATACCATTCCGGTTGTCATTTCTAGGTCAACTGCACTATATATCTCTTGCCGGTTTTGAAAAATCGGGTTTACACAAATTTTGGGTTTATGAAAAACGGTTTGTTTAACTTTGTAAACCTGTTTTCAATATTAAAATTAATATTTTTATTAAATGAATAATATTTAAAATGGATACCGCCTTAATTACAAATAAAATAGTTTGCATGCATTTAATTATTAAATATATATTTTAATTATTTATTTGCATACACATATTTAATAAATTTATGCCTCCATATTGATAATAGTCGATATTAATTGTTGCTTTGAATTGATCCAATAAATTTATTAACTGCCTAAACATCCATTATTTAAAACGGTAAGTTTTTACTAATATTAAATGGTGAATTACCATTATTTAAAAATAAACGTTTATTCTTTAATAACCTAGACAAAAATTCCCTATTCAAAAACACTAAAGGCAAAATTATTCTTCAAAAACCTCACAGTTCTGATTCGTTAATTCCATGTAGTTTATCAATTGCTCGGCAACTTTTTACTGGCTGACCTATTTTAATTTCATTTAAAATGATAGTATTTTGAAATTTGGAATTATTGTATCGATATTCATTTTATAAAGATTCAAATATTTATTTAAATTTAAACAAATTAACGTTTATTATAAAAATAGATTATAATATGGTACTCTCGCGTTATAGTCGAATTAAAAGCATATGCTTTTTTTATTCGAATATAATGACGTGTTCTATATTCTAGGAAAGACTTTACTTGTAATGAGTTTGACACTTGCAAAAGATTCTTAATCAACAAGTAAATCAATAATTCTTAACGTAACATATTACGTTGCTATAATTTCGTTAGAATTATTAATTTGTGTTATTAATAAAATATATCGCTCAAAATACTTTGACTTCTTTAATAGAGTAAATTCTCATGGAACAACATATGAATTTGCAATAATTTATTTTTAAAAATCTTTGTAATGTAATAATTATAAATATTCCTACTTGTTGGTTGATTTATATTTGAGGGAATCGTTGAAGAAAAAGGTGGAATGGAATTATTTGTTAATGAAACGGTGGCCGTAGTTGATGCGTTTAATAAATACGCATTTGATATTGTATCAGAGGCAGAATTGAAACTTGCTGTTGAAACTGACATATTTACCATTGGAGCTATGGTCGTTGTATTTTCAACAGACAAGGGCATTGAAGTGGTCGAGTAGAAATTTGATAGTGTTGTAGGGAGAGGACTTGAACTTTCCGTTGAAAAAGAATTGTTCAACACTACTGGTGTAGTTGTAATTATATTAGTTAAAGATGTAGACACCGCATTTGTCGAACTTATATTTGTTGTCACAGGGTCAGTAGAAATAATAGAAAGAGAACTGTTGAATACTGGCGCGGCTGATGTTACAGGCGCAGTAACTGATAAAGACGATTGCGTTATAACTGAACTTATATTTAAGAAAGAAGTTGATTGAGACTGAATATTTCCCACGGATGATGTTGGTGAAATAGCATTCGTATTCAAAGTTGTTGATGGGACTTCTGATGTTATTATGTTTGACGGGATTGTTGGTCCTTGTATAACTTCAACTGAAATAAATAGTATTAAAATAAAATGTACCAAGTGACTTGAAATAAATTGCTATGAATTCAGAAATTAATAATTGCAACTAACTAAATAATTACTATAAGATTTTACCTCCTGATAAATTATATGAACTGCCATAGGCATTCTGAAACATATTTGATATTGTATTTCTTATGGTTGAATAACTAGTTGAAATATTCGAAGCAAGATTCAAATTGAAGTCTACGACGACACTTCCAGGACTACGAGAAATATATTTCTTAAGCCAGCAATTTAAAAGAAATACCTAATGGAATTAACTAAAAGATTCAGCGTCCTCATCCCATAATTTCTGATCCCTTGATTGATAACGGACGTCATATTTTGAATATAGGATTTGTAGACAACGGAACTCGAATTGCTGAAGGCAGCGGTGAAGATATCGTTGAGGAATTTCACATTTATATTAATAATATATTCGAATTCTCCGGGTTGAATTGGCAGGTAGCTGACCACTGGTTTCATTTGAATGAAGAATTAATTTGACATATAGATAATAAAAATAAAAGCTAACAAGACATAGGTGAAGTTACTGATGCTAACATTGCACTAGAACTTGTTGATAGTACCATATCTGCTGATGCTCCCGATGTTGATGAATTACTTGGAAGGTTAGTCACAGAGACAGACGTAGGAGAAGATGATGTTGATGAAGTGTTTGAGGAATTTGTTAAAAGTGGTACGTTACTAGATTGTGGAGTATAGCTTATTGAAGGAATTGGAGTAGATTGAATTGGTATATTTGAAGGAAACAGTGAATTGGTCATTGCGGATGGATTAGGTGAAAACGGAGTATCTGTTGAATATATGGGAGCAGACTGAAATTTAGAGTTTGAGAATGATGAACTGTCTGAGAAAGCTGATTGACTTGATGTTATGAAACTGTTTGTAGATTGACCAGATAAAATATGTAAAGGAGAACTGTTTATTGGGATTGATACAGTTATATCTGTAGTAGTGATTGATGTAAAGTATAATGTTGATGGAGATTGTGAATTTGTAAACTGTGGAGTATTAGGTGAAGTATTTGTCTTTTGCAATGTAGACTGATCTTGTGCATTTGATATTGGAGTATTGACAGGTGATATTAATGGATTCGATGTAAATGGAGAGTTTGACTGTTGAAGAGAACTTGATTGAAATTGAGTATTCGAAAATGGAGAGGTATTGTCTGAAGTTGGTGGACTGTATTGTACATGAATCGAAGTGGATTGGAATTGACCATTTGTTTGTAGTGAATTGGTTGAAGGTATTGATGGAGGTAACGTGGAAGGATTATTAGACTGATATTGTGAATTTGTAAATTGTGGAGTATTAGGTGAAGTATTTGTCTTTTGCAATGTAGACTGATCTTGTGCATTTGATATTGGAGTGTTGACAGGTGATATTAATGGATTCGATGTAAATGGAGAGTTTGACTGTTGAAGAGAACTTGATTGAAATTGAGAATTCGAAAATGGAGAGGTATTGTCTGAAGTTGGTGGACTGTATGGTACATGAATCGAAGTGGATTGGAATTGACCATTTGTTTGTAGTGAATTGGTTGAAGGTATTGATGGAGGTAACGTGGAAGGATTATTAGACTGATATTGTGAATTTGTAAATTGTGGAGTATTAGGTGAAGTATTTGTCTTTTGCAATGTAGACTGATCTTGTGCATTTGATATTGGAGTATTGACAGGTGATATTAATGGATTCGATGTAAATGGAGAGTTTGACGGTTGAAGAGAACTTGATTGAAATTGAGAATTCGAAAATGGAGAGGTATTGTCTAAAGTTGGTGGACTGTATGGTACATGAATCGAAGTGGATTGGAATTGACCATTTGTTTGTAGTGAATTGGTTGAAGGTATTGATGGAGGTAACGTGGAAGGATTATTAGACTGATATTGTGAATTTGTAAATTGTGGAGTATTAGGTGAAGTATTTGTCTTTTGCAATGTAGACTGATCTTGTGCATTTGATATTGGAGTATTGACAGGTGATATTAATGGATTCGATGTAAATGGAGAGTTTGACTGTTGAAGAGAACTTGATTGAAATTGAGAATTCGAAAATGGAGAGGTATTGTCTGAAGTTGGTGGACTGTATGGTACATGAATCGAAGTGGATTGGAATTGACCATTTGTTTGTTGTGAATTGGTTGAAGGTATTGATGGAGGTAACGTGGAAGGATTATTAGACTGATATTGCGAATTTGTAAATTGAGGAGTATTAGGTGAAGTATTTGTCTTTTGCAATGTAGACTGATCTTGTGCATTTGATATTGGAGTATTGACAGGTGATATTAATGGATTCGATGTAAATGGAGAGTTTGACTGTTGAAGAGAACTTGATTGAAATTGAGTATTCGAAAATTGAGAGGTATTGTCTGAAGTTGGTGGACTGTATGGTACAGGAATCGAAGTGGATTGGAATTGACCATTTGTTTGTAGTGAATTGGTTGAAGGTATTGATGGAGGTAACGTGGAAGGATTATTAGACTGATATTGTGAATTTGTAAATTGAGGAGTATTAGGTGAAGTATTTGTCTTTTGCAATGTAGACTGATCTTGTGCATTTGATATTGGAGTATTGACAGGTGATATTAATGGATTCGATGTAAATGGAGAGTTTGACGGTTGAAGAGAACTTGATTGAAATTGAGAATTCGAAAATGGAGAGGTATTGTCTGAAGTTGGTGGACTGTATGGTACAGGAATCGAAGTGGATTGGAATTGACCATTTGTTTGTAGTGAATTGGTTGAAGGTATTGATGGAGGTAACGTGGAAGGATTATTAGACTGATATTGTGAATTTGTAAATTGAGGAGTATTAGGTGAAGTATTTGTCTTTTGCAATGTAGACTGATCTTGTGCATTTGATATTGGAGTATTGACAGGTGATATTAATGGATTCGATGTAAATGGAGAGTTTGACGGTTGAAGAGAACTTGATTGAAATTGAGAATTCGAAAATGGAGAGGTATTGTCTGAAGTTGGTGGACTGTATGGTACATGAATCGAAGTGGATTGGAATTGACCATTTGTTTGTAGTGAATTGGTTGAAGGTATTGATGGAGGTAACGTGGAAGGATTATTAGACTGATATTGTGAATTTGTAAATTGTGGAGTATTAGGTGAAGTATTTGTCTTTTGCAATGTAGACTGATCTTGTGCATTTGATATTGGAGTATTGACAGGTGATATTAATGGATTCGATGTAAATGGAGAGTTTGACTGTTGAAGAGAACTTGATTGAAATTGAGAATTCGAAAATGGAGAGGTATTGTCTGAAGTTGGTGGACTGTATGGTACATGAATCGAAGTGGATTGGAATTGACCATTTGTTTGTAGTGAATTGGTTGAAGGTATTGATGGAGGTAACGTGGAAGGATTATTAGACTGATATTGTGAATTTGTAAATTGTGGAGTATTAGGTGAAGTATTTGTCTTTTGCAATGTAGACTGATCTTGTGCATTTGATATTGGAGTATTGACAGGTGATATTAATGGATTCGATGTAAATGGAGAGTTTGACGGTTGAAGAGAACTTGATTGAAATTGAGAATTCGAAAATGGAGAGGTATTGTCTGAAGTTGGTGGACTGTATGGTACATGAATCGAAGTGGATTGGAATTGACCATTTGTTTGTAGTGAATTGGTTGAAGGTATTGATGGAGGTAACGTGGAAGGATTATTAGACTGATATTGTGAATTTGTAAATTGTGGAGTATTAGGTGAAGTATTTGTCTTTTGCAATGTAGACTGATCTTGTGCATTTGATATTGGAGTATTGACAGGTGATATTAATGGATTCGATGTAAATGGAGAGTTTGACGGTTGAAGAGAACTTGATTGAAATTGAGAATTCGAAAATGGAGAGGTATTGTCTGAAGTTGGTGGACTGTATGGTACATGAATCGAAGTGGATTGGAATTGACCATTTGTTTGTAGTGAATTGGTTGAAGGTATTGATGGAGGTAACGTGGAAGGATTATTAGACTGATATTGTGAATTTGTAAATTGTGGAGTATTAGGTGAAGTATTTGTCTTTTGCAATGTAGACTGATCTTGTGCATTTGATATTGGAGTATTGACAGGTGATATTAATGGATTCGATGTAAATGGAGAGTTTGACGGTTGAAGAGAACTTGATTGAAATTTAGAATTCGAAAATGGAGAGGTATTGTCTGAAGTTGGTGGACTGTATGGTACATGAATCGAAGTGGATTGGAATTGACCATTTGTTTGTAGTGAATTGGTTGAAGGTATTGATGGAGGTAACGTGGAAGGATTATTAGACTGATATTGTGAATTTGTAAATTGTGGAGTATTAGGTGAAGTATTTGTCTTTTGCAATGTAGACTGATCTTGTGCATTTGATATTGGAGTATTGACAGGTGATATTAATGGATTCGATGTAAATGGAGAGTTTGACGGTTGAAGAGAACTTGATTGAAATTGAGAATTCGAAAATGGAGAGGTATTGTCTGAAGTTGGTGGACTGTATGGTACATGAATCGAAGTGGATTGGAATTGACCATTTGTTTGTAGTGAATTGGTTGAAGGTATGGATGGAGGTAACGTGGAAGGATTATTAGACTGATATTGTGAATTTGTAAATTGTGGAGTATTAGGTGAAGTATTTGTCTTTTGCAATGTAGACTGATCTTGTGCATTTGATATTGGAGTATTGACAGGTGATATTAATGGATTCGATGTAAATGGAGAGTTTGACGGTTGAAGAGAACTTGATTGAAATTGAGAATTTGAAAATGATGAGGTTACTGGGTTGTTTGGCTGTTGCGAAGTATTTGACTGAATTTGTATATTTGAAGATGGTGAGATATCAAATGGAGCTGTTGAAACAAAAGTTGATGAAGCATATGGTTGTTGAAGTGATGTTGATTGAGATTGTGGAACTGGTAATATCGTTGTATCTGCTGATGTAACTTGTGTTGTCATGTCTGGTGCTACAGATCCTGCCTGACTGCTTTCATTAGTGGTTGAAATATTCATAGAACTTGATGTATTTGATATGAAAGCTATTGCGTGTACTGTATAGCTTTGAGATGTCTGAGTATTTGATGATGAGTGTGAATCATTTGTAAAGGATGACGATGGTTTGTCCTTGGTGGACAGCATTGTAGAATCTGAAGACGTTGCCATTGTACTGTCTTCTGCTTTTACTGAACTTACTAAAATTACTAAAAATATACAAAAATAAGTTTCTACTGAATTTCCAAATAAAATATGAAAAATTTGAAAGATCTTTTTATAATATTTTAATAAATATACGAATTCATTTTTAGATATTCAAAATTTATTTAAAAATTCAAGAAAATTTAATAAATATTTTAATATTTTTTGAAAAGTTACAACTTATTTTTATGTATAAATTATCAATTTTGGCTATTTTTATTTTTAATATATTCATAATTAATAGTTTTTGAAAGGATTACTAATAAATGTGGTTAATAAACAAGATATAACAATGTCGAAACTTTATTGAAATTTATAAACAATAAGATTGAATCCTTTTTTAGCAAATAAAATGCGTTTATCTGAAGGTCTACATGGTAGTCAAGGTGGCTCAAGAAATTGTTTTAAGCAGTGCGCTCTAGCCGAATTTTTTCGTTTTTCCCTATAAAAAGAACTAAAATTACTTGTTTTAAAAGCTGTCAATTCCTTTATTCTGGGTGAAATTCACTGGGTCTGGGATCAATGATTTACTGTATTAATTAGAACAAAAAAAATGAATTCGTGTGGTCTTTCAGATAGTTTATAGTTGTCTGGTAAGCCTATCTGTTTGATAATGTAAAAGGTTAGATTGATGCAATATGTTAGTAAATAATATTTTTTCAATATACGAGAAATAATTTATAAAAATATTTTTGCGCCTTCAAATATTTAGCGCCCTAGGCGGCCGCCTAATTCGCCTATATGGTAGAGTCGCCGCTGATAGTAGTCACATTCTTAAAATTAAAAACCTCTTGCCCTTTATGGAAAGGAATAGAATCATAAGAATCAGTTCTTATACAATTAAAATACAGAAAACCTTAAAATGTGTAAACTTCATAGCCTACAGATTATATTCCGTAACTCTAGGAGACATGGCAACAATTCAATAATATGCCTACATTTCACTTTCTTAAAAATCGTTTCCAAATAAAATCAGAACTTTCCTCTGCAACAAAGACTTACCTTTCCACATTCACTCTTTGTTTAACAAAACATCAAATGTCATTCGATAGGACCAAGTTTCTAATTTTCAAAATACACAATCCATCCATCAACATTTAGAGCGTATTAAAAGATTTTACAAACTTTTAATTTTTATCAATTTAACAATTAATTGATGATTTAATAAAATTAATTAAAAATACGAATTAAGATTGATTGATAAAAACTTGAAAAAAACAATGTCGCAAATTTGTTTTTAATATATAAAATCTATTTATATTTAGTTAATAAAAAACATAATGAATAATACGAACTACTTAATAATTGGTTTAAGTGAATTCAGTCAAATATAAACTTTTGAATTTTTTATGCATATTTTGATTATATAGACCAGTTCCCAGAAAAATACCACAAAATACATATAATAGAAAAATATTCACATTGGAAGAGTGATAAACACTGTTTAAAAATTCAAAGAAATAAAAACTGAACAATTCGAAAAATAAAATATAAATCTTTACAATTTAAACATCATCTATTAAAATATAATAATTAATTAATTAATTTAATAATTCAAATAAAAACCTAAAAAACTGACTTAATGAAATCCATTGAAGCGCAATTAAAAATTTGAATGCAAGCATAACTGTTAGTCATGCAACATAACCAGCACATTTATATAAAATTGACGCAACTTCATTCATCCTTGAATCTGATTGGTGGAAAATATGCTATTGTTATAAAAAATAAAATTAATTAATAGATATACAAACATTTGCTATGTTAGGTATCGGAATGATTTGAGCAATAATTCATGAAGTATTTGTGTTGTCGTGAAGGGACAGACAAAATTTTATCTGCATATTTTCAAAGAAAATAAACTCTGGATAAATCAGACGACTATTGCTGGTTAAATTATTTATTTAGTTTATCTAAACAATTTTCTGAAGTTCTGTAGTCATAGTAAAATAAACAATAAAATGCTTAAGAAAAAAAACAATCTTAGTTGATTGATTTGCAAGTGAGAAACTCAAAAATTCAAGTTTGCTTTATTTAATTTATAAAAAAATTTTGTTTGAATAAATTGAGTTGTTTTAAGCTTAAAATAAACTTTCTCAAATCGGAAAAATGAAATCCTTTCAATTATCCTCCTAGTTAAAATGTTGACACTTACAGGATATAGAATTTCAATTAAAACAAAGATTCCTGTATTTATTGTTTTTTTATCAAGCAAACATATTTCTTTTGTTTTTTTATTAGTAGGAAATAATTTTTAAAAATAAAAAAATAATTTTTATTTTACAAACATTTTTAATCAGTAATTTTGTTCAATGTATCATATAAATATATTATTATTAGATAATCTGAATCAGTATTAAGTTTTTTCTCATAGGTTCTAATGCAGCCTAAATGGTACCACCTCCTTGGTAACACTTTCGTGACGTCTGCTGTGATACAAGAGATTATTCATACAAATCGTCTAATAACTAATAATTTTGCATTTATTAATTGATGTTAATCTAATTCACTTTTATGCTTAAAATAAAATATTTAAATGTACTTTTCTATTAAATTACACTTTCATTAGCAACAACAATGTGATGCATTAAAACGAAATAATAAACTTATCAAAACACAGATATCCCTTTTGGCACAGAAATATTGCAAGAAACATTTTGGTTTTCCTTTTTTTACTTTGAAATTTATTTATTTTCACCAATTTGGTTCACTTTCCAATTTTGTACATACGAAAAGTACAGGAAGGTTTAGCATTTGATTTTGTGATTTAAACTTGAGTGAAGGATATTTTAATAAATATCCTAAATTTTGTTTAAATTGCTGTAATTCTTTATTGGTTCATAATTATCTATTGAAAATGTCATTATAGTAAGATAACTTAGTTAACTATTTTGTAATGTTTTTAAAAAAACTAATTAAATTAAATCAAATTATAAAATAATTAGTGTATAAATATATTATAATTTTATTTAATTTAATTAGTTTTTTAAAATCCCAAAAATCAAAAAATATATAAAAGTGTAAAAAAAAATTTATTTATTAGTAATTTCTTTTCATTGAAAATATTTAGTGTAATATAAGATTAAGTAATAATAGAAAAATATATAATATATTTTACATGTGAATTTACAGTATTTTGCTAAAAAAAGTTAATAAGGATATTATTTAATAACCTAGACAATCAAGATTAATTAATCAAACATACAGACATTCACATGAATTAATTACTCCAGTTTCAATAATGTAATAAAAGAGCCAATCAAATATTCCAATATAATTGCATTACATTCCCTCGTTTTAAATTACTTTATCCATTCTAAATTTATTTTCATAAATTTAACATCGAGATGTTTTAACAAATCACTATTTGTGAAGTTTCCCCATATTTCAAATGGACCACAATATCTATTGTTTTGTTTATTTCTAACTTCCTTGACAAATTTGATATTTACTGGTGGGTTGAAGTAATTTTACTCCTATTAGAGATTGTTGTATTAAAACCTTCTAGATTTATCACTATAAGGAAAACTTTTTTAAAGAACCCTATAACCCGAAGCATTTTATTGACGACTTCCAAATTCAGTGCTAAACTCTTCAAACGACTTACAACTAACTGCATGCTAATAAATAAACCCTTCTAAAATTCCTTTTTCAATATAATTTAGAATTACTCCCGAAAGCTCTTCGGGGCTGCAAATAATCTGAATCATCCGAATGATGCAACATATCTACAAAGTTTCTTGGCGTTTTTGTATGATTCGTGGTGTTCACAAATGCTATCCGAATGTTTTTGATTTGAATAGTTATTTCCCGAAGTTCCTGAATCATTTCTAACTGCATCCCGATTATACCTGAATGGTCCCCAATGATTCCTAAATGATGATTTTTAAGTCACTGACTCTTTAAGGTGTCTAGGCTATAGATAAACGAAAATTAACAGACTAGCTGGTCTTGACCACACAAAAACAGAGGCTCGTTTGAAAGAACTTACCTGTTTCTTTGGAACAGATTTTCATTATATAAATTTTGTAAACAAAACTTGCTTACTAGTTTGTTGAAATTTACTTTTGGAGAATCGCTAAAATAGTTCATTCAATGGAAAAGCCTAATAGCCCAGAATCGTGATTGCTCAAGTCTCACTACTCTCCCGTATTTTTGGGTGACTTCATAAATCATTACATGATTAATAAAAAATATTAGAAAACCCTTACAAGTGTAAGTTGTTTTTTGAGAATGTTTTCTTAAAGTTGCCAAGAAAAAAAGTACTGAAATGAAAATGATATTATTATTTTTTACGAATTTTTTAATTTTTTCAAGCATATAAAGATCACCAATTTTTGTGAAATATTAAAGTTGATTGCGTAATCGTTAATTCCAACAAACGAAATGTAAAAATAAGGTAATCGTTGATTGAGACAATATTACTAACTAAAACTTTATGGAAGGGGGGTATCGCAAAAACATTAAATAAGGGAGGGTTCGACCTTGAATCAACCTCAAATTTGTGAGAGTCAGGGAATCGCTATTGGCTGGAGTTCACATGTCAATTGCTATTTCGCTTGATGAGCATGACTGAATTTCAATTACAAAATTAATAAAACTTTATATTGTTTATGATGAAATTTTGTTTATATTATATAATATTTACATTAAATATGTGTGACAAAAATTGCATAAAAATAACAAATTTAGAGCAGGAACGAAAAGATCGGACCTGCTGTTTACGCATTTATCATTAAAAATTTGCATAATTCATTATTGTAATTATTCAGCCTTTGTTTTGATCAATTTCGAATAACATATTTTAGTGATTGAAAATTGTGTAGAAATTTTAATCTATATATACAATTCGATGTTTACATCAGAGAGGAAAGTTTACAATGCAAATTAACATAAAAAGATTCGCTTTAGGACTTGGTGGAAAAAAGTAAAATGCATAAAACAGGAGAATAGACTCCGATATCACCACTGATCGATTATTTTCAATTTCGTTTTCCTTCACTTTTGTAAGACTGTAAATCATTAAATTCTCATTTTACACAAATTTCAGAGACAAATTCTTTGGGAATTTTACAAAAAATGATATTTTATTTAAATTGTACATGATAAAAATTTGGTAACTATTTTAGTAATTATTATGTGATAATATTAAAAAATCCGAAAATTGCATTATAATAATATTTTTGTCTCGGTAAATGCAATTATTTAAATGTCAAATTTGATAAAATTAAATTCAATGTTACTGATTTTTTTTTGACTATAGAATAAAAAGAGAAGAATGAATATATATATATATATATATATATTTTAATAATAGAAAAAACATTTTACTATATATTTCGATCGTTTATCAATCTTCTTCAATCTAGAAATCACATAAACTAAATCTAAAGGAAAAATATTTAAACAAATTAACCAATAATTTTCGTAGTCAAAACGTATCACAAAATATAACATTTTAATTTAAAATAAATAAACATGTCATTTAATTTTTAAAAAATATAAAATTTATCAATAGTTTTAAATGAAATTTTGAAATTTTAATTTAAAATTATTTTTACATAATATCCCAAAACAATTACATCAAATACATAATATACAGAATTAACATTTAATAATTTAAATACATTTTAAATTACATGTAGACTGAGAATTTTGAACATTAAGTGTAGGATTTAAAGCATAAGATCCTCATACATGTAGATAAAACCTATTTTAAAATTATTTCAGCGTCTTGCAAACTTAGTAGTATGTTCACTAATGAGTCTCCAACTCCAGTGGATCTTTGTTCTGAGCTTGTTTATCAATTTTCATGTAATGGGTGTAATGCCACATATATTGGAGAGACTGCCCGTCATCTATGCACTTAAGCTCTTTAGCATTGTCGACTGAATGGATTTACTCACATTAGTGACCATTTTAGGAAATGTAATAGTAAGAAAATAGGTATGTCTGACTTCAAGATAATTCAAGATAAAAATTATTGGTTAATTTGTTTAAATATTTTATTATTTTCATTTGGATTTTGTTAATGCGATTTCTAGCCTGAAGACAACTGATAAACAATCGAAATGTATAGTGAAATGTTATATAGAATACATAGATTATATAATACGGGTTAAAGAATAGATTTTTAAGAAAAACGTTTTGAATTTTGCTTGCTCAGCACTGCCTTATATACCACGATTTTCCGTGTGTGTATTTTAATGCAGTAAAACAAGGAATTTAAATTTTTTATTTTTAAATTATTTTTTCTAATATTTTGATTTTATTATTAATTTTTCAAGTTTTATGTATTAAACTTGATTTAAATTTTTATTTATTTTATTTTTCTTTTAAATGTTTTGTTTTTCTTTCTAAATTTAATATTTAGTTTTACAGCTCAAACGTGTATAGGCATTATTGTGGTGGCCAAACAAAATTAAGAACTTAGATAAGTTATTGTCAAACCATTTTCAGAGTCAAAATTCAACGTCATTCAATTTTTACAGTAAAAGGTCAAGGTCATTCAAATTTTAGAGGTCAAAGTTCAAGGCCATTCGAAATTTATTATTATTATTATTATTATTATTATTTTTATTATTATTATTATTATTATTATCATTATTATTATTATTTTTATTATTATTATTATTATTATTATTATTATTAAAGATTAATTTTTTCACAATAATTATTGACTAAAATTAACATCAAAGAGCAATTAAAAAAAATTGAAATTAATTACTTAATATTCTTACTTACTGAACATCAATATCGTTGTTGCAAAAATCTTTTAATGAAGACGTATACAAAAATATATTGAAGCATAAGAAGATTTTATGTTTGTTAGTGTGAAAGTAATGCAATTAATGAGAATTATTTCTGTTTTTTAATTTTATTTTGTATTTATTAGATGTTCTCAACTAAAAAAATTCAAATTACCTTTGTAACATTATGATTGTCATATATCTGTAATTTAAAACTTATTTTTATAGCAACAAAACGAATAATAATAATAATAATAATAATAATAATAATAATAATAATAATAATAATAATAATAATAATAATAATAATAATAATAATAATAATAATAATAATAATAATAATAATAATAATAATAATAATAATTCCAATTCGTGATTTCTTTGCATATATTAGGAAGTGATCCAATATTTCAAGTTTTTAATAAGATGTAACAATTAACAATTTCCGAACTTTTTGTGCATTGTTCTGTTTTACCATCAGTACTTTCCGCTTCTCATTTCGAATATTTTCGCGGTTTTGATTTTATTCTACCGTTATTGGCAATTCAAACAATGCAGAATTGGAGAATTCGCCATGTCAATTTTGAGTCAAGCCATCTTCAGAAATGCGGGAAATATATATATACAGATAACTGTATCAGCATATTTCCGCAAAGTTTATTCATAAATTAAAATATTTCTACCTAAAATAGGCCCTGGTCACTCACAAATCAAACATTCAACAAATCTTTCGCTTTCTGCTTCTTATCTGATTCACCTTTCTTTACCACGAATGTTTACAATAAATGACAAAATTAAGACATATAAAACATTTCAAAAATATTTTTAAATTTATTAAAATCTGCCACTGCCAGGTCAAATGTCTTCAAATCAAAAGTTTAAATATTTTAAAATGTTTTTAAAATTCTATTTAAAAGTGTTTTATTCGCATTCAGATGTTAGCAAATTAAATTTTAAAATGATTTAAAATTCTGTTTTAATTTTTAAGTCATCTTGAAAAGAAAAATGATCAACTCAAGTTAAAGGAGGCTATACGGGCTGGGACAGTTCAGTACACCAACACCGGACCATGGTTGGTTTTTGACAGGTACGGTAAAAAAACATGTTCTGATTAAAAAATTAAATGCTAAATAAGTTGGTAAAATAAAGCAATATTTTCAAGTAAATACAATTATTTTAAGAGAATTTGGTCGTTTAGTTCAGATTGACTAGACAATGCTAAGCCACAAAGTGAAAGCACATCTAGACCGAGCGCCGTAGCAGCAACAATGTGCTTTAATAATGGTTGACTGTTCTTTTAAACTTTCACGAAGTTATATGGGCTTAATCGAAAATAAAAAAGCGAAACAATATTAATTATTATTAATAATCATGTTAAATCAGTAAGCATTATTAATTCGAATGAAGCCAAAGTTTATCAAATGCTCAAAAACTCTAAATATGAACAAAAATCAGTTGTTGTGGCTGAACAATTTTAAAAGCGAAAGCTTTGAGAAACTAATTGAACTTATACTAAAAGCACATAAATAAATTTTAATTTTGTAATATTTAATTAATTTGCTTAATATCTTTTATTATCTCGGTCAACAAAACCCCATGATGACCAAAACGCTATAAAAACCATGGTCCTCAACACATCGTAGATGCCCATTACAAGTCAAGTAGAGATTCCGTAAACCAAAAGTTCAATAATTACGACGAATACAGACCCAATGACCTTAGCTCTTTAAAATAGAATACATTCAAGTAAAACTCGTCCAGAAAGTTAGCTGAAGAGGAAGTAAAAGACAGATTATTGGCTCAAGTCTGAAAAATTACTTCAACCCTCCTGAACAAATGAGCTGGTAAATTTTCATCGTATCTATAAAACCTTGTTTTATTATTTTTTATGTTTTGTAAATTATATTATTTAGTATACACCTTGTTTCTCTTAATTTTGAATTTTCGATATTGTCTCAACTAATATTTAATAAAGGGGTTCTAATATTAATCGATCTCAAACTTTCCACAATAGCTCTTGAATCCAGAAATATACCAGAGTGTTAACAGTCATGGCTGTTTGGCTCACCTTTTATTGGTAACCCATTAGAACATTTTTCGAAAGTCATTCGTGACGAGTGTTCAATACAAACATCTTCTTATGAGGGTATCTGATGAGAATCTCCTTGGAAGTGGTCACGTTTAAATATTATTCTTTCTCATAAAATAACAGGAATTCAGAGAAAACCTCGTCTCAAAATGTATCAGTTAAAAACCGGAAAACCGATGGTTGAATAGTCAAGTGAATTGTTGCGTTTAGAAGTAGCCTTAAAATATTCTAAATTTTACAAACACTTTAGCTTTAACTGTATATAATTTTCATCCAAAGATAAAAGACTTCTTAATTGTATGAAATATTTATAACAGTGGAATTTATTTCTAATTTCTCTAATTTAATGTAACAATCGTCGTAATGTTTAATTTAAATTATAACCAATTAAAAGTAATTAAATTGTTTCTTTTGTTTAAGGAAATAAAGTTATTAAAAAGAAATTTATTTCTTCACATATTTATTGCTGGATAAATTGGCAGTAAAATTTATTAATTTATTACAGATAATTTTATTAAAAGAAAATTGTCAGAAAATTGTTCTCTTTGTTAAATTTCTCAAAATATTTATAAATTAAATTTATTAATATTTTTAGCCATATTAATCAACCTTAGAATAAAATTTATTAATAGAAATATGAACTACTCAAGTCTAGGCATTTCTGGTTATGAAAAAGAACTGTATCTATTCCAGTGAAATAGGATTCTAAAGTCCTGAAACCGATTTATTCTTTCAATTTATTTGAAGTTGCTATTTGTCAGTTGAAAAATTTCTGTTACTGGATTTTTTTCATTGATAAAATTATTGTAAAATTTCTATTTAAAAAATCATGTATAAAAATTTCATTGTAAAATTATGTTAAAAATTTTACCATTTAAAAATATGTATAAAAACTGATCGATAAAACTATACTAAAAATCTTATTTAAAAAATTTTATCGTGCAATATTGTCGACTCTTTAACTTTTAAAATTCTTAGTTTATGTAACTTACCTTTGACCTTCTATTTAGTTTTAAAAAATTCTTACCTTATGTAATTCTCTTACTGTAATTGCTTTTAAAATTTTCATCTTTAAAGAATACCCTTATGTAACTTAACTGTTGACTCTCACTTTAATTTTAAAAAATTCTTACCTAACTTACCATACTCTAGGCACCTTAATTCACTTAAATTTATTCTAACGTACTTTAAATTACTCTGATGTACCTTAATTTACTTTATGAACCTTCATTTACTTAAATATACCCTATTGTACTTAAATTGACTTTCGACCCTTTAATTTACTTTAATTTACCTTAATGTACTCTACTGTATATTAATTTACTTGAGGAACCTTAATTTATTCTAATATACTTATAAATATATTGTATATCGATTTTATTATTACGTTGTACAAACTTTTTCTATTGAAATAATTTTTTATATACTTTGTTGAAAATTTATGTAAAATAATAATGAAAATTATAATAATAAAAACTTGTAACCATAATAATAATAATAACAATAATCATAATAATAATAATAATAATAGTAGTAGGTAGTTAGGAGCACACTGGAATACAAAAAAAATAGGGGGAGGGGGGGAGGGTTTATTTACAGATTAAATTCGGATTATCTTGATTACATAATGATGGAATCAACTTAATTAATTTTGTGTGTATTTTAATTAATTTTTTTTTTCAAAGATTTTGTGTGTATTTTTTTTTCGAAATTTTTTTGGAGTTTTTGGCGCGATTTTTTTTTAAATTCAAATTTATTTTCGAATTTATTTTCAATATTTAAAATAAAATTTTTTAAGTATTTCTAATTAAATTTTTTAAGTATTTCTAATTAAAATTTTTTCAGTTTAATTTTATCAATGTAGTTTTTATATAAGATTTTTATAATATGATTTTTATATATAAATTATATATGATTTTAAGTAGAATTTTCAGTATAATTTTATCGATGAATTTTTATATACGAATTTTTAAGATGAAATTTTTTCAGTATAACTTTTAATTTAAAATATAATTTTTCTTAGTAATAAATTTTTAACATAATTTTATAATGAAATTTTTTATACAAGGTTTGTTTTCAGTATAATTTTATCGATGAATTTTTATTTATGATTTTAAAAATATGATTTTTATATATATATATATAAGTTAAAATTATATATGTTTTCTAAGTAGAATTTTCAGCATAATTTAATCAATGAATTTTTTTTATACACGTTGATAACGATCAAAGAAATTTAGCTTTAACATAATAATAATAATAATAATAATAATAATAATAATAATAATAATAATAATAATAATAATAATAATAATAATAATAATAATAATAATAATAATAATAATAATAATAATAATAATAATAATAATAATAATAATAATAATAATAATAATAATATAATAATAAAAATAATAATAATAATAATAATAATAATAATAATAATAATAATAATAATTCCACCAATTAAAATCTTTATAAAAAAAAACTATAAAAACTATAAACACATAAAATAAACTCATAAAGATCGAAATCTCTATAAAAAACTATAAACACATAAAATAAACCCACAAAGTATGTAATAAAAATAAATCAATAAATAAAAACAAACAAATTTATACTATAATGTTTATTTAATAAAAATCTTCATCTTCTTCATCATCGTCAGAGAACTGCACATCATCTATATCTATTAGTTCTTCCTCAAAGTTAGGTTGCTGAATTTCATCTGTTGTAATTTCGTCACCTGATGCATTTTCTCCAATAATTTCTTCAATAAGTTCATGAACAGCAACAATTTCTTCATCATCGTCAATTTCTCCAGATATATTTATATGGCCGTATGCTAAACTTTTATTTTTACCCACCCAAACCCTTTTATCATCTCTATTTGTAAGTGCTATTTTACTATTTTTAAAACTATAAAGTTGATGATTTTTTGTTCCTATTCTAAATTGTGGTACCGAAAAGACAGAGTTTTTCTCATAACACTCTTTATAAGTTTTATGAGTTAGATCGGTATCCTTTAACGATGTACCCTTAGCTTTTAAACAAGAAGATTTACCTAACAAACTATAACATTTGGGTCGAAGGAAAACCCATTCGTCATAACCTTCTCCCTTACTTTCGTCCTTAAATTTTCCAATGACTGAATCAAGTTTTTTAGAATAAAGTGGATGAGTAGAAGGGTAATTAGATGTATCCAAAAGATTATCCTTAACCATTTCAGAAAAAAGAACATCTAGTTTACAATTTTTAATCTCCAAGAAGAAAGAGTCTGTATCTCCAGCAACTATATTGATCTCACATTTAAATTGTTGTCGATATTTTTCCAAGTCCTTATACTGAAGCTCATACATTCTAAGTTTCAACAAGTCAAGCACTGATTGTCCTATATAACTTGGTCGATCTAAACATATCGAATCAGGATTTAACATCGCAGCTATAAGATCATTGTCAATTTTTATTGATTTTTTAAAGGTTGGTTTTGAAGTATAAGTGACTAGTTTTTTATCAGTTGTACAAAGACGCAAATTCATTCTCTTTTTCAGATTTTCAAAAGTTTTTCCATATAAACTGTTATTTAACAACTTATAATAATTTTTATCAAGTGTATTTGTACTTTTAGCTCGAAGTTCAGTGTTTATGTCAATATACTTTTTAAAAATATTAGACTGTTTGAATCTTACTCCGCGATTAACATGTCTCACTATAACACCGAGAGACATGTATAATTTTAATAATCGCCAATGAATTACATAGTTATATTTAGGATAATGAGTCAGCAACAATTTTTCAACCTTTGAACCCTCAGGTTTCATTTTCTCAGCCGCAATTGGAAAATCATCTAACTTAACATGAAGTTCCAAAGGAATCTCAAGATCAACTTCAAGAGTATACCCATATGACAAAGATTCAAGATTCAAAGTCAAACAATCAGATAATATTGTATCAAATCCATCAAATATCCAATTAAATTCACGACAAGGTAATGGTTGACTTAAAGCCCAACCATATAAATTATTAATATCAATATATAGTAAGTCTGTGTTTTCATCGGTTTTAACATAGTGTTTATTAACAAAAGTAATACCACCTCTAATACTTCCCTCATAAAAGCTAAACATTTCATTTTCAGTGATTAATTCTATAGGTTCATCCAAGGACATTAAAGCAGAAGACCACGACATTCCAGGAATTCCAAAATAATTTAAAGGTTCTAATCTATTATATGCTATAGATTTCGCTCGAAATTGTTGAAAAAAGTCTGCCAAAAGAAAACAATCTAGTTTCAGGTAAACTTTCATATAATCAAGTAAAGTCCTACAATTAGTTTCATCCCAAATAAGCAGAGCTTTTTCATATTCAGCCTCAGTGACACCTTTCCAAATCTGGGGTAATTCATAAGTATCATGAAGAACATCTAAACTAGTTGCAAAATTATATGGAAAGATCCCCTTTTCATCAACTATAGTCCCTGTAAAAACTGATCGAGTCAAAGGTAAAGTTGTCAAGGTTTTAACAGCTTTTGCTAAAGAATCATTTACAAATTGATAAGAATCAATAAATCTCACACTAATTTTTCCCAAGTGAGCAATTAAAGAAATAAATTTTTCAGATGTTAATGGAATACATCCTAAAGCCCAATTTTTAAATTTACTCAATCCATATTTTAATATATGATGCATATCATATCCCTTCAAGTTATGGAAAATAATTGGTAAAACTTTATTTATTTTTCTATTAATATTACAGTCATTGCAAGCAGCACCCAAGTATTCCCCAGTAAAATGATCATGATCTCTCACTGGATCCACAATATCTTTCAAACAAAGATAGCATTTTATACATGTATCAAATTGAAACTGTTGTAAGTTTGTTAAATCTTTAATTGTTTGATTTCCCATTTTATAATAACATGGTAATACAGTATATTTTGCCATTTTTTCAACTGTTTTTAAAAATTGTTCCACACAATCTTCACCTATAAATTCTTTGTATATTGTACTCCCATCAAAATTATTTATTAACAAAAGTCCTGCCGAAATGGGTAAATGTATTTGATGGTGAACGTCATCCTTTGGCAAAACAGATTCGAAATCTGCATATATAACATATGATGGGATTACAGTTTTAGACCAATCAGTGAATTTAATAAACTTATTTTTCGGGAAAGTATATAAAGTTGTCCCTAACTGATTTCTGATACATAACATCTCATGTTTGTCCAATGCTTTTTTTTATCTAAATCCATTCATCTATGACACCATAATGATTGAATTCTTTCTGTTGTTTTATATTTACAATTCAATAACCTATTGAGTGATGTAATCCCAACATAATGATATTGTTCTCTTTTATTTAATAACAATAAATTAATAATTGTTCCTTCTGAAACTTTAGACCTATGAATTATGTTTAAAAATGGATGTTTTAAAACAAAGTCATCATGTTCGGGTTTAGCTGTTTCATCATAACTAAATATATTAATTATTAATCCTTCATTATTTGACTCAAATTTTCGAATACCATTTAATTTCATGGGCATATCATTTGGGTCATAATTTAATTCATTTAGAAACTTTGTGTAACTATAAATATTATTTCTATTCTGCTTAACAATCTCATTCTTTTTAAGTATTGATAATATGCTATAGATAAAACATAAATTATCACTATTTTTTACATTTAGTATACACTTTTTGTTAGCCAATTGTTTTGGTGTTTTCATATAACTTCTACCACTTAACCTACTGATGTTACTTATTTTTGTTACTATAAAGTAAATTTCAGTTATTTTTCTAATAACCCAACTACTCCCTAACTCTGTTATTGAAGATATCTTTTCATTGATCTTTTGTATACTGTCGTCAAAGAATGATTGGGTAAGTGGTCTTGCACTGTTACTTATATTATTTAATTTTATTTCTCCATCTTTCTCAAATTCAATTTCTATTCCAAATTGAATTTTTACATAACTAAGTTCATGTATTATCTCTCTCAATTTGTTTATTATCTCTATGGGAAAAACAATTTCTTTAATGTTCAAGTTGGTCGTATCTATACTAATTATTTTATGTGTACCTCGTAAATCACTTTGGATTATAAGCAAATTTTCTCCTATTTGTATATTATTATTTTGCCTCATTTGTACCTCTTCCATCTCTCCATCTCATGAATCCATCGACCCGATATCTTCAATCTCTTCAACTGCTCTAACCCATGAATCCACCGATCCGTTATCTTTGTCCGCTTCGTCTTCTTCGTCCGCTTCATTATCTTTGTCCGCTTCGTCCGCTTCATTATCTTCGTCCGCTTCAACAATTTCGGCTGATTCCATTGTTTCATTCACCATTCCAATATCATCATTTACAGATTCAAAAATACTATTTATAAAATCAGTTGTATGTTCTCTAATGGGTTCACTTATAGGGGTAATTTGGATGCTGCTTAATTTAATTGCTCCTGGTTTTTTAAATAATTTAATTTTTTTAACATTAAACTGTCGAAAATGATTTTTATGATGTTCATAAAAATCTAAATAGGGAATGGGTTGTGAGGTTATGCATACGGGACATATAAAATAAATTGTATTATGATATTTTTTACCATAATATTCTTCCATTTTTTTGTGACATTTTTTTTTATTATGTACTGTCAATTGACAATAATTGGGGTATAATTTACCTAGTAATAAAAAATAATTAATTTAATTATTAAAATAAATGTGCAAGTATGCAACCAATAAAAATCGATTATTTATTATAAATAAAAAATATTTTTGATTAAAAAGCAAGAATGTCGAAAGTATATGAAATACTCCTAGAAGAAAACAGTACAGCTGTTATTGGGATGACATTTAAGCCTCCTGTTCAATACTTTCAATACAGTATGAACTATTTAAATTTCCCTATTACATATACATTCAGAGTAATGTTTATTTAAATTTAATTTGATTAATTATTTTTAGGAATCGGTTAATTTAAAAGCTTATGAATACAATATTATGATTGGAAATATTGAAGAGGAAGATCGAAAAAATATTTCAGATATTCTCCATTTGTTGAATAACGAAATGGTTTTTAATGAAAAATTTTCATTTATTAATTGTGAAAGTCAATTGAAAGATCAAGTACAAGATAATAAAAAATATAAAATTCAGATAATTATTAAAGGAGTCAAGATTAACAAGTCTATTATCAAACCTATTTGGAAAATCCAAAATGTTGTTGAATAAATTTTTTTAAAAAGTTTTGTTGATTTTTATAATTTGTAACTAATAGTAAACATGTCATTTTTAAAAAAAAGTTTACCTCGAGTATCTATAATTTATAAAAAATTTTGAGCATGGATCAGCCTTATTGGTAAATTATATACAAATTTGATCTCTTAAAATCTAGTGGTAATTCTTTATAATCAAGGGGTCTGCCCTTATTTTTGATCAATAATAATAAAGGGGCATCAATCCTTCATTATTGCTAAAAAATATATGTATTAAAATTCAAAAAAAAAATCAAGGGGTCTGCCCTTATTTTTGATCAATAATAATAAAGGGGCATCAATCCTTCATTATTGCTAAAATAATGATATATATAACATGAGAATTAAAAAAAATATATAAAAATATATATGATTTAAATAATATATATATTAATAATAAAATACTTACATTTTCGAACATTAATTACATTGTCCTCTTCAGAATCAGTGAATGGCAAATTTGTATCTAAAGAAATATTAAATCAATTGATAATTTAAAATTAATACTTGATTCATTTCCACCATAGTTTTGTGGATAAAATTGTTGATAATTTCCACCATAGTTTTGTGAATAAAATTGTTGGTTAACTAAAATTAAAGTTAAAACTGATTAAATAAAAAATTAAAATCTTACTTGATTCATTTCCACCATAGTTTTGTGGATAAAATTGTTGATAATTTCCACCATAGTTTTGTGAATAAAATTGTTGGTTAACTAAAATTAAAGTTAAAACTGATTAAATAAAAAATTAAAATCTTACTTGATTCATTTCCACCATAGTTTTGTGGATAAAATTGTTGATAATTTCCGCCATAGTTTTGTGGATAAAATTGTTGGTTAACTAAAATTAAAGTTAAAACTGATTAAATAAAAAATTAAAATCTTACTTGATTCATTTCCACCATAGTTTTGTGGATAAAATTGTTGATAATTTCCACCATAGTTTTGTGAATAAAATTGTTGGTTAACTAAAATTAAAGTTAAAACTGATTAAATAAAAAGTTAAAATCTTACTTGATTCATTTCCACCATAGTTTTGTGGATAAAATTGTTGATAATTTCCACCATAGTTTTGTGGATAAAATTGTTGATAATTTCCACCATAGTTTTGTGGATAAAATTGTTGGTTAACTAAAATTAAAGTTAAAACTGATTAAATAAAAAATTAAAATCTTATATATTCAAATGTGTGTATTTATTTTGACCAATCAAAATCAACACATGTATTAATCAACACACATTACTACAAAATTATATTAGGTAATAAACACAGTGATACAAGATTTATTTATAGAACATTGATTTTAACCAAGCTAAACAATGCTGGCCACAAGTTTTTGTCAACGGATTCTGATAACGAATTCGATTATATTCAATTGGCATGAACATTGATTCTAGTTTTGATATCAATAAAAGGGGTTAATAGAATCCCATTGGATCAAATACATGTATTTTATCCGGTTTCACGTAAATAGCAAGCCAATGTTCTCCACCGAGATTAGCTGATTGAGTATTTACAATCAAAGCTTTGTTGATATTAATATAGGGAATTTTGTCCAATGGAAAAACACCAATAAAATTTTTCCCAATTAGTTTTTTAGCAATAGTTTGTATCTGAATAGAACTAAAATTAATTAAATTAACAAATTAATTAAAATACTTACTTCATTTTTAACCATAACTAATAACACATTGGTTTATAGTGTGTTCAACAATGTTTGTCAAACAAGTACTGTACGGCTTGATGTGATTTGAATTTCTTTTTCAAATACTCCGTATACAAGTACTGATACAGATTCGGTTAATGGATTTTCAAATTTTATATCCAATCGTAAATTTCCACTTTGAGGTAACTGACTTTGATTAAGATCAAAATCGGGTGCCAATACAAATGTAAAAAAGGGATATTTATTTTTAAAGTCTGACAAGGTAATACCACAATTCATATTTTTATTAAGATAACCCATATTCCTAACAATACTTTGCATATAACTAGAACTATAATTATCATTGGCAAAATCCTGACTATATTTTTCACGATAATCATTTCCTTTACTTAATGTTAAAGACTTGACATCAAAGTGTTCAAATATTGAAAATGTTTCCAAATACGATCCTCCATATCTTTTATTCCCTTGGAAAGCAACAAGAATAAAATTTGGTAGTCGTCTATCACCAAATATTTGCTCCTTATAAAATGATGATGATCCCATTGGCAATGAAAATTGAACAACTTCCTTACTTTTCATTGGATAAATTGTATTTCTATTAGCAAGCCCAATTTGATGACCAGCTAAAACTGACGGTTCAACACGAGCTCTTCTAACCATCAACTTTGCATCTAATAATATTATTTGTGGAATTATTTTTGTACATGTTAAACTTCTTTCAGTATTGGATCTTGTTAATTTAATTTGAACACTAACACCAGGTAATAAATATTTTGGTTGATCAAAGAAATCTAATTGAAGTGGGGAACAAACACTGATTGGTTTTGATTTTGAAATCCAAATTTTTCTTTTTGTGTCATTTTCATCGAAACCCATTCCACCTAAACAAGTATGTTTTTTATCATGATTGTAATTAATAATAGTTTCAATCATTGCCTTGTGTGCGAATACATCATTACTTCCTTCAATTTTAGCAGAATTAAAAATTACTTCAACATCTTTAAAAAGAGTTTGGAAAAAGAAATTGTTTGCAGTAACATCTGATTCATTAGATAAATTTTCCCCATTGCTATTTACAACTTTCATTTGGATGTAGAGTAATGTATCGTTCAAATCCAAGTATACGGTTTGAGAGCTATTAATGTAAAATTGAATTGAGGTGTTTCCCGGATCTGTAATTGAATTCAAAGGATAAATATCTTCAAAAGAACCATTTTCAATTACTGCTTGAAGAGATGGTCTATCAAAGATGCATAATTCTGATTTTGCACTAATCATTACTGAAATATAGTTCCGTATCCTTTCATTCTTTTGTTTATATGTTTCTTGATAATTTTTCGACGTTTAATTGTTCCACCTTTTTTTTCTTTATTAAATACATCAGAAACTTTGTTAATAACAGAAGGTAAGTGTTCCATTACAGAGGGTATAGAATCTTTAATTTCAGATATTGCATTTGATTTTAGAGCAGGTAAGAGTTGTGCATTATTATTTATTACGTCATTAGCAGTTTTCATACCAAAATTTCCGATACGTTTAAGAATAGGTAGTGCAAATCGCCCAATTGTTTTTAACCAACCAGATCCATACTGTTTACCTACAAAATAAGGTAAATCCCCACCATTTTGATGAGTGCTATAAAAGTTTACAATGTCTGGATTACTCATTTATTTTACGGAAATGTAATGTCAAGTAAGTTTTGTCTTGTTTACCAAATATATATTTTCCACTGTCATCACGAATATTGATTTCTATATTGTTTATATACGAGGATGATACTGGTAAATACATTGGATTTTTCTCATTGAATTGAACAAGGTCGTCTTTTTTATGTTTTTCTATCCAAACACATTTAAGAAGGGGAATTTTTAATTCACCCACAAGAATTGGTTCAATAATATTTGTATAAATCATCATTTGTATATTTCTTTGCATTATAGTTGGTAAACTAGATCCAACAATGATCTTTTCACTATAAGATTCCTCAATTAATCCACAACTATGAGCCAACAGTTTACTAAATTTAACACTTTTAACATCTTCTTCCAATTCAATTTTAACAAGTTGATCTTGTTTAATTTCACAAGACTTGAAAGGATGGGGATAAGAAGTCATTAACTGATCAGTGACTTGTGAAAATTCAGTAATGAATAAATTTTCTTTAAATGTCTCAGTATACTCTACATCATAATAATAAGTTATAGTTAATCATATAGTATCAAATTTTGTTTTCTTATTTGGTATACGTATCTGATTCAATTCATCATTAAAATCTACTTCTTTTTTATTAAATCCCAAGCAATTAGCTTCTTCAATACTATCAAATGTTACTTTGATTGGAAAATATTTGCAATTAATGTTCAAAATTTTATTGTCAATATATATCAGATAAAATGTATAGTTGTGACTAATTGTATAGTTTCCTTCAATATAATAAAAATATTCATAACTATTATGTAATGTACTTTTGGTATATTTCATACAAGAATTATTATAAAATGGAAAATTATTGTACACAAAAGTGAATTCAGTTAAAGCAACTTCCCATTCTCCATCCAAGTAAATCTGATTTCGAAATTCTACATTAAACTTTCCAGCTTCATTATTTGGAAATGTAAGTGGAAAACTATTACTGGGTAAATTCACGTAAAAATCTCTTTTATTCATTTACTTTTCTAAAATGTAACGATAAATGTGTTTTGGTATCTTTGCTAAATTTTATTAATTTCCCACTATCATCTCGAATATTTATTTCAATGATGTTTATAGTTGAATACGATACTGGAAGGTACATTGGATTCTTCATTTCTAATTGTACAATTTCTCCTTGATCATTTTTTTTAATCCAAATTGATTTTAATAGTAAAACTCTAACATCACCAACATTTATTGGTTCGATAATATTTGAATAAATGAACATTTGTTGATGATGATGTAATAATTTCGGAATTTTAGTGCCAAGTATATTTTTTTCCGAAAAGTTACTTAGTTTTAATCCCAAAGATTTAGCTAAGTTTGTGTCAAAAGAGATATTTGAAATGTCATCTGCAAGTGTTATTTTGACCAATTCATTATTTTGAATTATCAATTCTTTTAAAGGAGAAGGATTAAATGACAAAAAATGTCCTTGTAATTCTGATAAAGTGTTTATGAATAAATTATCTTCAAGATATTTTTCAAATATTGATTTTTCTTCATAACTTATATTTATACCAAATTGTTCCATAACACCATCATCAGTAAATTTTGGTAATTTTATTCGACAATGATCCTCTTCACAAATGATTGATGTAGATTTTAGTCCAAAACTAAACGCATGTTGAATATCGGGGAATGTTACTTTAAATGGAACATGTGGACAGACAATAACCAAAATCTCATGTTTTTCAATAAACATGTCAACATCTGGAGTATATTTTGGATTTATTATTTCATAAGTATGATTTTGATTATTTATTTTCAAATACTTTATTTCACTACCACTCTTTACAGATTCATAACGTATACAAGAATTACTATAATACGGAAAAGGATTATACACAAAAGTGAAATCAATCAATGCAACTTCCCATTCACCATCCAAGTAGACAGAATTTACTTGTACATTAAAATTACTAGCTTCGTTATTAGGATAAATAAGTGGACAACTATTAGTAGGCAAAATCATATAAAACTGGTTTTCTTTCATAATATTTATTTAATCAATTGAGATGAGGATATCCAAGTTGGAGTTTCGTATCCATGCCACTTGTCGTAGTATTGTTTATATTTACCAACATTTGTAGTTTTTAAAATCTTTTGAATTCTAAATATTGTTGGGATTGGAATGACATTTCATTAGCTGATTTAGTTTTTGTTGGAATAGCACGGGCATATCTACTGAAAACATCAATACATGTTAAAATATATTTGTACCCCTTGTTGATTCTCGAATAAGGTATCATTTCCATCAAATCCATTTGCCACAAATCATTGATTCCTCTTGTTTTGTATGGTCTGGTTGGGAATCTTTTCAACATTGGTTTATTTAAACTATATGCTAGTTGGTCTGATAACCATTTTTGAGTCTCTTTTTTAGAATTAATCACTATTTTTGTTAATTTTTCTACACCACCAAAACCATCTGGATCTTTTGGATTTGTCCAGATTGTTTTGAGCGGATTTTTGGTTAATTGTTCCTTCATTATTACAACAAGATGTTAAAATTTGGACAACTTTATCTGGTTTAGAGTATTGTAAACCCATTAAGATCTTAGGGATGAAATTGCACTAATTGCAGATAAAACTATAGGAATTAATGTACCCAAGAACCCACCCTTTTGTTTATACATTATTCTTTTCATTAAACGTCTATTTTTAGTGTTTACCAATGATAAAAGGGATCTCTTATGTCTTTGTAATACCACTCTTTTAGCTTTACTAATATTGACATTACCTCGAACTATATTTACAATAACTTCAAGCAAATCGTCAATAACAAATGAAGGGAAAGCTTGTAAAATTGCATTTCTTTTATTATTTTGTGCATTTACCAATGCATTGAAATATGGTAGACTACGTTCAAATTTCATGTTTACTAATTACAATTAATTATTATTGTTTATAATTTGATCCACTTCTTTTTTAAAATCTTCTTCTTTTTTAGATTCTTCTTTACTTTGGATTTGGTTTTACGAATAACTTTTTTGGGTTGAATTTCGTTTTTGACAAGTACTTTTTTAAATGACATGATTGATAATCATTATTTGTTTTCAATTTTGTTTATAAATCGTAACCCCTTTTTCATTAAAAATATGTGTTCGGATACGTAAATCGTCACTACATTGTTGTGTAAAGTCAAAGAATAAATATCCATGGGGAACGCTTGTAGCATCTTGGAATGATTCAATTAAAAATTTTCTATTGTTTGGATAAGCTTGCCTGGCTAAGAAATCGATAATCGTTTGATCGCGAGGATTTTTGAAAATAACTAGGTATTGAACATTTAAATTACGTGTTCGATGACTTCCTCCTTGATGAAATAAATTTTGAGTTATGAAAATAACAGTAACTCCACAATGTCTACTGATTTTTGTAAACAAATTATTGAAATCTTTTTCCTTATTTGCTTCTTGATACAAATCATCTATAATTATTACATCGCCTCGACGTAACCTAGACGACCAGTTTTTATCAAATCCCTTAACTATTGTCATTTTCAATTTACAAAACTGATTTTGTGTCAATCCATGTTCTTCGTCTGCACCCCTATGCCAATATATTTTACTGAATTTTGATTTGAACATGTTTGACTGCAATAAATTACATACAAATAAAGTTTTTCCGCTCCCACTAGGCCCTACAATTTGATATACTGCATAATTTCTTAATTCCATTTAATTTAATTTAATTTAATTTAATTTGTTTATAATTTAATATACTGATTCATTTATTTTGATATCAGAAAATGATTAGTAATATTAATTATAGAGGAAAATGTGAAGTAACTGGAATGAAGTTCCCAACCGGAAAACCTCAACATGTAGTGGATAGAAGTGGAAAATATCCAATCTTATTCTTCAAGAGCGGAAAATGCAGAGTAATGGGTTGTAAAAGACCATTACAGGAAGGAGATCTCAAATATCAGATTCAAGATTTACAAATTCAATCATTATCTTTGAAAATTGACATGGATTGTCGAATCAACTTGTATGATTTGTCTGCAAAAACAGAAAACATTTACGAACCGGAATTGTTTCCTGCATTAAGACTTGTCAAGTATAATCCACTTTGTGTGAATGTATTTGCAAGCGGAAAAGTTGTTGTCATGGGGATAAAAACACTGGAATACAACAGTCTAGTACAAGAAATATATAATTTTATAAAATCAAAAATTAATAATCTTAATACCGACGAAGAAATACTAGATTATTTATTAAGCACTGATTGTGTTTAAATAGATTCAATTCTGACGATTGTAAAAATTAAAAAACGATCGACGAGCAAGAAGCATACGTATTCGAAACAACTCTGATGAAGATGGAAGAACTTTTTCCGAATATGAAAAACAAACTTTCCTATTGTGCTCCTGAATACTTGGCTACACGGATCTATAAAATGACAGGAATCAACATTGAAGAAATTGTACGTATGCACTATGAATCAGTTCAAGGATCTGGTTTAAAATGTTTAGATGACTGTATTGTTTGTGCAGATCCCTCAATGTTGACTTGTCCATTTAGATGCAGATGCTGCAGAGACTACAAGAAGAAGGGAGTTGTACATATTTTGTTGGCTGAGCTAAGAAGAGCTTACTTTAAGCAGATTTGTGATGATGTAAATAAATTTTGATCTTTTACGAGTTTATTTTATGTGTTTATAGTTTTTATAGTTTTTTTTATAAAGATTTTAATTGGTGGAATTATTATTATTATTATTATTATTATTATTATAATTATTTTTATTATTATATTATTATTATTATTATTATTATTATTATTACTATTATTATTATTATTATTATTATTATTATTATTATTATTATTATTATTATTATTATTATTATTATTATTATTATTATTATTATTATTATTATTATTATTATTATTATTATTATTATTATTATTATTATTATTATTATGTTAAAGCTAAATTTCTTTGATCGTTATCAACGTGTATAAAAAAAATTCATTGATTAAATTATGCTGAAAATTCTACTTAGAAAACATATATAATTTTAACTTATATATATATATAAATCATATTTTTAAAATCATAAATAAAAATTCATCGATAAAATTATACTGAAAACAAACCTTGTATAAAAAATTTCATTATAAAATTATGTTAAAAATTTATTACTAAGAAAAATTATATTTTAAATTAAAAGTTATACTGAAAAAATTTCATCTTAAAAATTCGTATATAAAAATTCATCGATAAAATTATACTGAAAATTCTACTTAAAATCATATATAATTTATATATAAAAATCATATTATAAAAATCTTATATAAAAACTACATTGATAAAATTAAACTGAAAAAATTTTAATTAGAAATACTTAAAAAATTTAATTAGAAATACTTAAAAAATTTTATTTTAAATATTGAAAATAAATTTGAATTTTAAAAAAATCGCGCCAAAAACTCGAAAAAAATTTCGAAAAAAAATACACACAAAAATTTCGAAAAAAAAAAATTAATTAAAATACACACAAAATTAATCAAGTTGATTACATCATTATGTAATCAAGATAATCCGAATTTAACCTGTAAATAAACCCCCCCACCTCCCCCTATTTTTTTTGTATTCCAGTGTGCTCCAAACTACCTACTAATAATAATAATAGAATAAAAATTTAAAAACATTAAAACCCTACTTATAAAAATAAGTAGTAAATTTAAATAAAAAAATGTTTAAAATTACAATGACCTTGAGCAAATTTGATGAAACATAATAATAATATTAATAAAATAAATTATTAAAAAACTATAAAAAACTTCTGATAAAAATAAGTAGGAAATATATATTAACTTGTAATAATAATAATAATAATAATAATAATAATAATAATAATAATAATAATAATAATAATAATAATACCTATACGCTTAAGAATTGGTAGTGCAAATCTTCTAATTGTCCGTAAACAACCTGACCCATACTGCTTACCAATAAAATATGGTATTTCGCCACCAGTTTGGCTATTACTATACAATGAAATTATATCTGGATTAATCATTTAATTTACGAAAATGTAGTGTCAAATGTGTTTTTGAATTTTTTGGAAAGTTGATAAATTTCCCACTATCATCACGAATATTAATTTCTATATTGTTTATACACGACGTGGAAAGTGATAAATATATTGGATTATCCAATACAATTTGTACAACTTCATCTTGTTCATATTTTTTTTTCCATACTACTTTCAATAAGGTAACCAAAGAATCGCCAACAATTATTGGTTCAATAATGTTACTATAGATGAACATTTGTTAATGATGATCATACAACTTTGCTTTATAAATACTCTCAAATTATTTCACATTATATGTTTGCTTCTCTAATCGGAGTGAACTAACAAAGTTTTTATCGAATACAACCTCTGTAATATTATCGTGAATACTGAATGTGAATATTTTATCTTTTATTTGAAGAAATATAATAATATGAGGACACTATATAATCATACAAGTCTATAAGTTTTGTCAAGTACAAATTATCACGAAATGAGAACACTGATTGAATTACAGTGTTATACGTTAACTTTATTTTTACTACATTATTCATATCTGTATTTGGTGGAACTACTATTTGAAATATCTCACTGGGACATGTAATTATTGTTTCAGATACACCCATTCCTTTTGCTATTTTCGTATCTTCAAATGATATTTGGAATGGGTAGAAATTACAATAAATATGTAAAACTCCTTTGGTTATGTACATGTAACTATGCTCGTTGAATTCTTTTATTGGCATTTTTTCTTTTTCCGGTTCAATAAAGTAAAGACTGCTAACTGATTTTGATACAATTTCTTTGTATTCAATGTTTGCTTTACTAAAGAATGGGAACGTACTATACACAAATGTAAAATCTTGCAAAGCTACTTCCCAATTACCCTGTAAATAAACCGGGTTTTGAATATTGACCATAAATTTACTGGCTTGATTGTCTGGATGAATTGTTGGACAACTATTGCTTGGTAAAATCATGTAGAAATTCATTTTACTAGATCTTTTGAAGATATCCATGATGGGTTTTGATATCCATGCCACTTGATATAATATTGTTTATCTTTATTCACCATTTTAGTTTTCAAAATCTTTTCAATTCTAAATACTGTCGGTGGAGGAATAACTTGTAACTCTTGCTCGTAGAATTTACCAGATACCTCATTATTTTCTCCATCTTTTATAACATACATGATCGGATTTTGAGCTGTAATAATCTTGGAGATTTGAAAAGCTTCATCACTCCAATTGTTATCAAAATTCTTAATGAATGGTGATGCTGATATTTTAGATATTCTTACAAAATCATCTACATTATATTTTGGCTTTTATATTTGTTCTTCCTGAATAAAACTATCTTTTGAAGTTACATAAATCGGTTTCAATCCCTTTAAACCTCTATGAGACGAATGATTGTAACTGTAAATCATTTTCGGTAAAACATTTATCCATGTACAATTGAAGATGTTCAAATTCAATCAATTACAATAACTGCCGATATTGGAGTAGATATTAATTTATATGATTTATTGAACAAAATTAATTGTATATATGAACCTGAAATATAATCCTTTATGTGTTAATGTGTTTGCTAGTGGTAAAATAGTAAATTTAGGTCTTAAAACATTAGATTATCATGAAATCGTTGGAAATATTATTGATGATATTAAGTCAGTCATTGAAAACGATGAAATCTTAAAGTTTTTACTTAGCATTACCTAACGTTAATGTAATAGTTGTGAATAGTTTTAATTGGCTGTGATGTGTTTGTAATTTGTGTGAATGATTCATATTCGTTGAAATGAGTCTGATGTGTGTTAAAAATTAGTATGAATACAAGTGAGTTATTCATTTAAATAACAAAATGAGAAACAATTCAACTGATGGTAAGTTTCTTTTACTATAAATTGATATGTTTTAATTGATGTTTTTAGAAATGGCTATTCAATTCTTTATCGAAAGGACAATTCTCTTATATCCCGAACTAGGAAAAAATATGGTATTCTGGGCTCCGCAGGTGGTCACATACAGAATCATTGAGACGACTGGTATCAGCGTCGAAAAGATTCTTATGAAATATAAGGACAGGAAAGAAATTCCAATCAAAACAGAACCTATTTGCGAATCACCCTGCAATTGTTGCACCAATTGGAGGGCGGAAAAGGCAAAAGCCGATCTTCTTTATATGCTCGCAAGATGGAGCAAAGATTTTAATTAAAAATAAATTATTTTTATTTAAATTTTGTTGTGTTTTAATATATGTTTTATTTTTTTATTGGTTTTCATAATTTTGTTTATATATTTTGTTTATTTTTATTAAAATGATTATGATTGGACGCACATGTGTTATTTTAAGTGTAAATAATGAAATTTGTAAATTATTTTCATTTTTCAGATGCAAGGACTTGTTAGCGATAAATCAGTGATGTTAAACAATCAGAACGAACCAACTAAAAATACTCGAACAAGAAAATATGTAAATTTGAAGCCTGTTCAGATATATTACGGTCATAAAATGTACTTCTTAGTGAATGAAATAAATTATTAATTTTCCAAAGCTGCTAAATTGAGTCAAACTCAATTTTCAAAACTTCAGGTGAATATTACGAAGGAAAATGCAGATTCAATGAATTAAATTTTACATCAAATCAATAACAAATTATGTTGCAGTGAAAACAATTATATTAATTCTAGAAACACTCGATATCATGACGCTTTTGAAGAAATTCAATTCAAAGAAATGGAAAGTTGGTACATTAATATTACTATTCAAAGTTATAAAGTTGATCAAAATGAAGTTATGCCACCAATATTGAGAATTGATTATGCTAGAATTGTTATTGTTAACTAAATAGATTTATATTTAAAAATTGTTTATCTTTTTACTTTGTTTTGTTTTTATAATAATTGTTTTTTGAGATATTTATTGTACTTTGGAACTTAATCATCTTTTTTCTTTGAAATTAAAAACTGTAATGTACCAACAATCTGTATGGTTGGGCTCTTAGCCAAGTCTTGCTTTCGGTGATTTTAGTTGAGTAATTAATAATCTGGATTTTATTTTGGATGAGTGTATGAGTACAGATATCGAAACTCTTTCATATGGTTACACGATGGAAGTTGATCTCGAAATTCCTGAAAGTGTACAAGAGTTTTTGGATAAATTCCCCGTGCGCCTGAAAAGATGTGTCCACCGGTTTCTAAAGTTGAAAAATGAATGCTCACCCATTATCCAAAGAAAAATTATGTTATTCATTGGAGACTTCTAAAGATGTTTGTTTCTCTTGGTGTTAAGGTTGTTAAGATTCATAAACATGACTTGAATTAAAATTCCCTTCCGTTGGAAAAACGCATGCAATTTATTTGTACCCATTGTTGGGAACCCACACGATCAGTTGAGAAAGAATTGTAGATAGATAAGTACGTGTGTCAACGAGTACTGTAGTTGCAAATGGGAGCAGTCGTTTGGTAACTCTAATCTTTTTCAACCAAGGTTGACTGGCCACTCAAATTTTTCTTCAATGCCGCGAAAATTATTTTAATATGTATTCCCTAGCAACAGTGATGAAAGGTTGTTTGTAGCAGTTAAATTAAAATTATTTACACGCATCACTGAATGCCTCAGAATATTTTTATAGAATATCTGTTTTTGACGGAAGGTGAAATATTTACAATAACAGGGATTTATTCAATAAAATCTTATTAATTTTGTTTAAATCTAATTCAAGGAGACAAACATTGAATATTTGTTTTAGAAATTTGAGTATGAGAGTATCGTAAATTTGAGTTTACTTTACAATTTTATTTAAAAATGATTAAATTTTCAAGCAAAACATATTGTATTTATTATAATTGCTAGTATTAATGTTATTTTTAATATTCATCAAGGGGGTTATGATTACTATTATTAGGTGGTCATTGTTGTTTTCCCACACCCATGTTATCTTAATTTTCGTTACAATAATCGAGTGATTAATATTAGTATTACGGCTTTATGATGATCTTAACATATATTGTTGTTATGACTGTTATTACGGAAATTGTTTTGATATAATAGTATTATATTGCACCTTTATAAATTTCAAATGACCCAACCTAATATGTCATCATCATCACATGTTATCCAACGATCATATTATGACCCTAAAACTTTGAGGGAGAAGGCCACCCCACGAATATGTCTACGTTCAGGTAAATAGACTAAAAATTGCATACGAAGATTGTTGATTTAGTTTTATCATCTTAAGTTAATTTTTCACCGGATTATTTAATTTGCAATTAGAAATATATTATTTAAATTAGTGCAAGACCACAAAACGTAATTTGAGCAATTCAGGAAAGATGTCGCCAATTATCACAAGGAGGCGATGAACCTGTCGCGCGTGAGGAGTCCCTCGTGCGGTGCTGTAGACGTATGGAGGAGTCGTGGATCCGGTCGGATGAAGCGAAAGAGCTTCACCAGCAGATAGCACAATTGAAGCGTCTATTTGAAGAAGAGCTCACCCTATCCAGAGCGATGAAAGTAAAAATACGTCAACAGCCGTGTACCATGGCTATGCTGGAGATCCAAACTGATTTCCTCCCAAAACCGACTTATATCGAAACAGAGCTGTTCTCAGCGGAAGATACCTTTGTGGTCGAGGTAAAAGCCTCACCCTCCACGTCTTCCCGAAGCTGACCAAAACAGTAACCACACCTGTCCGAAAACGGCTACCTCCACCAAAACCGCATCCGGGTAAACACGAAAGGGCCCGAAATCGTAAGATGAAAGAAATTCGTTTACTAGGACAATTCTCTCGTATATTTAACCTTGATTAATCTTTTGTGGTGCATATTGATTGGAAATTTGTGATTTCTTGTCTTGAAAAATTATAATTTGTAACTTCTCGTTTCTTAAAATTATATAATTTGAAAAACTTTGCAACTAAAGTTATATTGTTCCAGAGTTACTAAAGGGATAATTAGAAGGGGACCTGAAATGATTCAGACAGTAGATCTTCTATGACAGTCCATGAACCCACGGAAGGTTAAGGCATTAGCAGTTCTTGTAGAGGAGCTCATCTTTTGTTAACCTTCCACCCACAAGTACACATTTCCGACGTCATTTTCGACGGGTGTCTAGGGGTAATAATGTTTGTACTCGTACTGTATGGGGATTAGTAGTCTACTCCTTGATCACTTATGCAAAGTTCTTTCCTATCAGTACCCAGCAAAATATTTGACCAAAAAAATGTGTTTTACAAAATTTTTATATATTGAGCCAGCGGAGTCCTGTTTTTGAGAAATTACAATTATGACTCATACTTTGACCTTGAATGAGTTGTTGGGCTCAGAGCCACAATTTAAACAAAAATTAAAATTAAAACAAAATAAAAGTAATGGAACGAGTCACTGAATATAAGCACGCACCGCAAGAAGATATCAAAAATTAATGTAAAACATATTAAATAAAACAAAATAAAAATATAACAAAAATAAAATAAAACAATTAATTAATTAAAATCACTAAAAAGCCTACAGCTGCAGAGAGAGACATAGGAAAAATAAAATAAACTGCCAAAACCTTGCAAAATAAGGTTTAGAAAAAACACAGGCAGAAGTGGCGACCAGAAAAACAAATAACGAGGAATAAAAATAATACTATAATGAAATAATAATATAAATAAAATTTAACTATTATATAAATTATATATCAAAAAAATAGAGAAAAATGCACAAAAAATAATAAAAATAGTTTAAAATTAATAAAATAATTAAAAAGCCCTAAAAATGGCGAAAAATCGCTCATTGGTCGCACACACGCACAAAAATAGTATAAATACAGTGACAAATTTCATTATTTTTAACTTATGCTTTTTACAATCACATCATTCGCGAAAATTTTTGAAGTAAGGAATTTGTATGTATTAATTTTTTTTTGTCTCAATTTTATGTTAATATAACTTTATATGTTTGTTAAAATGTTTTGTCTAACTCCTTTATGAATTCCTATATACATTTATATTATCGTATATACGAAACCCCCATAAAATCAGTATATATGTATAGTATTGGGATAGCTCTCAATGGGACGGATCGCGTGCCGGCTGGTGGATTAAGTTCCCTAGTTGCGCTCGTGGGTTGTGTTCCATTTAAACCTCGGTCGTACGCAGTAGGGTCTGGCTATGTGCACAGGACCTCCACGCAGTGCATCGTTGAACGCCTCGTAGCGGCCACTGAAAAGTGGCCGGAACGAGCAGAAAAACCTAAAATCAAGGGAAGTCCGACTGCAGGTAGAGGAATCAGGGAAGATCGCTCGACGATCTCATGGGATATTTTGATTATGCCTCGAATGATATCAAGATTGGGAAGCAGGGATAAGTTTAGGTTCAAATGATGGAAAAATTTTTTTATAATTAAAATAAAATTACTACAAAGAAAGTGTCAGATTTTTATTCAAAATAATATCAAAAAACCAAATACAAATTACCATTGATGACTAGATACACTCATGCATAAATAACCATTACATAGAAATTCTACATTTTCCGCCGCAGGGCAAGGCTAATTATCGAAATATGAGAAAGTAAATATCACATATAAGTTCCCAAAGGTACTCATGGCGAGAATTGTCATAGGAATATATAAATCCAACGCCGAATGATATAGATAGAACGGGCTCTGTTAGTCCACAAGACCCAAGCGACAGTACTTGTAGCTCGGAATTCATTAATCCCCCTTGAACAATAGATAGGCACGATTTTGGTAGGAGCTGAGATGAGACGAAGTCACGGATATGGAAAACCTGCGATAATGCATCTGTCCCAGTAGATAGACCATTTCTAGTAACAATGAGAACTGATATAAAATCTCTTCGATTGTCATCGTCGATATACAGCGAGAAGGAATAAGCCGATGCAATCTCCCGTAGATCTTCGCGTCGCTAAAAGAATGCTGGTCTCGAAAAATCTCCACGCCCACCATTTGATCGGTACGGCGTCCCGATCGTCATTTGCACAGAAATTCTAAGTTTTTTTCACTGGCATTATTGCAAATTTATCGATTAATCGTCACCGAGAATGTGAACGCTATCGCCGACTCCACAGAGAAAATTTTCTGTAGCATTACCATCACGACGCTAGTAAAATTTCTCTTCCCCGAATTTCTCCCAGATCGTCCGTCGGTACAACTATAGTCGTCTGACATCAACAAAGCCACTCCGAGAGATAACACAGCTGACTACTATTATTGTTAACGCCGTTATCGATTTACGTTGAAATAACGCCCATTAAACGGAAATGACTGTACCAATTAATACTATAATCATTATCATCCCTATTATCAGCATTACTACGACTGACATTATTATTAATACTATGTTGTTGCTGTCATTATTACTATTATTATTATTATTATTATTATTATTATATTATCATTGTCATGATTATTATTATTATTATTAATATTATTATTATTATTACTATTATTATATTATTATTACCATTATTATTATTATTATTATTATTATTATTATTATTATTATTATTATATTATTATTACCATGATTATTATTATTATTATTATTATATTATCATGGTCATGATTATTATTATTATTATCGTTATCATTACATTATCACCATCATAATTATTATTATCATTATTATTATTTTACATTATTATTATCATCATTATTATTATTATTACTGTTCTTATTATTATGATTATGGTTGTTATCATTATTATTATTAGCCCTAGAATTATTACTATTATTAGTAATATCGTCATAATTATCATGGCCATCACTGTTATCAGAATTCCATCATTAATATTAGTATTAATATTACTATTACCTGTATTGTCGTCATAATTTATATTGTCATTATTAATGCATCATGACCTCTGGGATAATCACCATAATTATCGTAACTAGTCGTATAATCCACTAATCATTTATCATTATCAATATTATTACCAGTATCACCAATGTCGTCCATATTACGCTCAGGTTTTCTAAAACTATTATTGTCTAGACGAATTGAATAGGCATGTACTACGTAGTGGCGACCCCATTAGTGACTACCCCTTCCCAAGGATGCCATACGCACCTTCACTATGGAAGCACTTTCAATGTTGCCCCTCAAATCACCGCCTTCTATCCCATAAGCCCTACCACTAGTCCTACTGATGATTTCACCTGTACATCAACCCGCGACAAGACTACTGTCCGTAGTATCAGTGTAAATGCCGTTGTAACCCTAAATCTACCACCCTTAATTTTCCTTGACGGTGTAGGATCTTTACTGAACCAAAACCTGTTCGATAAATCCTCTTATCTATTCACTTTATCTAGATGGCTAACCTAAATAATCTCCCGAGGATTCCGCGCCTGTCGCCATCGATTATCGCTACTAGGCAGCGATTGGAGGAGCTGGAAAGGGAACACGTGATCCTGAAAGAGAAATACCAGAAAATCAAAGGAACTTGGCTATCGCCCGACGCCGCCAAGAAACTATATCAAAAGATCTCTCGCCTGTCTCGGGCACGAGAGGATTTATTCATCGAATCTCGTAGTCAGCAAGTCCTGATAAAGGAGCAGGGGACAACGCTCCGCCAGATTTTTACCGACGCCGAACTCCGGGCTCGCATTCCGGGAAGTATCCTGGCTCGGGAGTTAAATATTATCCCGCACAGCACCTTCCCCTGGAGATGCCGCCGTCAACTCTTGCCACCTCAGTTCCTCCCATCTCCGAAACCCCGTCAATTCCCGTGGTCGAACCACAAACTGGAGCCGCCAGGCGACGACCAAATCGAAACCGTCGCCGTCGCGAACAACGACGTAGAGCCGTGAGTCTCTTCAGCGCGGCGGAGCCATCTAATGGTCTGTACTCGATACAGGACCTGCCGCCCCCGTATCAGGAATTCGAATTCCCTGATACGGAAGCAGACATAATCTAAGCCCCTAGTGTCGTTCTCCGCTCTCCAGCCAGGTCTATCCACATAGACCTAGTGGACGAGGTAGACGAAATTCCGGCAGCAAATAGATCATTAGAACGGTTGGGGCTAGATCCCAATGAAATAGCGGTCCTAACGAGTAGGTTACCGGAACGCTTGCCTCTGCCAGATGAACCGGGACCTTCTTCCCGAATCGATTTTAACATCAACGTAAATCCTCCTCCATATCGCCCCGCGAAACGTCGGTGTTTCCCAACGGACATCGATGCGGACGAGTAAAATGTGGCCACCGAACCAGTCTCATCCTAATGCAGGTTCTTTGAACTAGATCATCAGAATGACAACCCTCGTCGAGTGTCTATAATCACAGTGGACCACCCTCTTCCACTCTAGTCTAACTTATATCTTAGTTATATTTGATGTTTTCTTTGCTGTAGTATTATCTTATCAATAAATCGTATAGTTTTGGAAATTTATTTCATTTTAGCTTCTCAACGGTGAAAGTTGTTTAGTAATGCTAGGGAGCTACTAGCCATAATTTGGAGAAGGGTTTGTAAAGGATAGTATTATGCGAGGGTCAGACGAGAATCATAAAGAGAGCTCTCACGATTATCAATTCCATGGAAAGGAAAACCCCGGGTTCACCGAGTTTAGGAACTCTAGAGTAAACGCGTAAGACCTCCTATCGGCAGCAAGTGACTGGGAAACGAAGGTCCTTCGAGGAGTAGCACTAGTAGTAGCGCTTACCTGCTCGAATGGCATTTGGCTGTTGCGTACAGTACCAACATGATTTCGGTCATGGGTACGCAGCAGTTTATCCAAATCGTGCGTTGTATGGTAAAGAAACCACCCTAGAGCGTAGAAAGGATAGATCCGACATTGATGTGAGGATGTGCTAGAAAATAGATTCCCCGTACGACTAACAGAGTCATGATCTTTGTTTCAATGACCTTGAACTTTGACCTCTAAAATTTTTGTACTTTTATTTATTTTTTAAAAAAATGGTGTCGGGGGGGGGGTATGGGTGTGTAGGGTGAGCAGTGGAGTCCTGATCTAGTGGATTCCCATCTAACTACTATTACTACACTCGATTGGAAGGTTCACTTCGTTGATTGGTTTCATCAGTTTATGATTAGTATTGCTTGTTATTATACCGTTTCGCATCTCTAATTTTAAGTGGTTTTATTGTTATGATCTCCTATCTTCGTCTCGATGATTGAAATCTCACTAACTTTACTGCTGAGACTGGCGTTTTTCATTCAATTTTAAACGGGTTTATGCCTAACCGCTTTTCGTACGCTTGATCTTTCGTTAATATAAGTTGAAAAACTGATTTTTGTTGGGATCTGCCCTAAATGAATTTTTGGTCACTCAGTTTACCTTTAATTTAGGTTTAAGATTGATTGGGTTTGGTCCTACTAGGTCTTTGAGATCATTTAACTTTTATTTAATTTAATTTCGAAATTGGTTTTAATCTTAACATCTTTGGCAATCCTGGAACTATTCTTTAATTTAGATTGATTTTAGTTAGGATTAGTCCTAATTAGATCTTTATAATCATTTAGCTTCCTTTAATTTGGGATTTAAAATTGAGTTTAATTGGGTTTAGTATGAGTTTTTATGATCATTTAAATTTTCTTTCGCTTAAGCCTAAAATTAATTTTAGTGGGATTAGTCATAACAGTCTTTTTTATAATCATTCAGATTTTCTTAAATTTAAGTTTGAAACATTATTTATTTTAAATAGTTGCATCGATTTCGAAATCCCCCCTTCTCCTTTACCTCTGAATTGACCTTAAGGAACGTATGTTGATATTAGATTTTATGAGTGTCCACTAAACTACTGAACGTAAGAAGTTTAGCCGATGTGTTGTTTGAATTTTAGGTCCAATTTTCGGGAGATAGGTGAAAGAGAGCAGCAAAAAGACTAGTTTCCGATCTTCCCACTGCCTCCATAGGATTTGATGATTTGACGTCAGAGCCCATCGTTACGCACGACTGGACCCTCACGAGAGCGAGCTATAGGCAAAGAAACCGCACTTACACAGCTGGATAGTTATGTTGTAATTTAATAACTTGTAGTTTGTTTAGCTGTGTGCCGGAAAACATTCAACCTCACAAAGATATTTCATAGACTTTGATACATATAATTAGCAATTACACCCTTTGTACATCAGATATTAATGCAGAATTCATCACTTTAGAATTGCCCTCACTTCGTAATGCATTATTAAATAGATAATTTATTTTATTTATTTTTTAATTGAATATTACTAACCAGAAATATTTTATTTTAAACCGTTTTGTTCACTAACATGCTGATTTATAAATTAATCTATTTTTTGGTCAAATTTTCATGTTATCTTGTTAATTCTATGTTAATTTCGCACGGGTCTTGATGCATTTTTTTTATTATTTTAATTTACGTTTATGATTTTTGATTTTATATTTAATTACATTTTTCTCATATTTTAGGGTTGTTTACTTGGTGTTAATAAGTCTGATTTTAAATCTACATTGATATGTTTGCGTGTTATTTCCAATTCATTTAAACAAAACCTTGTTTTGGCCCAACATTTTGAACGTAGGAGCTCCAAAAAAATTTCTTACCTCATCAGATACCCAGCAAATTAAATCTGTTTTTGATCTTGATTTAGTTCTTGGATGCAAGCAGAAAAATAAAAGAATTAAATGTATAGCTCGTTGAACTATTTGTGTCAAACTTCCGTTAATCTTGTCGAGATAATGGCCATCTAAAATTATTCACATTCTTAGACTAACTTATTTACAATATATATCCAAGTTTTTAAGTTTACTTTTAATTATAGAAATACACAAATTTATAAATTTTTAATAATTATTATTTAAAATATTTTTTTTGGATTATAAATTGAAATTTAATTTACACTTAAATTGCAAATAGATTAATTTTGATTTGTTTAAATTTTCTACGCAAAAATTTGTAATTCGTTTACAACTGCTAATAATTTAAAAACTGTTTTTCGCTATCTTTCGCTGATTTTGAGATTTGGAAATAAAGGCAATAATGAAAAATAAATTGTAAAATTACAAATAAATCATTGTAATAAGATTTATATTAGTAAAGTGTTTAAAGTACTTAATCCGGAAATTATGAAAATATTAAATTTATATTCGAATTTTTATTATAATAATCTTTGTATAAGAAATTTCTGAAATTATAAAAATTTCTTTTGTCCATTTATTGGTTACTCCTTTTTCAAATTTATTTTTCCATTTAAATATTCTAACTATCATTTTAATTAAATTTTTGTTTCTCTGAAAGATCTTTATTTTGTTCATTATTTTATTGAGTAATTTCTTTAGTTATTTTTGTATTTTCACTTGCTCCTTTTGGTGAAACTTTTATTGAACTATGAATTTTATTATTATATTTTCCAATTAATTCTGGGAGGAAATCTATCCAAATTCTATTTCCATTTTCTGTAAATTTTTGATACATCCAATTTTTAAAAGTTCTATTAAATCTTTTTGTAACTGGATTATGTGAACTATAATTTGATCTGTTATCAGAAGAATTATGTGTTGAATAAATTTCAATTTCATTTTTAACTAGAAATTCTAGAAATATGGTATTATAAAATTCCTTACATTTATTAGCATAATATTTCTTATGGATTCTATCAGGAGTTTCTTCAAATAAAAATTCAAATGCTTCTTTCATTGAATTTGCTGTTTTATTTTTTAATGGAACAACTCAAACAAATCTTGTATATAAATCAATAACTGTTAAAATGTATTCATAATTTTTATTATTTACTGTTTCAATTAAATCTGCTGACCAAATATCATCTTTATTAAATATAATTTTTAAATAATTTTTTGGTTTACAATATTCTTTATGAAGTTCTACAGTTAGTTGATGATTATCAGATTTCTGATTTTCAACATTTCCTTCCAATAAAATTTTTGATTTCATTGCTGCTTTAACAAAAGCTCTTTCTAATTTTTCTCTAAAAGTTGGATTTTGAATTTCATTAGGATCTTGAATTAAATCTATATCTGCTTTTTGTCGTGAACGAATATCTTCATTTTTATATACAATATCATGTTTTAATGCAGATTGATCGACTCTATTTATTGGTTCTTCTCTAGGTTTAGGATTATTATTTTCATTAAGTCTAATATTTAATCTTGTTCCTAGTCCTGTAAATACATGTTTAAATAAATATCTTTCACCAGGAAAGTTTTCGGTTATAAAAGGTTTTAATAAAGCAGAAATAAATTTAGAAATAAATTAAATAAAAAGCAGAAATAAATGATCGCGGTAGACTAAGGACAAAATCCGATGTTTGTTTGCTTTTTCATGTTTAAATTTATTTGGTTTGTAAATATTTTTTTTGCAAAATTCACAAAAATAAATTGTCATTTTTAATAAGAAAATACGATGGTAAAAAATGACATTTTTTTTTGAAAAATAAGGGGTATGATAACGATAATTTTTTTTATACTTTTTTTTCATTCATTTTTTTGTACTTTTTTTTAAATGAAAATTAATAGGGTTAAAAATGTAAATTTTTTTTTGTGAAAAATATAAATGCAATTTTTTTGTGTTTTTTTCTAGTGAACTCTCAATCAAATCAAGACGAATCGAATGGCTGAAGTAGTACAAAGAAAATGAAGAGAAGGAGAGTGATGTCCAATAGTGAATATTAAAAACTTTGTTTTAATATTCAGAATTAAGAAATAACAGAGATTAGATACTTTTTTGATTTAAATAAACTTTAGTGTAAATTATGCCGTTTGAAGATATTGTAACCTAACCTTAATTTTCTGTAATTACGCTCTTTTGACTGCAATCATTTGTTTAATTAAAGGTTATTTAATCTTGATTTATTATTATTTAAAATACTTTTTTGGATTATAAATTGAAGTTTAATTTACAATTAAATTGCAACTAGATTAATTTTGATTTGTTTCAATATTCATTTAGGAGTATTAAAATATTCTAATCAAAAATTTGTAATTCGTTTACAATTGCTAAAAATTTTAAAAATGTTTTTTACTGTCTTTCGTTGATTTTGAGATTTTATAATAAAGGCAATAATGAAAAATAAATTGTAAAATTACAAATTAATCATTGTAATAAGATTTATATTAATAAAGTGTTGTATACAAGTAAAAGTTCTTAATCCGGAAATTATGAAAATACTAAATTTATATTCGAATTTTTATTATAATATCTATCTGGTGCTCAATGGTGATGATTAAACTAATTCTCTGTTACTGGCCAAGTTTGGCGTGTCCATTAATCTCGTATTTCTATTCTTCAACTTTATTCCCTGGAAACATGAAAAATATAGATTATGTCAAATATCTATCATTTTTATAAATTATATAAAACTTACATAAATGATGGCTGTTGAGATCAAGATAACGATTGTGAGACACGCAATTGCTATTAAAATAATTGCCCAAGCGGATACTTATAACTAATTGATTAAACTGTTCTAAATAAATGTCAAACTTACGTGATGTCGGACCTAAATTGAAATATTAAATTTTTTAAATATATAAAAAAGTAACAAGAATAATTATAATGGAAATTCTAGACATAAAAATGACAGTTGTAATAGTAAAAACATAATTTTACGCAGTCGCGGATTAAGTGGCGCTAAAGCCAAATATATATATATATATATATATATATATATATATATATATATAACATGTATTCATTAGTCAAGTCTTTGTTAAACATGGACTTGTATTGCATCTACATTGTGAATCATGGACTAACGTTATCCATGTATGTTGGAAATTTGTTATATTCATAAATACGTTAAAATTAATGTGAAAAAAGATGCTCATAAAATATAATTGTTCTACGTAATTTTGTGTTTATCAAATAGAATAACATAATAATATTTCATAATAATATTTTATAAGTGATATAGCAAATATAAAGTAAAATTGCTATTATTATCACCAAATTATTATTATTATTAAATTGACGTTTAATAGTCTTTGAATGATGACCTCTAGACCTCATTTTTCCTTCTTACGAATTCTTTTGCCATTGAGTGTTGCGTAAACATAATAAAAAAAATTATTAATTAATTTAAAATAATGTGATAGTTTTAATTATTGCTCCGACAGGAAAAGTTTCAATAATGATAATCGATCAGGGGTTAATAAATCGATTTAATTAAAATAACCACATTACCACACAATGGAAAGTTAATTATTTTTCTTTTGTTAAAAATTCAATTACGATCTATAATTTCTTTCACATGTAAACAGCGTCTCTAGCGGCTACTCCTCCTGAGATTCAAAGCATTCAATTGGTGTCATCGTGAGCCTGAATCGGATGATACAAAATTTCCAAAAAACGTTTTCAAAAAATAAAAATTAATAAAAAAAAATTTCTTTCATTTTATATAATACATTGTAAGAAATTAATTACTCAATACCTTTTACCATTTTGTGACGATAATTTAACAATCATATTGATTCCGAAATTTGACTTTTATTTCTTGATAATGAATTGATTTACTTCCCTTTTGTTTATTAGTTTCATCTTGGTTCGATATAATCACTTCCTAAATTGTCTTTTAGTTAATATTTATTCTTCAAATTTTTCCTTTATATAATATTTTCATTACTTCTTGCTGTCTCAAGGTCATTTATTTTTTTTTCATTTTATACTATATTTAGACCTTCCTCGTGATCATTCGCTTTGTACTGAGGGTTTGACGTTGAGGTTCTTGGAGAGGAGATCTGCTCGGCGAACTACCATTCACTACTTGATAGTTTTATATGAAAATTATGAATATAGTTGGTATGATTGAGTGAAAAATGACATTTGAATAGAAATGATTGGTTGAGAATATTTTTTCTAATCAAGTTTCTTTTCACTAGCAATTAGATTAACCACTACGTGTACTTACTAATAATTTATCATTCAGTTAACAATAAGAGTTGGAGTGAAAAGATTACAAAATCTATAAAAATAATTTTAAGTAATTTTTTGATTTGTTAGCACTTAATTTATTTAGGAGCATGTGAAAATTAAATGAAAAGATTGACATTCATCTTTGAAAATAACTTTTAGTAATTGTTCATTGTTGGACACAATTAAAAATATTAAAAAAATAGTAGAAAAATTTCAAAGTTTTTTCACAAAACTATCAGGTTTTACAAAATAATTTCAATAAATCACATATAAAACTGTAAACAAACCAATACATTTTTATTCAGAGAAAATTAAACAATTGATTTAGCTTCAATGATTGATAGTTTCTTGATAGCAATCAGGTAACTAAGCAACCAAACAATTTGAAGACATCAAGGATTGATAAAAAAGTGGAGAAGCTAAAAAATATTTGTAATTGAAATTGTATTTCTTTTGATTTTTCAAATTTTTATGTGCTTTTATTTAAAGATTTCTTGGTCAGGAAACAATTTTTGATATTGATTTGTTCAGTAACTAGTTATTAATAACATATTTTGGGTGTGTGTATAGGGAATAACCAAGTATTTTAAGGGGAAATGATTGAGGGAAAATTTATTTTATTTTTAAGTGAGTTAAGTTGGTTGAATATCGGTGTTCAAAGGGTAAATATTATTTAAATATGGCATTTTAATGAATAAGTAAATTATTCAATGCCTAGCATGTATATAGTGAGTTGTGCAGTACTCACTTATTTGTATACAGTACCTAGTGATTGTTGTTCAGTTATTAATCAATGAATTATTCACTGTGTATGGGTTATCAGTATTCACAAGTTGATACCAAGTAAATATAACAATGGATTTGGTTTCAATGTATTTGATTAATTATCGCTTGATAACAACAAAGTAACTAAGCAACCAAAAGATTTACCAATTTGGAGACATCAATGATCGATAAAAGAGTGAAGAATTTAATAAAAGTTCAACTTGTATTTCTTTTGTTCAACCTCTTATGTGATCTATTTCAAAATTTTAAGGGTTTTTAAATAAATTTATTAATTTTTAAATATTTTTATAATTTTTTACTCATTTTTTACTCATTTTTTTTTTATTTTTTGATACATTACTTTTATATTTTTGAATTAATTTTTTTTATTATTTTTGAATTATTATTCTTTTTAACCATTTAAATTTTGTTTCTTGGTCACCGCTTCCGCCTGTGTTTTTTCTAAACCTTATTTTGCAAGATTTTGGCTGTTTTAATTATTAAATATGAGTAGGTAGTTAGGAGCTTACTGCAATACAAAAAAAATAGGGTGAGGGGGGGGGGGGTTTATTGCAGATGAAATTTCGGATTATCTTGATTACATAATGATGTAATCAACTTAATTAATTTTGTGTGTATTTTTTTTCGAGTTTTTGGCGCGATTTTGTTTTGAATTCAAATTTTTGGAACATTTTTTTAAATTCAAATTTTGGCGAATTTTTGAAATAAAATTGAAATATTTTTTTTAAATAAATTTTTTTTTAATCACACTATAGTCAGGGGGTATTTTTGAAAAAGACTAAAATAAATTGGCTTGAATTGCCTAACGATAAAAAAGCATAAAATTAAAATTGGCTCAAATCGCCTAAAATGGTCAGAGAGGGTATTTTCATTCACAAAATTTTTTTTTTAATCACACTATAGTCATGGGGTATTTTTGAAAAAGACTAAAATAAATTGGCTTGAATCGCCTACTGATAAAAAAAAGCATAAAATTAAAATTGGCTCAAACCGCCTAAGATGTGATATAGTCAGGGATATTTTTAATTCGTAATAAAAACTAATGCAATATTTGGTCTCAATACTTTCTATAGGTAAATATAGGCATAAAATAAAAATGGCTTGAATCGCTTACTGATAAAAAATTGACAGGGGTATTTTATAGGCTTGTTAAAAAAAACACTTGAAATATTTGTTCACACAATTTTCATAGGCAAATTTAGACTCTAGATAAAAATAATTTAAAATACCTAAAGTAAATTAAGATAAATTAAAGTACATTAGAATACATTAGAGTATATCAAAGTAAATTTAGATGAATTAAAGTACATTAGAATACATTTAAGTATATTAGAGTAAATTAAGGTTCCTCGAGTAAATTAAGATACATTAGAGTACATTAAGTAAATTAAAGGGTCGAAAGTCAATTTAAGTACATTAGGGTACATTTAAGTAAATTATAGTTCATAAAGTAAATTAAGGTACATCAGAGTAATTTAAAGTACGTTAGAATAAATTTAAGTAAATTAAGGTTCTTAAAGTAATCTAAGGTGTTAAAAAAAAATTACTTAAATTTATTTTTATAGATTTTCTAATCTTTTCACCCCCAACTCTTATTGTTTACTGAATGATAAATTAATTAGTAAGTACAAGTAGTGGTTAATCTAATTGCTAGTGAAAAGAAACTTGATTAGAAAAAGATACTTAAATTAATTTCTCGAAACATATATTACTTTCATTGTACTTGGAATAAATTTTCATATATTTATTGAAAATGATTCGACTCTTTAAATTATTAACTCAAAGATGCTAAAGGTTTGAATAAAACTGATAGAAAAAAAATTAATATCTACAGCATTACTAAAATCAAATAACTATAATTTCTGATACCATGCTTCAATACATACATAGGTTCTTGTGTACTGATATCACTTACTGAAAACCCAAACTTATAGGAAAAATGTATGTGATTGTCTATTAGTCTTTGTAGAAATTATTTTTATTAAATTGTGGTTAGCTGGTGAATAGAATTTGATTAAAGTAGTGGGAATTTTAAATAAATTTGATTAAATTTGTTAATTCTTTAAATAAAATTTTTTAAAGAAAGCTTCAACATAGTAGCAAATTTTAAAGAGAATAGTACTTATCAATTAAAAATTAAATTAACTAAGTTGTAAGATAATTGAAAAATTTATTAGATCATTTTTTAAAATTTTATAAGGTTGTTAGGTAATTATTCTAGGTACTTGTTGAATGAAAATTAGTGTATGTTATCGACTGCTCATAGTATTTAATTCTACAATTTCCGGATAAATAATTATTAAATTCTTGATTCCTGGAAATAATCGTAAATATTTAAATTATTCAGAAAATTGTCAAAAAAAACCTAAATAATGGGTAACAAAAAAGTTTTAAATACTAGTCAATTTTAGTTTTTAATTTAATTGAGTTACAAATATTTTAATAAAATCAAATAAATAGTTACATGAATCATACAATTTCATAGAACTGAAATATTATCGATATATCCTGATTAACCTTAAATCAATGAAAAAAGTAACAATTTTCCTAAGTATGTTATAAATTCAACCAACTCAATCCCCTTAAAAATACTTATAAATTCACCTCTCAACAAATCATTTCTCTTCAAATATCATTTTCACTCCATTATATCAACTATATTCATACTTTTCATAAAAACCTATCAAGTAGATAATATTTACCCGTTGAACATTAATATTCATTCCAGTATATTCCTTTAAAAATATTATAAAATCATCTCTTGACCAATCATTTTCCAAAAAATAACAATATTTCAAGCCATATTCAATATTTTTCATAAAAATCATAACAATACCCATTTCTATAATATTTACCCTTTAAATAACAATATTTAACTAACTCAAGCCCCTTAAAAATGACAACAAACTTGTTCTTAATCGACTATTTTTCACTAAATAAATTCCACTCTTGACCAATCTTTTCCCATCAAATAACACTTTCCCCTACTCTACCAACTATATTCATTATTTTATAAAAATCACCTATTAAATAACGATACTTAACCAACTCAATACCTTAAAAATATCAACAAATCTGCTGTTAATCGATTATTTCCCTTTAAAAGATCATAAATTCTCTTCTTAGCCAACTGTTTTCCCCTAAAATAAAATTTACTCTCAACCAATCATTTCTCTTTAAATGAGATTAATCCCAGTCATATTCATTATTTTCATAAAAAATCACCGACATATCGATATTCAACCGAATAAATCTCTTGAAATCACCTTAAAATAAAATTCCTCTCTTGACCAATCAAATGCCCTTAAAAATATTATAAATTCGCCTCTCAACCAATCATTTCTCTTTAAATTACAATAATCCTCGCTATATTCATTATTTTCATAAAAATCACCAACATATCGATATTCAACAGGATAAATTTCTTGAAATCCATCTCGTGACCAATTATTTCCCCTTAAAAGATCATAAATTCTCTTCTTAACCAATCATTTCTCTTTAAATGACAATATTTCCAATCTCTTAAAAGATTTACACACATATTGATATCTATCTGAACAAAGCCCCTTAAAAATATTATAAATTCCTCCTCTATATTCTCCATATCACAAAATTTCCTCTTAACCAATCATTTCCCTTGAAATCACATTTTCATTCACTGCACCAACAATACACATATTTTTGGTAATAACCTACAAGGTAAAATTTCTTTAGAAATCTATATTTAACCGAATAAGATCTTTAAAAATTCATCATTTGGATCATATTTACTATATGTATTCAACCAATCAAATTCCTTTAAAATAAAAATCTTAATTTTACCAATAAAAATAAATTTTCTTTAAAGTATTACAAAATTGTTATCGATACCCAACATTTTCCGTCGAAAATCACCACAATTTGATTCTGGCAACAAATTCAATCAAATAAAAAATTCATCAAAAATGACTAAAATCGAATAAAGTCTATGTTTCCCACATAAATTTAATTTCACTCAATTATTGTAAAATCATAAAATATATATCATGTTGCTCAAATAATTAAAAATTAATCAGTAAATCAAGTATAAATTCAATAAAAATTACCAGTCAACCCATAGATATAATTCAACGATTTTCATATGATAACCATACTGAGCATCCTCTTAAAAATCTCTACATTATACTACTTTTGTGATTGATATCCACGAAATCAATAAAATGAAAGTAATTAATTGACCACCCTTTTTTTACTGTAAAATCAATTAAAATTTTAGGTTTCACTAAAATTTATTTTAAAAATCAACTGGTTTAATCAACTTTTTAAATAGAACATAAAATTAAAATATCATTTACTATTCAAAATCTATCAGTCAAATTGGATTCTAATTGGTAAATAATTATCTAAAATATATGTTTCATAAGCATAAATAAGCATAAACTTTTATTTAAAATAATCCTAAAATCAAGTAAAATTTATTAAATTATCAAGAAATTAAGTGCTTCTAAAATTATAGATTTACCCTCATATCTTCAATATTTTCTACAGAAACATAATAGTCCCCAAATCCATTAAAATTCAACAGAAAACCAAAAAATTCACAAAAATGATTAAAATTTACTAAAATAAATTAGTTATTATTAAATATCATAAAATTTCCCTAAAATCTCTAATTGATTTACATAGCCTAAAAATATTTTATTTTGTCGAGTACAACCTAATCTATTGAAGTGTGTAATTAAATTTATTAAAAGTTAATTAAATTTTCATTGAAAATGACAAGTCAACAAATGGAATTTTAATTAGTAGAGATTCTATTCTATAAAGAAAATTTTCAGTGAAGAAGTAATATTGGTGGGAGAGTACATTAAGTGACTAAAATCGATGAAATTACTGGAAAAAGTGGATAGCTAAAGATATCTACTAAATAGATGAAATATCAATTGATTTATTCAAACCTTACAAGGGTAATATACTTTGAATGAAGATAATATACATCGAAGGGGAAAATATTCATTGAAGAGGAAAAATATTCATTAAAGTGAGAAAATATTAATTAAAGTGAGAAATTATTCATTGAAAAGGAAAATATTCATTGAGAGAAATTATTCATTGAAAAGGAAAATATTCATTGAGAGAAATTATTCATTGGAGAGAAAAAATATTTATTGAAGAGGGAAAACAATCATTGAATAACGTAAAATATGGATTGAAGCTAAAAAATATTCAGTGAATCGAGAATTGCATATAATAAATTAGACGGTAAAATTTCTCAATGATGAGATGAAATATCAATTAAATAATGGAAAATACTTTAAATGGAGTCTGTATTATTCACTGTTCAACAAATATATTTAAAAAATGAAAATATTCACTGAAAATGAATTGTACTTTAAGAGTGGATGAATTACTATAATATTCAATTAAAAATTATTAACAATTGAGTAGATTTAGTCGGTCAATTATATTTAAATAGGGATATATATTGTTGATGGGTGCGCGGATGAATAGTTAAAAAAAACGCGCGCGTATACCAATCCGCGAATATATACCAATCCGCGAATATATACCAATCCGCGAATATATACCAATCCAGCGAATATTTTAAGGTATTTAAATTATTTTTATCTAGAGCCTAAATTTGCCTATGAAAATTGTGTGAACAAATATTTCAAGTGTTTTTTTTAACAAGCCTATAAAATACCCCTGTCAATTTTTTATCAGTAAGCGATTCAAGCCATTTTTATTTTATGCCTATATTTACCTATAGAAAGTATTGAGACCAAATATTGCATTAGTTTTTATTACGAATTAAAAATATTCCTGACTATATCACATCTTAGGCAATTTGAGCCAATTTTAATTTTATGCTTTTTTTATCAGTAGGCGATTCAAGCCATTTTTATTTTATGCCTATATTTACCTATAGAAAGTATTGAGACCAAATATTGCATTAGTTTTTATTACGAATTAAAAATATCCCTGACTATATCACATCTTAGGCAATTTGAGCCAATTTTAATGTTATGCTTTTTTATCGTTAGGCAATTCAAGCCAATTTATTTTAGTCTTTTTCAAAAATACCCCCTGACTATAGTGTGATTAAAAAAAAATTTATTCAAAAAAAATATTTCAATTTTATTTCAAAAATTCGCCAAAATTTGAATTTAAAAAAATGTTCCAAAAATTTGAATTCAAAAAAAATCGCGCCAAAAACTCGAAAAAAATTTCGAAAAAAATACACACAAAAATTTCGAAAAAAAAAATACAAACAAAATTAATTAAGTTGATTACATCATTATGTAATCAAGATAATCCGAAATTTCATCTGCAATAAACCCCCCCCCCCTCACCCTATTTTTTTGTATTGCAGTAAGCTCCTAACTACCTACTAATATGTGTTTAGTTCTGCGTCTGTGTGTTTTAATAGATTTTATTAGTATTTGTTTTATTTAATTTTGTTATATTTTTAATTTGTTTAATTGGTGTTTTTATTTTATTTTTAGTTTCTGCTTGCGGTGCATGTGTATGTGCAGTGTCCATTTTCATACTTTTAATTTTTTTTTTAATTTTGGCTTTAAGATATGGCTAAATATGTTTGTGAAAAATACATCGCTTTTTTTTATCGAGAGCCAATTATTCTAGGCCTCTTTTATCGATGATTTGTTTTCAATAAAAAAAATATTCCAAAACCTTTTTTTAAAATAAAAACGTTTAGTCAGAAAAATTATTTCATGAAAAAGTTTTATTAAAAACTATTTAATTGATCCAGTGAGAGGTGTGTCGCCCCAGAGTAAGGCAAAGAACGATGTATTTGTGATTGTATTGTCGTATTTGAAGCGATACAGAAAATTAATGTGTAAAATTAAGTTATTTAAGAATATGAAAAATTATTAAAATTGATAAAAACTTTTGTTTATTTTACGTTTTAGTTGTTTTATTTAGAATTAATGTTTAAATTAAATATTGGGAAAAGTTCTTGGAATCATTAGGAAGTGGGTTCAAAAGGTATTGAGAATCACAACTCTAAAGGGGTTTCAAGTCTATATTTCAGCGCTATATAAAGTATCATCTTGATCTACCTACCAGGTAAACATTGAAATAAAAATATTTTTTATATTTTGTATATTATTTATTACCTATGTTTGTAAGCGTTGTGTTTGAAATTCTCGTCATCGTAGTTAAATCGCTGCTTATCGTTGATATAAAGGCTACAGTTGAGCTTGTCGAATTCATAGTTGAAATGGATCCAATAGCAGAAACATTGGCCGACGAACTCGAGAAAGTTGAAACGGCTTGACTAGGAGTTGATGAAGTCAATCGGTTTGTGCCTTAAATTTGTAAGATTTACTTAAAATTTACAAAATTAATACTGTTTGATATTATCAAAGAACTAGATCCAGAAGTAATAGTGGTTACTGGTGCTGAAGAATTTAAAGTTTGACCCGATGTTGAATTTATACTTGAGACACTACTGACCATCGAAGTGCTTATTCCTATGTTTGAATTTGTAATAGAATTACTTGCCTTGCTTGGAGCTGTTGAAGTATTTATTATTATTGTGGACATAATAGTTGACCCAATCGTTGGAGTTGTATTCGTTGTGCTTGGATTGCTCATCGTTCCGGATGGAAAAGATGGATTCGCGACCGTAGCAATATTAGATAAGCTAGAAATCGTATTTATCGTATTTGAGTTGCTCATCACTCCGGATGGAGATAATGTGCTAGTTACAGTGGATGGATACATCGAGCCTGTGAAAGCAATACCGTTTGTTGTATCAATATTGGCAGCCCAGGCACCGGTTGAAGATAAATTTGATATAACTATATTATTGGTTATTATTGATCGTAAGGTACTACTTGATCCAGTATCTGAAATTTGAACGGATCCTGTTAAATTATTATTCAATTTTATTGTTGATATAGTGTTTGGAGCTGTTGATACAATGACAGGTGCTGTAGATGGACCTGAACTTGGCATGGAAGAAGTATTCATTCCCCATATGCTTGATGCTGTATTTGACAATGTTTGAATACTACTTTCTGTAGGTGTACTAGTTGATGTCAAGGTGGTAACTGCATTTTGTGTTGGGGTATCAGAAGAGAAAGCTGTTGAATAAGAAATAAATTCTGACGAGACTGTAACAATCGGTCCTGTTGTAGTTGATAAGAAAGAAGTCGTATTCAATCCATTAAAGAGAGTGGTGGATGAATTTATACCTAGAATGGATGACATATAAATTGGTCATGTTATGTTTTGATTATCATTTTAACCTGCCGACGTAATCGAAGGTGCCAATGGCATGGAATCATTATTAGAAATGATGTTAGAAATTGATGAATTTGTAGACAAATTACCATTTGAATTCAGTTGTGACGTTTGTGTGGATATATCCGGAAAATTTGAAGCTATGCCTAAATTTCAATCATCATTTTTAAGATAGTTTAAATCATTTCAAAAATAAAATAGACATGTCCCTTAAATGGATATAATATATTTAATTTGAGATCGTCCATCATGTTATTTATATTTTTGAAGCTTTGAAAAAATTTGTTTAAATATCGATTATTGGTTTTCCCCTTTTACCTGAGTCGCGATGCTGCATATTATTCTAATATAAAACTCCCAATTTATTATCGATACTGTAATTTACAAAGTCTGACCATATTGAATTGTAATTAAAATGTAGAAGAGGCTCTCAAAGTGTGGGAGTAGTGTTAGAGAGGGTTAAAGGAGCCCAACCACCCTAATATCCTAACCACCCAAAGAACAATTGTCCGTAAAACAGGCTAAAACCCCCTAAACCTTATACATCCTTTCCCTAATCCCCTATTAACAGTACAACCCTGGAAAAGGATAAACAACGTGACACACATACACACTGTTAAGAATAAAAACAAAGGAAACAAAAATTTTTTAAAAATTTAAAAATAAAAATAAAAAATTGAAAAATATAAAATCATATTACAAAAATATTACAAATATTATAAATTAAAAATGAAAACCACTCTAAAAAAATACGGGTAGTCAAAATTTCTATTGTAATCAATATTTTAAAAAAGAAACAACATTAAAATCCCACGAAAAAAGTAAAAGACATCTAATAAATACAAATAATTTAAATGATAAAAATTCAAAAAAATGTGATAAATGTGAAGAAGTGTTTTTAATATCTGGATATAAAACATATTATAATTCTCGTATGGGGTAAGTAATCGTATTTTGAAAGAAGAATGAAATGAAAAATATTTGAAAAATGAAGAAGAAATAAAAGAAGCAGAAAGAAAACAATATGAACAACATAAAAAAGAAATTGAAGAAAAAGGATTAGATGCAGTTTGTTTAACTGAGCAAATTGGATCACCTCAACCTGGAAGTCTTGGTGTGAAAGAATATATCCTTTTTCATTAAGATAAATTGTAGAAAGTATGATTACAGCTTTAAAAAAATTCAAACGTATTAAATTTCGAACATTTTTATATGTTGTTTATGATCGTAAAGAAAAACATGATAATTCTTTGAATATTACAGTTTCATCAAAGTTTTTTCATTTATATAATAAACCAAATGAATATATAATAAATAAAATTCATAATAGCTTAGAACAAGAAATAGAAATCAAATCAAATTATATTTCAGGGAGTGATATGTTTTTAGTGGGCATTTGAAAAAATTGAGTTTCATTTCTAGAAAGCAATTCTTTTCGCTCCAAAATCATATATTCCAATCCCTAAAAGTATAAAGAGTAAATATATCATTAATGTTCAAAATCATGATGATAAATGTTTTCAATGGGTAATTCTTTCAACTTTACATTCTCAAAAACATCATGCATATTTGGTATCAAAATATGAACCATTTGTAAATGAATTGAAATGGTTTATTGATTGTAATCTTAATGATAAATTTTCAAGTAATAATATATAAAACCTTGAGAAATTGAATAATTTAATAATAAATGTTTGGGTTCAAGAAGATTCAGAAGAAAAAAAGATTTTTTCATTATATATTTCTTCAATATTGAACTAAAAAACTATTCATCTTTTAATAATTTAAATATATATTATTAAGTATGGATAAAAAACTTTCAAGGATTTTCAAATCAACAATTTTCAAAATCTTCTTCAAAATGTGTTCATACTTGTGAAAGATGTTTACGACATATTACAACACCAAGTATGAAATTAAAACATGAATGGCTTTGTATTGAAATTAAACCTGCATTAATAAAAATGCCAACATCATGGAATAATAAAACATTTTTCAAAAAGTATTCAAAATTATTAAAACCATTGTTAATTATTTATGGAGATTTTGAAACCATAAATAACCCAACAAATACAATTGAACAAATTGAAAAGATTTTAAATAGGGAAAATTATTTAGAATATAATTATAATTTAAATGAAAATGAAATTGAGGTTGATAAGAAAAAAGCTTACTTACAAAGTATTTCATATACAATAAAACTTTCAGAACAGATTCCTTCATCTTATATGTTTTATTTAAAAAGTAATTAACCTGAAATAATAAAAGATTATGAATTTAGTTATAGAGGAGAAGATGTTCTAAATTATTTTGTAAAAACAATTAATGATTAAGAACTAGAATTTTTCAAAATACTTAATAATGAATTAAATATGAGCTCAGAACAAGAATTAGAATTTCAAGAAACAAATGAATGTTGGATGTGTAACGAATCTTTAAAAAATGTTGATGATAAAGTTCGTGAACATGATCATTTTATAAAAATTCAAATTATCTGGGAGCAGAACATCAAATTTGTAATATTAATTGTGAAAAACCAGAAAAAATCTCTATAGTTTTGCATAATTTAAGTGGATATGATATTCATATTTTTATTAAAGCCTTGGCTTATATATCAAAAAACAAGTTTCATATAATTGGAAAAACTAATAAAACATTTGTATTGATTATGGATGTTTTCGATTTATAGATTCCTTAAGATTTTTTGGAATGAGTTTAGAACAAGAATCCAAATCATTATCAGAAAATGATTTTAAAATAACAAATGAATTTTCAAAAGATCCAATATGTAAACAAAAAGGAATATATCCTTATTATTGATTCTTTTGAAAAATTTAATGAAATGGAACTTCCTCCAATTGGAAAGTTTTATTTTATATTAAATCAAAACAATATAAAATTAGAGGAATATCAACGAGCCCAACAAATGTGGAAAACATTTAATTGTAAAAATCTTGGTGATTATACAGATTTATATTTAAATTTAGACGTGTATATTCTTGCAGATTGTTTTGAAAAATTTAGATAAATATCTTTATTAGAACCAGCCAATTTTGTATCATTACCATCAATATCTTGGGATATTTTATTATATCAAACAAAGCAATCATTAGATCTCCTAAAAGACGTAGACATAATTCTCTTAATAAAGAAAAATATAAGAGGAGGAATTTCATCAAATATGGGGTCTAGGAAAATTAAAACAAATAATGTTCAACAATGTTATAAAAGATGTGGAGAAAATGATATGTTTGAAATTACAGATGAAAAAGATTATAAAAATGTTTAAGAAGCTATAAATAATACAACAGAAATAAAATATTTTGATGCAACAGCATTATATTCAGATATAATGATCCAAATGCATAACCTTCTATACATAATCTAAGACTAGAATTTATTTCATATTTCTTACTAGAAATAGGATTCCAAATACAAAATTTATCACCTTAATAACTAATAATAAATTCAAGAACTCCAATTATTAATTTCCTTCCTTCTTTTTCTCCTTCACTAATAATTGTTTCAACTAATAGTGGTTGACTTTTAAGTATATTAAAAGCTTTTCTATTTAAATTAAATTTAAAATTTTGTAATTTATTTATTTTTGGTTTTGTTGAATCTAATAATTCTCTTTGATTCACCAAAAACTAAATACTTTATTTTTATAAAAAATATTTTCATTCCATATTTTTATTTGCTTTTTCTTATTGGATTTATTGAATCATAAGTAATAACCTGCGAATATTGATCAGTAGTGGGATGTTTCACATCCAGCACACTACCCCTCCGGGTAAAATTTTTTTAGAAAAGTCTAAAAGTACAAATTTTTCTGAGACAAAAACCATGACTCATTCAAGGTCATTGAATGACTCATCCTATTTTCCAAGGTCACTTACACAAAGACCATGACTCATTTAAGGGCATTGTATGAGTCATAATAATTTCGCAAGGTCATTGAATGACTCATCAAATTTTTTAAGGTCATTAAATTTTCTCAAGGTCATATTGTTTTTAAAAAAACTTAAATTTAAAATTACTACTTATTTTTATAAGTAGTGCTTTATTTATTAGTATTTTTTTAATTTTTATCAATGTTATTATTATTATTATTAATATTATTATTATTATTTTTATTATAATACTATAATTAATATATAATAAAAACAAAGTCATTAATAACAAAAAAATTTATTAAAAAGAAATAATTCGACTATAGTAATATTGTCGAAGACCTTTATTCAAAGCCCATTCCACATACTTCCAATATCGGGCAGCGCAGCAATGACATCCATCACTACATGGATATTCGGGTTCCATATCTTTTAAAATTTTGTTTTGCTTGACGTCCCATAGGAACTCATCGATTACGGAAAATATCCATATAATTGTATAATTAAAGTCCAAGTCTGGAGTTATTGATGTTGGCTTATCCTTCAATATTTCATGTATATCTGAATAATAGAAGTCCAGACGTGATTTAATAACTTAAAAATAAGCATCTACAAAACTATTAAAAATTAATAATAATAAATAAAAAATTATCATAATGTTCAATTTCGTTCATTGATTGAACTGCGCTCGGTACAATAACATCCATTATAATGATAAAAAATTGAAATAACAATTACTTTTATACTAATTTAAATCAATGAGAAGTTAAACACACACAAACCTTTATCTATAAACAATAAATATTAATTTATATAGATTTGAAAATGATTAAAGAAATTTTAATAATAATATTACTTGTTAGTTATTTTAAAATGACTAGCTCAATTGTTGTAACCGTTCAAGGTAAAAATTCAACAAGATGTGTATGTCTTGATACAGCCGTGTTGATGGATATTTTGTATATGATAGATAGACCTAGATATTTGAAAACTCCAGTCAAAAGATTATCTGAAAGAATGAGTAATTTAGAAATTTGATTTGAACTCGCATATGAAACTTTAAAAAGAGCTCGGAACACGATATATGATGAACTTCAATATCTAAATCAGACCATAGTTATTATCAAAAATGAATTAAGAAAATCAATATTCGAATTGAATGAAAATCGTAAACTTAATAAAAAAATGATAAATCAAGTTCAATATAGTATAAAAGTTTATTCTAATAAAACACCTAATCAGTTCATTCGTATAATGAAAGAAGTTCAACAGCCAATACAACCGGTTATGCAAAACAGTGGCAACAAATCATCAATATTCACATTTTCATTATGTATTGTTACATATTTTCTTAAATAATGACATTGCAACTTCCCAATATTCATGCATGATTCTGATTGATCAAATATAATATAAATAAGCTTATACCTCAAAACATTTTTATAAAATGCCAGAAACTAAATTTTTTAAAACTTTGTTGAATGAGCTGGTTGCTAATAATGGAGATGATGATGATGTCAATAAAAACATAAAATTCATGGTCAACCGTACCGAAAAAATAGTAGAAGATATCCCATTTGATCATGAACAAATTCTCAATTTTCCAACATTGGAGAGAAAAAAAATTCATTCCAATCGATATTTTGTTATATGTTTGATGAAAATAATAAATGGATGCGAATAATAGTAGGATTAATGTATATGAAGCACATGATATTAAAATCCGGATCCGACTATATTACTATTTATTATTCTTTTATTTTTATCATTACTTACGTAATAGAAACAAAAATTGGTCCTTGGGTAGAAGCAAACAGTGAATGGGTAACAATTATTCAAGTTGCTCCAGAAGCTAAAAGCTCAGATATTTATATTTCAAATTGTAAATTTTTTTAAAACTATTAACTGGAGCATCGATCATATATATCTGTAATAAAGTTTATCATAAATTTTAATAAATGTATTAATCTTTGTTATGTACTGAATTATTAATAAAAAACTACGTTTTGAAAGATTTATTGATTATTACATGTACATGCTTCATCACCACAATATTCTATCAATATATTTTCTTTGACATGGTCAACACAAGTCTTAAATTGGTTAGGCTCAACTAAATTTTCAGAAGGGGTTTCTTCATTATTAATAATTTCAGTATCTTCATCATTAATAATTTCAGTATCTTCATTATTAATAATTTCAGTATCTTCATTAATAATAATTTCAGTATCTTCATCATTAATAATTTCTTCATCATTAACAATTTCTTCATCATCATTCTGACATTCTGAATCACAACATGAATTTTCTTTACCCAATGCTTCAACTAGAGTCAACATATCTCTAATTTCTATACCGGTTATTTCTTCGAGTTTATCAAACAAAAAGTTTATTAAATATGCTAAACGAAAATTAATTAATTATTTTATATTTTATATTTTACCTTTTTCAGACATCATTTTTAAACAATTTTAAAACTAATTATAATTTTGTTTATAGAATGTGTTGTAAAGAAAACAAAATCTGTTTAAATACATTTATTAACATCCACATTAAACACTAAAATATACATTAAAATAATTGTGAAAGTATAGCAGTAACAATTTTCCAGATTGGAGAAAGCACATCATTTTGATCAGCTTTATATCCTTGTATTGCTATTGTTAAATAACAGTTTTCCTGATCTTTGAAACCTATTTCTGTTAATGCATCATAATATCTGGTATGTTGACTGGTGAAGAATGCATTTTCATTGCATTTTAAATTTGAATTGATCTTATTTAAAACCGTATCAATATCCTTGATATCTATCATTGAGAGTTTCCCACCGAGAGATTGCATATTGATAGGCTCCTTTAAAAAATAAATTTTATAATTATGGAACATCTGAGCTGGTTGGACACTGATAGCAGAGTTCACTATTTTCTTGGTCATGTTTGATTTATGATCTTTATAAGGTGGTGACTAGCTTTTATACCCTCGCTAGATACTGATTAACCAATCAGAATCATGCATGAATATTGCATGGTTATTGCATTTTATGTGTGCCTCGATTATTTCTATATGTTTTAATTTGCCAAATTATTATTACTATATTATTGTAATCACTAATATTATAACTATATAAAAAATTAATACTATTAAAACCAAACAAATACTAATATTATTACTATTTGAAATATTTCTACTATTAAAATCAGACTATTAAAAATATTACTTATCAAACCAAAACAACCAAATAAACAATAAAACGTTTATTTTGTAAAAAGTTTAAATTTACAAACATTTTGAACAGATTTGACGAGGCACCATTCCACATATCTTTGGCATCCTTCATTGTTCTATTTAACTTAACATCCCATAAAACATAATCAATTATATTGAATATCCAGATATTTGTCTCGTTGTATGCGAGATCTGGAATCATTGATGCTTGGTTGTTCTGTCAGAATTGTTCACATTTGAGCGTAAAAGAAGAACAAACACTCAAAAATTACTTCTTTATATTTATCTGTGAACAATTATAATAATAACAAATAATAAATAATAAATTTCAATTTCGTTCTTTGATTTTACTGAACTTGTCATTTGCGTAATATTTTCCATTTTAAAAATGAAATAAATTGAATAAGCAAGTTGTTTTAATCAATCAGTAGCCAATCAGATATCGACCAATTCCATGATTTCATTGTGTATGTCAGTAACAATATTTTTGTACTCTAGATTTCGCAACACTAATATGACTATTTTTCCACTGGCAAACACGTTAACACACATTGGGTTGTATTTTAAAAGCCTCAGTGCAGGAAATAATTCTGGCTCGAACCTACAAAGACATTTTGTTGACATGTTGTATAGATTGATTGAATGTCCCATATACATGGTAGCAGTAATTGACTGGATTTTAATATCCTTTATTTTATATTGTAATTTATTGATATCTAAAGGTATCTTGCATCCCATGATTCTGCATTTGCCGGATTTAAAAAAATATTATAGGGTATTTTCCACTGCTATCAACGATTTGCTGGGGTTTACCATTCGTAAACGTCATTTTTGACACGTCGAAAGTTTCTTTATAATTTATATTTGATAACATAATTAAACAATAAAGAAATATTAATCAATATATATGATTTTTAGAAACAGTTCATTAAATTGTATAATATAAACAAAACCTTATAATTATACAAATTAATAATGAAATTAAGAAACGATGCGGCATATCAAATCGTCGGCCCAAGTGTTAATGGTAAAACTATGTTTGTGTGTAAATTGCTGAAATCTAATTTATTTCAAACAAATTTCAATAAGATTTATTTGCATAGGGGTGCAGATGAAGAACATGGATTAACTCAAGATAATTTCTGTAAATTGAAAAACATGAAAATAGTAAAGGGTTTCGATAAAAACTGGTCAAGTTGATTAAGGAAAGGTGATGTCATCATTATCGATGATTTGTATCAGGAAGCTAATAAAGAAAAGAATTTTAATAATTTATTCACAAAAATCAGTCGACATGTTGGTGTTACTGTGATTTTTATTACTCAAAATTTATTTCATCGGGGTGGCGAACATCGAACAAGGAATTTAAATGTTCAATATTTAGTTATTTTCAAGAATCCTAGAGATACAACAGTTATTGATTTTCTTGCTCGACAAGCATAACCTAATAATCGTAATTTCTTATCAGTACATTTCAAGATGCTACAAAATCACCACATGGATAAATATTTCTTGATTTCACACAACAATGCCAACATCAATAACTCCAGACTTGGTCTTTAATTATACATCTATATGGATATTTTCCATAATCGATGAGTTCCTATGGGACGTCAAGTAAAACAAAATGTTGAAAGTGTTGGCGAATAGGGTTGATTTTTATTTATTTTTTCTAGGGTATTTTCGTGTGTCTACCACCTAAACACCATCAAGATTATTATTCTATCCTTCCTATGTACCCATGGTGATTTCCATGTTAGTACTGTACATAGAGGTTGAAAATTCATGAGCAGGTGAGCTCCATTTCTAGAACTACTCCTCATGATATTTTCACTTTCGGGTTCTTGACTGCCGATGGAAGGTCTTACGTCTTTCTCTTTCTATATCCTGATCCTTACTCGTCTATTCCTACAATTCCCATACTTATTTGTCATCTTTACCCATTACTTATAAAGGTATCCTTCAAAAATTTGGGCAGCGTTCCTCCCTTATTTCTTGGTAAATTTCCTATTTCATTTGTTTAATCACGGTATCGACTACATTTGTACTAGTTTACCTTTATCTTTCCCTATGTTAAAAATTTGATTACCAGTTCTTTAACTCTCGGTACATTTCCCATGATTTTAAGTAGTTACAACCCTCTGCGGTCACTTCAATAAACATTTCTCTCTTCTGTCAGATTTTATTATCTAACTTTTGGAAAAATACTTTCAACTTTACATTCCTACACTATCTTATCCTTTCCTACTTGATTTTCCAATTAATTTTCAATACAAAACTTTATTCCCCCTTAACTAAAGTCGCACTTCCCATAAGTTTAAATTTACCTGCTCACCTCGACCGACGTTTCCATCAGTCGTTGTGAGTCTTTTGACGATGCCCTGCGGGGAGGGTCATGTGCCATTTTGCCAGGCCCCGTCGCGGACAGATCGAGATTTCAGATAAGCTCGACCCGCGATCGCAACTAGGGAACTCAATCCACCAGCCGGATCGCCGATCTTCCTTGCCTGATAACTATTACAATACATATGTATAAATAAGATTTTAGGGGGACTTGTCAGTGGCACCAAAAGATTCCACGACCATCCAGAATAAAATCAAAACTTTAACTCCGAAATATATATTTATACAAAATAACAGTACTTACAATCCACAGTCATGCAACCAGATTTGAAAAATTGGCATAAGTTGGCATAATTTTGTCTAAAAAATTTGATTGACTGTCTGACTAAAATTGTCTAAGAAAGTCTGTTAGAAATTATGAAAATGACTGTCGTATATATAGTGTTTTTGTGTCTGTGTGCGACCAATGGGCGACTTTTTGCCATTTTTAGGTCTTTTTAATTATTTTATTTATTTCGAAATATTTTTGTAATTTTTTATATGTTTTTATTTATTTTTTGATATATTAATATTTTATTGTTGGATTTTATTTTTATTATTATTTTCTTACAATATTATTTTTAAACCCTAATATTTTGTTTTCTAGTCGCCTCTTCTGCCTGTGTTTTTTCTAAACCTTTTTTTGCAAGGTTTTGGCAGTTTATTTCTTTTCTCGTATGTTTCTGTATGCAGCTGTAGGCTTTTACAAGGATTTTAATTAATTATTTGATTTTATTTAATTTTGTTATATTTTTAATTTGTTTTAATTAATATGTTTTATTTTATTTTTGATCTTTTCTTGCGGTGCGTGCTTATGTTACAGCAGCCATATTGACAATTTCCAAACGACAATAATTATTTTGTTTTAATTTATACAATTTTCACCTTTTTGTCTAATTTGGTTTTGTAATTTTGTTTCAATTTTGGCTCTGAGCCCAACAAAAGATATGGAACCCAAATATCCATGTAGTGATGGATGTCATTGCTGCGCTGCCCGATATCGGAAGTATGTGGAATGGGCTTTGAATAAAGGTCTTCGACAATATTACTATAGTCGAATTATTTCTTTTTAATAAAATTTTTCTGTTGTTAATTTTTTTTGTTTTTATTATATATTAATTATAGTATAATAATAAAAATAATAATAATAATATTAATAAAAATTAAAAAATATTATTAATTAAAACACTACTTATAAAAATAAGTAATAGAATAAAAATTAAAATTAAAAAATATTCATAATAAAAACAATACTTATAAAAATAAGGTTTAAGGGGTTTTAGCCTGTTTTAGGGGCAATTGTTCTTAGGGTGGCTTGACTCGTTTTCATAATTGCCATATTTCTGGGTTTTAGCCCGTTTAAGAGGCAATTTTTCTTAGGGTGGTTGGGATCGTTTACAACTTTCTAACACTACTTGTGGGTAGCAAAAAACTTTAAATACATACACTTTAAAATATGAGCAATGATTTCAGATATTCGCATATAAAATACTATTTCCCCATAGTTATTTTGTATATGTTTTGATAATTTTGAAACTCTAAATTGAATAAATCAAATATAAAATCATATATATTTTAACATACTTAAAGGCATTACTATTTTTGTTTTAATATTTGTAAATAAATGAGTATTAAAATTTTCAAAATTTCTTAGTTTTAACTTCATAACAATAAGTCGATATTTTTATTTGTCCTCTTTACTAATTGGATAGGTTGAATAATTTCAACTTCCTAAATTGAGTTTTAGAAGACCTTTTAACAAAACATTTTATTTCAAAACGAAAATTTACTTGCATTGACAATTATGTCAATGGTTGATATACCCTGACCATTATTAAGGGTTGAATTTTGAGTTTCTGAATTAAAGGTTACAGTAGATACCGTTTGTTGATCCGTGGTTGTAACCCGACTCTCAGTTCCACTTGAAGAAGAAGGTGATGATATTTGTAAGCTCATAGCTTAAATATAGTTATAAATATACAACATATTTAATTTAATTTACGTGCATCGCCCGTCTTTGTAAAATTGGAACTGGAATTCGAATTTGAAATCTGTGATGTCGGAATCAAAGTAATTGGGGATTGAGAGGAAAAGTCTGTTGAGTTTGTCGGTTGTGTTGTTACGCTTGATGAACCCATCCCAAATATGGAGGATGTAGAAGGAACAGAACTCGTTGATAATTTTAAAGAGTCAGTGGATAAGATTGATGAATCTAAAAAAACAATTCATTATTAAAACAATAAATAGTGCTTATTCTTAACCTGTATTAACTGACCCTGGATTATTTGAATAAATTGAGGATGGATTCTCCGTAGTATCATTCAATGTTTGAGCAGCAATTCCTCATTGATAATTAATTTAAATAATAATTTAATATTTTATAAATTTAGAAGTAATTTATAAACTAAAAATAGAGTCCAAATTTTTAATAATAATATATTTTATAAAAAAATAATCATTTTTCAAAATTTTCTGAAAAGTTTTTGTTATAAACATTAAGGGAAATCTATACAAATTTTGGTCAACTTCAGATAAATATCTTTATTCAGCGATCCTAAATGAATTTTGGTTAAAAATTCGAGATGGCATAAAGTTATCAACGAATAAGAATCTTTTGTTAGGTTTGCCGGTGAAATAAGAAATTAACAACTACTAATCTGGCCCCATGCGTTCCTTGACTAACAAAAATTGCAATTTCTAAACAATAAAACTTTTTGAGTAATCAGAAAAATTTTAATTTATAAAAATTGAAAAAAATATTTTTTTTCTATCAAGTTTCCAGAAACTAGTATTTTTATTAGATAGTTTTTAGAAATATTCTTGAAAGAAAATTATAAAGTTTATTTACGAGGTCTAATTCCAGGAATTACCTTTCGCACTCTGATACGATTCTTTCAAAGACAAAAGGAGACATCTGTATTTTATTTATTTAAGGTTAATGGCTGAGCGAAGGACAATTTAAATAGTAAGCTCAAGTTTTAACAAATTATTAACCAAATTATGATCAAATTTTAATTATTTTTTAAGTGAAAATTCTTAAAACAAAATCTTTGAATACTTCAAGGTTTGTAATTTTTGTGGTATTACAAATTGACATATTGTAGGTAAACAGGTATGTTTGGTAGGCAAATCAAAAGACGAACATAAATATTCTAAATTAAAATCAACAGAAAATCAACAGAAATTATATAAAAATCAATAAATAATTTAATAGTATATTGAAAAGTCGAGCCATGTGGAAAACCCGAGAAGATAATGCGATTAGTTTTCTCTGAAATTAATAAAGAAAATTAGTTTCGATCGCTGTTAGCAAAATGGTGAAAGTTTGATTACGCAAATATTATAGCTAAAACAAATTAACTAATATTTTATGGAACCTAACTTGATTATTTTGTTACTTATGAAAATAGAACCTACCAGTTCAAAATGACCAGTTGTTCAAAGAGGAAATCCAGATATATTAATCAAAGGAGGTTAGTAATCCTTGAGCTGAAATTAACATAAATCAAGTCAAAAAGAAAGCCTTTTTATTTAAAAGGTAGTCTGTTGTTAATTGATTTACTTCTCAAAAGTGAGTGCAGAGACAAAAATAGGATTGTATTAACAAGTGTATTAATTAATAAAGTTAATAAAGTTCTTGTGTTGAGTATTATTGATTTTGTTGCAAATTAAAAAGACGAGGAGACAGAGAAACAAAGCCACTTGCAAAAAATAAACCTAACATACATAACAGCATGAATAGAGTTTGCTTAAAATGAATATGTTTGTAATGGAAAATATATAGAATGATTTCTTTTAAAATTAAAAAGAAATAAATTAAACAGTCACACATTAAAAAATAGAAGTAATGAACCTCACCATAGCTACGAAACACAATTAATATATAAAATATCAGCATTTTCTGGTTTTCTCAAGTTTGCAAAGAATTAAGATGGATTACTATTTAATTCACTGAAAAATAACTATAAATAAATTTTATTTTAAAAATTATTTAAAATTAGTTACCTGTTTCCGAATCTTAATGAATGAATAAAACTAATAAATAAATAATAAATATAAATAAAAAAAAATAAAGTTATAGAATAAAAGTTTATATTGAAAAACTTTTCGTAAGGAAATGCAAATATTAATAGATACTGTGTAATGTGATAAATATTAAATCTCGAAAATATTAAAAGATAAATATTTTCAAATGTTGAATAAAACTTTTGAAAATAATTTAAAATTATGAACTATATATTTTTATTTATACAGTAACGTCATATTTTATACGAATTAAAGTTATGCGGTGCTACATATATAAAAAAAATACAATAATTTACGTGAAATGAATATTTTCTTTAAAAACGTTCATAATAATAATCAAGACACATTTTATGTTGTAAGTGCGTTGTTTATATATTTAATTTCTCTAAATTGTTTTTTGCTCATTAAAATTGCAAATTTCTTTGCAAAAATCAATGGATTCTAGCCATTTTTGAATTGGCTGCCAAGTAATTGATTTTTTAAAGTTATAAGCTTAAAATTTTAAAGTTTAAACAATTGAATTATTATTTCATATGGATACAAAACCACTATTCAAGCTTTTATACATAATGTTTGATCTACAAATTCATATATACATATATATATATATAAACTCGAAACACCAAATAAAAAAATTATATTTCGAGGGAATTATCCTCATCTTCAATCTGCCATCATAATCTTTCTTAAATAATATACCGAAATAATAATGATGTAATAGTTACGATTTAATGATTCAATTAAATAATCTTAATAAATTTGTTGCTTGTTGAACGTTTATTTTAGGGAATTGTAATTTAATCACCAACGCTTCACATAAAATTCTTTCCCACTTATTACTGAAATTTTTATATGAAATTTTAAAATCTTTACAATCAGTTGTTCCTTTGCACATATTTCTATGATCAATAATGTTACTCACTCCTCTCAAACAGTTATCTTCTTGAACCCGTGTGCGAAGATAACGGGAACTCCCTAATGTATGTGGCATTGCACCCATTACATGAAAATTTATATTTTAGATCAGAAACTAAATCTATTGGGGTTTGAGATTTATTGCTAAACATATTTATTGTTTTTAACGATTTTGATATTATTTTAAATAAATTTGAATTGTCTAATGATTTTATGAGAAACAATTTAAAGATTTTGAAACCGTCCGAATATGGAATTACAAAAACATGTGATTTTATGAATTCACCATCATTAGGAGGTCTATAGTTGCTATTGTTTTTATCAGGCGCAATCATAAGGGAATCAATAGTTTCCTTAGTCAGTCTTTCTACAAACGCATTAAAAATATCCATTTTTATTCAAAAGAGAAACCAGCTTTTATATATCTTTGCTAGACTTTTCAAACGTCAAAGATAATGACTAAAATCTAAACATTAAACCTTTTATCATATTTTTATTATATTTAAAGTCACAAAAGCTATTCAAAGTATTGTATATACCTGTATCTGTTGGTTTTCTATATATTTCGGTTTCAAAATATTTAGCCGTTTTTTCGATTTATAAATCTAAAATGGAAGAAATGAATTGACTTCTTCTACTCTGAACTATATATTAGAATGAAGACCATTCATATAATTTTATAAAAGAATAACATCATCAGAACTAGAAAAGGCTAAACAGATATTATCTACATAACGTTTATATATTTTAAGCTTAACAAAAGGAAATTCCAAAATCTGTTTCTCTAATTTTCAAAGAAAAATTGACACAAGAGTTGGAGCTAAATGTGATCCCATAGCTACTCTGTCAACTTGTTGATACCATTTATCATTTAAAAGAAAAGCAACATTAGAAGTGGCAAACTTCATCAATTCACAAGATGCAATTTCGTCTAATGTTATTTAATCCAATATTTTCTCTCTCCATAAATTATAACAAAGATTAATAGTCTCATTTAATGGAACATTCATATATATATACATAATTAATGTTTATGAATATTCAAGAAATGGTTTAATTTATGACGACTTATTTTTCAAAATTAATTCAAAAAAAAGTGAGTTAAATTAATTTTGAAGTTATAAAAATAATTAATCACCATAAATATGTAATTTTTTATACATCTTGAAAAATCTTCGAATATGTACAATATAATTGGGCCTAGGATAATTTATTTAAAAATTAAAAATAAAATTTACAATTTATGGTTTTTTGTTTGGATCTCTGGTTCAGGGCAGAATCCTCCAAAGTTAAATTAAAAATATTTCCACCATATTTTTTCTTTAAAATGTCTTTAATTAAGTTATTATAGGGGTTTGTCTCAACGCTGTTTGACTACATGTTGAAAGTTTGCCTGCATTTTGTATTATTTGTTGTGTGCATTATTTTATTTTTCTACCACTTTTTGATTTTCTTTAGCGTAAAGTTTATCTCAACGCACATTCAAAGAACAACAACAAGTTGATTTGGTGTGTATATAATGATTTTTGTTTTATATTACAGAAGTTTTATCTGAAAGCAGCTTGGTGCATAACGCTCCATGCAAAATCTTAGAACCAATACTGAAATTATTTTTCTGATAAAAAGAAAATGAATTTTTAAATGATTCAGGCCGGACGTTGATTTTAATAAACACTTATTTAATTTCGGCTTGAACCGATGTGTGTCCAGTTCTTTGGAAAGGAACTAATCATTTTAGAGTCCAATAGTATCGTTATGGTGCACCTCTCCTACGGTATCCAAAAACGTGTTTTACTTAAGATTCTAAAGTTTAGAAGGTCATTCATGAAAAAGACTAAAATTCAATTTCAAACAAACGCTTAATTGTCGAATATTCCAAATAATTTATTTTATTCTAGTTTTGTTCAAAATTCTGCTAATTATAATTAAAAAAAATTCAATGTGATAAACCGTTTAAATTTTTACAAGTTTTTTTAATTTTAAAACTTGAAATTTATTAGCTATGGAAGCTTTTGTATTAATAACTTCCATTATTAAAACTAAGAAAATAATTTATTTTACGAAATTTAAAATAAACTGCTATTTCTCAATATTATTTAAACACACAATATTTTTGAATAGTTTTTTTCAGTGTATACTATTGATATTTTAAGAAGGACAGATTTCAATATTCATACATTCAATTCACGCAAATATACTAAATTTATTATTTTATATTTACAAAACATTATGTTCGTTTGAATATACTATTTAATTAATATTGACAATTATTATTTAATTTTTAAATATACAAATAAATAATTAAATAAATTTGGCAACGATTTAATTAAAAGATAACGCCAATAAAAAACCTTTCGTACGATATATTTCGATAGCACAGCTATCATCTTCAGGTACTCAAAACCAACTAAAAATATTATGAATTAACATTTAATTTAAACAAATTATTTTTTATTAATTTAATTTTTTAATAAATAAATATTTTTAAAAATATATTTTAAATTAATTTTAAATTTTAAATTTTTTACTTATATTCTAATTTTTAAAAATTAATGTTATTTAAAATTTTCAATTATTTTAATAATATTAAAAAAAACAAACATGATTTAACATACATAAACTATTTAAAAACATTCAAAACATTCGTAGTCACAGCACTCTGCACATTAATCTTTGGATCCAATGACCTTATCAACAATGCTTCACATATCACTCGTTCCCAATAACTATTAAAACTTCTCAACAAAATTCTAAAATCAGACATTCCTATATCACTTTTACAGCCTCTATTGTGTTCACTAATATTGGTCAAACCCTTCAATCGACAATGCTCTAGAACTCGAGTACAGAGATGACGGGAAGTCTCTCCAATGTATGTGGCATTACACCCCATTACATGTAAATTGATAAACTAGATCAGAACACAATCCAACCGGAGTTTTTGATTTATTAATAAACACATTGCGTACCTTACACGAATTAGAGACGATCTTATACTCTAAATTTCCTATCAGTTTACCCAACTTCCTCTTATAATTTGTAAAGCCTTCAGAGTACGGCAATACTAACACATATTTAGGCTCAATTTTTTTATATCCATTTTTACCATCACCCAGATCAACATTCAATTCACACCCATCTGACAAATTACATTCAGACTTTCCACAACATGGATCCTTAGGATTTTTAATCAATTTATCAACAGTTTCTTTTATCATCAACAATAAAAATGATTTAGAATATCCATTCTTTATCAACAACTCAACTAATTTATCAACACTTTTTACCGAATTAGCAAAAGTAGAAGATAAAGCCCATGAACGATAAGAAGATGATAGCTGTGCTATCGAAATATATCGTACGAAAGGTTTTTATAGGCGGTATCTTTTAATTAAATCGTTGCCAAATTTATTTAATTATTTATTTATAAATCATGCTGCAGCTGTTCCAATATTCAAAAGGTTTATGAAGGTTTATAACTCCCTCAAAAGAAAGGAACTAGACATTAGTTTTCTTGAGACTTGTTTAGAAGAAAGGATGATTCCTTCGTTCATTTTTAAAATGAAACTAAGTGATTGTCTTTCTTGTAAAGATGTCCAATTAATACATAGAAGAACGTTAAGAAGAATGTTGGAATCAGAGAAAATAAGGAGAACTTCCATTGATAAAAAACTAACAAATATTGGATTAATGTTAAATAATGCTACGAATGAGTTTTGTTTACAGGTATGTGTAGAATGGTGTATCAAAAATTCGATTGTGCAAATAAAATCTAAAGAGAATGCTCATATTAAAAAATTGATTAATTTGAGAAAAATATTTGGGATTTCTAAATTTAGTGTGGAGAATACTGTGATAAATTTGAGTAAAATAGTGTTGAATGATGATGAAGAGCGTGTTTTAAAATTTGGTCCAAATCACTGTATTAAGAATCGCTTGGATGAAACAAAATTGTGTGCAAAAATTGAAAGTTTATATTTTCATATAGCCCGATCGATGAAAGGCATTAATGGTAATTATGTGAAGAGCTCGTTAAGTGCAAGTACGATGGAGTATATCGATAAAAATAAAAAGCAGAATATTAGGGATTTTATGACTTTAAAAAACTTAGCTAAAAAAAATATAAATATCTGTAAGTTTGACAAAGGAAATGGGATAGTTATTCTTGACCATGATGTGTATGTAAATAAGTTGAATTTGTTAAATTCTCCTCAGTTTGTGAAATTGCCAAAGGGTCGGAAGAATGGAAAATTGCCTCCTCTTAAGGATGAAGAGTTTGTGCAAAAAATGTTAAATGGTTTTATTGAGAAGAAGCTTATTGATGAAGAGGTAGGTAAGTCTATTCGTCCAATAGGATCGCAGCCAGCTAAACTATATGGGCTACCAAAAATCCATAAAGATGGTGTACCTATGAGACCAGTTTTGTCGATGGTTGGTACTGCCCAGTATAAAATAGCAAAGTTTTTAGATGGATTATTAAAACCGTTAATGCGATCAGAGTTTGAATGTAAGGATAGCTTTGAGTTTGTTTCTTGTATTGCAAAGCTACAAAAACGAAGTATGAATGATGTTATGGTTTCGTTTGATGTTTGTAATTTGTTTACGAATGTGCCACTGGTTGAGACGATTGACTTATGCTGTGCGTTGTGGAATGAAAATGATTCGGAACATCACATTTTGGATAGAAGGGCATTTCGAAAACTTCTTAAATTTGCTACTTCAAATGTCAATTTTCTTTTCAATGTTGAATGGTATCAACAAATAGATGGAGTCGCTATGGGTTCCCCTTTAGCACCAACGATGGCATCAATATTTTTGGCTAGTTTGGAAAAGAAAATTGCTTCTTTCCAATTTGAAAAACCTTTTGTTTATAAAAGGTATGTAGATGATAGTTTTCTTATATTTGAAAACCAGAAACATGTAGAACCGTTTTTGCATTTTATGAACAGTTTACATAAAAACATTGTATTCACATGTGAAATGGAGAGAAAGTCATCAATTGCGTTTTTGGATTTGTTAATTCAACGCAAAGATAAACAGTATGAGACAGAGATTTATAGAAAATCAACTGATACTGGTCTTTATACTTCTCCAGAAAGATTTTGTGAATTTAAGTATAAGAGAAATATGATGAAAGGATTAATTTATCGTTCATGGGCTTTATCTTCTACTTTTGCTAATTCGGTAAAAAGTGTTGATAAATTAGTTGAGTTGTTGATAAAGAATTGATATTCTAAATCATTTTTATTGTTGATGATAAAAGAAACTGTTGATAAATTGATTAAAAATCCTAAGGATCCATGTTGTGGAAAGTCTGAATGTAATTTGTCAGATGGGTGTGAATTGAATGTTGATCTGGGTGATGGTAAAAATGGATATAAAAAAATTGAGCCTAAATATGTGTTAGTATTGCCATACTCTGAAGGCTTTACAAATTATAAGAGGAAGTTGGGTAAACTGATAGGAAATTTAGAGTATAAGATCGTCTCTAATTCGTGTAAGGTACGCAATGTGTTTATTAATAAATCAAAAACTCCGGTTGGATTGTGTTCTGATCTAGTTTATCAATTTACATGTAATGGGTGTAATGCCACATACATTGGAGAGACTTCCCGTCATCTCTGTACTCGAGTTCTAGAGCATTGTCGATTGAAGGGTTTGACCAATATTAGTGAACACAATAGAGGCTGTAAAAGTGATATAGGAATGTCTGATTTTAGAATTTTGTTGAGAAGTTTTAATAGTTATTGGGAACGAGTGATATGTGAAGCATTGTTGATAAGGTCATTGGATCCAAAGATTAATGTGCAGAGTGCTGTGACTACGAATGTTTTGAATGTTTTTAAATAGTTTATGTATGTTAAATCATGTTTGTTTTTTTTTAATATTATTAAAATAATTGAAAATTTTAAATAACATTAATTTTTAAAAATTAGAATATAAGTAAAAAAATTTAAAATTTAAAATTAATTTAAAATATATTTTTAAAAATATTTATTTATTAAAAAATTAAATTAATAAAAAATAATTTGTTTAAATTAAATGTTAATTCATAATATTTTTAGTTGGTTTGAGTACCTGAAAATGATAGCTGTGCTATCGAAATATATCGTACGAAAGGTTTTTTATTGGTGTTATCTTTTAAATATACACTTACAAAATCTAAGTACTCGGATTCGGGTTTCAAGTCATTAACTGGCGGGTTCGGGTCAAGTCCCACCCAAAATTCTTAGACGTTTGTGTTACTAGTCCTAGATCAAACAGCTGGCGTCATTATTTGTCGTTGGTCAAAATACCAGACAACGCATTCACCGCGATTGTCCCTTCAGTTTATAAAGGAGATTATCGGGCATTTAAAATTTCTAATACATAAATAAATTCGGCATTCATAGTAAACAACCCAAATAAAAAATAAATAGCAACTTTATTCGCATAATTTCACAATAATATATATATATATATATATAATGTTTTAATAAAAATATTATTATGTGAAATCGAAATAATTTTTCCAATCTTACAGTTACACCACAAAAAAAGAAATTTCATAAATTTGGGCGTTTACTAGGAGTTTCCATAATTCTAAAAAGAAGTACAAAACGAATTTTCATTTCTTTCGGTATATTGAATTTTTTTTATATTAAATTAAACATTAGAAAAATCGATAAATAATAATAATAATATTATTATAAATAATAATAATAATAATAATAATAATAATAATAATAATAATAATAATAATAATAAAAATAAAAATAATAAAAATAATAATAATAATAATAATAATAATAATAATAATAATAATAATAAAACGTAATTCAAAAACTCGTTTTACGATATATTTCGACATATTAACTATCATCTTCAGGTGAAAAACCAATCAAAATATAGTATGGATTAATTTATATATTTTACTTTAAATAATAAAATAATATAAATTTTTTTATAAATTTAATTAAAATAAAATTAAATAGTAAATAAATTTATCACAATTTTACATTCTCAAACCATTTACAAATATTCAAAACATTCGTAGTAATGGCACTTTGCGCAGTAATCATTGGATCCAATGATCTAATCAACGTTGCTTCACATTTACACTTTCCAAATAATCATCAAAACTTTTTTAATAAAAGTTAAAAAAAGACATTACTATTTTACTCTTATAGTCTCTATTGTGCTCACTAATATTAGTCAATCCTTTCAGTCAACAATGCTTTAGAACTCGATTACAGAGATGACTGGAAGTCTCCCCAATGTATGTAGCACTAAACACATAACATTTAAATTGTTAAACAAGATCTAAATGCAATCAATCGGAGGTTTTGATTTATTATTAGACATATTGTGTAACTTACACGAATTTAAAACTATATTATAATCTAATTTTCCATGTGTTTGCTTAATTTCATCCTATAATTTGAAAAACCTTTTGAGCATATCAGTGCCAACATAAATTTAGGCTCATTATTCTTATATACATTTTAAATATTATTTATATTAACAATCAATTTGAATTCATCTGTCTAAAAGGTACACATATCTCAAAGTTAAAAAAAAAATTTAATGAGCGCATTTGTATGTTTAAGGGGTAATGACTTTTTATACAAAATGCATCTCTATAAAGTACACAATTTTATTTTATTATTACTTTCAAATATATTAGTTAACTCAATAGAAAGAAAGTCAATATATTTATTTTAAATATTTTATATTTTTATAATCCTTAAAAAATTTTTAGAGGTTTATTAATGAAGTAATATGATAATATTATTAAAAGGTTAAATATTAAAATCAATTAAGTTGTTTTTATTATTAGAAAAATTATTTCATAATTACATTTTTATGAGCCCATATTCAAATGGAAAGTCGCAACAACAACAAAATGACAGTTTGTGGATTTTGAGAAGAAGATAAAGATTATAGAATATTTACGAAGGAATCAAAATGTAAGAGAAACGGCAAAATATTTTAATGTGCCTAAGAGATGTGTTCAAGCAGTGAAATACAAATGGTCGGAAATAATGTCAATTGCTGAAGGAGGAGATTCATTATAAAGAGGCAGACGTTTGAAAACAATGAGTTTAATGTAGTTTTATATAGATGGTTTGACCTTGCTCGATCTTTTAATTATCCTATCACCTGGCCTATTCTGTAAACATATGACCTTAAACTATCGGATTCACTTTCGATTGATCGATCAGATTTTAATGCCAATGAAGAATGAATAGATAAGTTCAAAGGTCGTTATAATATCAAACAAAATGCAATATCGTTAGAATCGGGAACAACAAACCAAATATCAATGAATAAATGGAAAATGACACTAAAAACAATTCTTGTAGGGTACGAGCGTCGTAATACATTCGATACGGACGAGACAGGATATTGTTTAGAGCTATACCAGATAAAATGCTTGAGAAAACCGGAAATTCTTGCAAAGGTGGCAAACAAGTAAAGGATCGCATTACAATTGGTTTAACATGCTTAGAATTAGGTGAAAAACTACGTATTTTGGTTAAGATTTTAATATTAAACCAAAGTCTCGTGAGCCGATGTTTTCGAGGAGTGAATATGTCGATGATAAATCTTCAGTATGAGAGTTCAAAAAAGAGTGGATGACAGTAAATATATTCAGTGCTTATTTGAAGAAACTTGACAGTCAATTTAGACGAGAAAAAAGGCAAATACTATTATTGGTTGATAACACGCCAGTTCATTTACTAGATTAGCCTACTTGTCTGGCGAATATAACAGTTAAATACCTTCTTCATAATATGAAAAGTGTACTACAACCACTTGATGGATGAATAATACGTAGGTATTGACAAGAAGATATCAGATTTTATCCCTGTTGGAAATGATTGATTGTGGGCGGCCTATTTCTGATATTGTTAGATATCAATACAATAATTGATGCGATAAAAACCACAATAAATGCCTGGGAATCTGTTAAAAACCACAGAGTGATAAAATGTTTTAGGAATTCTGTGATTTTTAATGAAAGTCGACCTAATGAGTCGCTGACAGAGGTCAATGTTGAAATCAGGGAAATGAATGGCTCAGGTGAAATGATCGGACTTACTCCCAAGGATGTTGTTTTCGAAGAAGTTGTTAAAACCTATAATATTTCTAACGATAATGAAATTCTTGATGACATATCTAACTAATCAATATGATGAAGAAAATGAGAGTAAGGATGGTTAATTAGAAAAAGAGATACCAAAGAAAGATGAAAATGTTTAACCAATAACTAATTGTGAAGCAATGCGAATGATTTTAAAACTTGTAATTTATGCTAAAACTAAAGGATTAATTAAAGAAGAGCTTCCATTATTGCAGTATAATGAGGAATTCCTTAAAAAATAAAAAATAATTAATAAAATAATTAAAACTAATTGTTTTATCCATATTGTTTTGTTGTAAAAAATGTTGTATCCTTACAAATTGTTTATTTTTGAAATAACTTTGTGTCATCGACATAAGAGTCTTTAATATAGACATACTAGAGTGTAAACCTTTTTTAAATACACAAACCTTCATTTTTATATCTCTTTTCATGACTAAAACAATTTATTTGCTAGAATTTTTAACTTCATGACATTTACCATATATAAAGACCCTAAATTTTTATTGAATATGGTGTATATTACTTTTTTTATTTGTCACCCAAAAGAAGTGCAGACGAAGAAGAATTGTTTGCAAATAGGGTGTATTTTATATGGAAGTTTTACTTAAATTAGCAAAACCTTTGTGGAGAAGTATGAAGACCAGAATCAGTTGGTTTACCAGTAATCTCTGTCTCATAGTGTTTATTTTTGCGTTGAATTAATAAATTAAAAACACAATTGATGACTTTCTCCGTGCAAGTTTAGTTAGCAAAATAGGGGCTATAAAGTAAAATAGGAATGTCTCATTTTAAAATTTAATTCAAAATTTTTAATTATTATTGGAAACGAGCGATATGTGAAACATTATTTATAAAATCATTGGATCCAAAGATTAATGTGCAAAATAATTTGACTCCGAATGTTTTGAATATTTTTAAATTGTCTAATTATGTAAAATTGTGATAAAATTGATGTTTTATTTGTGATTAAAAGTTTTTTAATATTTAATTATTTTTATTATATAAAGTAAAAATTTATGAATGGTGCTTTCTTTTAATAAAATCGTTGCAAAGCTAGTTTAATTATTTAATAATAATAATATAAATAATAATAATAATAATAATAATAATAATAATAATAATAATAATAATAATAATAATAATAATAATAATGATAATAATAGTAATATTAATGATAATAATAATAATAATAATAATAATAATAATAATAATAATAATAATAATAATAATAATAATAATAATAATAATAATAATAATAATAATAATAATAATAATAATAATAATAATAACAATAATAATAATAATCATAATAACAATAATAATAATAATAATAAATAAATAAATAAACCTTTTTAATTTGGGATATTCTAAAAGAGAATTGATCTGAAAACGATAAAACTAAAATTGAATATGTAAATATGCATTAAATTTTTAAAATAAAAATAAAACTAAGAGAAATTATTGGCTTTCTATTGGTTCGCCTAACTATTGTGAGTTCAAATGAAAAAACCTCTATTATATTATAAATGTTTACTTCGTTTAAACAAATAAAGAAATCCTTGTTTCATTTAAATACATGATTTTCATATTTCATGATTAATAATATTTTATATGATAATATTTTATATTCTTCTCAGATTATTACAGAACAGACGAAAAAATACGCTAAGAACTCTTGATCAAGTATAATATCTGTGAGGATATTTAAGCATAATTATCAATGGACATAAATTAAGTTTTCAAATGATTAAAATTACAAAATAAGATTTAAATTAACTTTTGATATATTAGGTTAAAATAATTTAAATATCTGATTATAAGTTATTATCTTAATTAATAAAATATAACAAAATAAAATTTAAATAATATAAAGTTTAATTAAATAAAGTATTAAATAAAATAAAATTTAAATAAATAAATTACTAAATAAAATAAAATTTAAATGCCGTTGTTAATTTTGTTTAAATTTTTGGAAATATAAAAGATATAATTTTAATTTGAATAAATTTTAAACTTTGAATGAATACAAATTTTGAATTAAATGAAGATGTTTTCACAGAATCTTACAATATCAATTATTTGACTGTAAATAAAAAAACTCTATTTTAAACTTGTAGAAACTCAACAATAATATTTAAAAATTATTCGAGTGAAAGAGTGACGAAATATGAAACTTATGTGATTGTTGAGGATTGCGTGATAATATTAGTAGTATACTATAAGCTGTTACAACCAAGGATAGGGTGTGTGTATTACACAACTGCCAGGCCGGTAATGATGACATAATCACACACACTGTTATAAACATCATTTAGTTTTACATAGCACACGTGATTATGTTATGATCATGTAATTCGAGGACTTACATAGCACATCTAATTACACAATCACACACATAATTAGTTAAAATGGGAAGGTTATTATACGTTATAGGTTGAGGTCACTTGGAGTCATATTATATCATAGGTCTTATGGGGTCAAGGTTTAATTACATCATCGATAATTTTAGTCGATATTTTGATTTTTTTGTTTTAATGAAGTGTTTTAATTATTAATATTATTATTTTTATTATAAGTAGTAGTTATTTTTATTTATTAATATTATTATTGATCCTTTGAGGAAAGATGAGACAAGATGAAGAATGTATTTATTTATTATCAGATACAATGAGCGGTGACCAGAGCTCGCGGTGAGCAGATGTCATTTTAACTTTGTAATGTCATCTGAATAATTATGCCTGACGCGTCATGGTCCTACTTTGAATAAGAGCCATTTCCGGTAGTTTACTTAAAAGTTAACTATTCACGCATACATGCAATAGTATACGCGCACTGGACATATTTCTATTTCACATGCTTTATGATAAGTTTTACTTATAACAGAATTTTGTAGAGACCTCCCACTAGGTTGAATTACAGACACTCATCATAATATTACATAATATTCACTCGATTTTTCTAAAATATATTTAATTTAAAAGAATTTATTAATTAAATTTATTTAAATAATTAATTTACTTCAAAAATAAAACTAAGTAATAACAAAATTAATTTAACTTATTTACAACAACATTATTTAATTAAATTTGTTCAAATATTTAATTTAATATTAAAAAAAATATAATTATTTAAAATAAATTCAAAAATAAAACATTTAATAATTTAAAACTTTTATAACAAAATTAGTTTAACTTATTTACAATTACTTACAAATTTATTTTGTTTTAATATTTAATTTACCAAAAGTCTTAATTATTTAAAATAACTGCTTTCATTAAAAAATTAAATTAACTTATTTACAAAAACATTTAATTTATTTTGTTTACATAATTAATTTACTATATGCGGAAAATTTTCAAAATTAAACCAGATAATAAAAATTAATTAAACTTATTTACAAATTTATAAAATAATTAAATATAAAAATAGATAAAAATTACAATTGTTTTAATTATTAGTTTACCTTAAGCGGAAATTATTTAAAATAAAACATTTAAGAATTTAAAACTTATTACAAAATTTATTTAACTTGTTTAAAATTATTTTAAAATTTATAAGTTACAATCTTTTTATATTAAATTTTTAATAATATTTATACTTAAAATTTAATTAAAAGAATATTTAACATCAAAAATATTATTAGTCTATTAAAAGATTATTTCCTGTTACATGTTTCTAATAATGACTTATTCATAAATAAAATTCCTACATAAAATTTTAAAAAATTAATTAACAATATATAAAATTACCTGTAATTCATACAATGGAATTTAATTTTTCTTTTCACTTAAGAATAAAATTTATGAAAATTAATGATTTCTAATTTATATAAAAACTTGTTTTATAAAATTCATTTATTTAGATTTTTAATTTATATTTAACTTAATGTAAACTAAGAATTTAATTTTTTAATTTGGGTTTCTAATTTAAATTTCAGCTTCAACTTGAAAATATTTACATTCTAATTTAAGTATACATATATAAAACAAATAAATAAGAAAAACTATGTTTATACAAAAATTTATTAAATAAAACATCTAAAATCCTAGCGAAATTCTAGAACTGCTAACTTTTCAAATAGGGCTCATAATATTATTCAAATCAATCTTATATCCTTCAATTATATTTATAAACCAACTTTCATTATCTTTGAATTGAATATCTTCAAATATATTGAAGAATTTTGTTTGACGGTTGTTAATAATTAAGTTTTCACTGCAGGTTAATTTCTTGTTTATTCTATTTGTTGATTCTTCCTTAGTCATAGTCCCTAATAGATTTGAATATTTTCCTATTCTCAGCTTAACTGGATTGGATAACAAGTTTTCAATTTCATTGAACAGGAAAAACATTTGATAATTGAAATATATCTGAAGAGGTTTAACTTCAATATCTTTCTTTTGTTTTTTCACTAACTTATCTTCATTGGTTATTTTAGCCTGTGAACTGGTTTGTTTGAAAACAGATTACATGTTTGAAATTATGGCAATGTATTTTATATTGTAATTTATACTAATTAAAGGGTGTATGCAGTCAATCAGAAATAATCAAGGGGTAGAAAATGAACCAATCATAATTATGCATTTGCAATGCATCTGATTTGCTATTAATCCAGGGTTAATAAAAAGTACAAAACTTTTTCTTCGATTATTGATTTTATTTCACGGATACACTGATCGATAAAGTCATGATAATCGACATTTTTATCCACAATTTGTTGAGGTTTACCAGATGAAAAACTTATGTGAGACACTTATTGGATATTAAATATTCGTCGATGGATAGGTCTCTCAATCCGACTACTTGTGTTTAATAATCAATAAGACAAAATTCCAACAAAGAAATCACAAATATTCACCACGATATACAATTGTTTACTTCTCGTACACACCCTAAGGGTATCACGAAATAATTCACTGTAATCTGATTAACTTCTTTATCTGTACAACTTTCAACTCGTTTCTCAAACTCGTTATTTTGTTGTCAGTTCCTTTTATAATTTTTGGTTCCCATTAATTAGGATTAGTAATAGGGAAACAATCTTTCCCGTTTGGTCAATTTATTGCCCATTTTCCTAATTCCGGGAAATTCATTAGGCTGACATTTAGCTCGGTGGTCCTTGATTAATGGGTTCGTCGGTAAATAATTTAATTAATTTTTTTTTGGGCTCCGACTCTTCAATATACCTTATCTCAATCAAATAGTATTTTATTCGTCTTTAAAATCAAATTTGCCACTGGTTACCACTTTTCCCCCCGAAAAATATTGATTTTTACATTTTTCAAAATTTTAATTAACTTTAATTGATTTTGATAATTTTAAAATTTGATTATTTTTTATTCATGTTTTCTTATAACCCATACACACTAAAATCTTCCTTTATAATTTCGAATCACTAAATCTAAACAATAATTGTAATTTAATAATTAATTGCAATATTTAAGTGCTTTGCTGTTATTAGATGTAATATTTGTTAACTTTGATAAAATTTGATGAAAAATTTCTTAACATTTTTGAAATTTGACAAAAGGTTTCATAACTCTGATATAATTTACTACTATTTTACCTGAAAAGTCAATTATTTTTTTCAAGTATATGTAATCATTTTGTTAGTTTGTTACAATATTTAATTATTTTGATGCTGAAATATTTTATTACTTTGTTACAACTTGATGAAATATAAAAGTTGCTAAACAACTTATAATCAAATATTTAAAAACCCAGAAGAAACTAAGAGTCACAATAATAAAAATTTAATATGATAAAAAACAAATTGATAAAAAGAAAGGACAAGAAGAAGTATATGTTTTATTATTGACAGACTAAGTTGGGTCAAAAGTAAATAGCTTGTCGGGGTAATTACACTACTTTCATGCGCGGAAACGACAAAGCGTCACAGGCACTAAATTAATTAATATTTATTACTAACAAAATAATTATTTACAGACTATCTAGAGAACATCCACCAACGACCAGCTTGCAAATAAAATGTAAGAAAGGGGTAAAAATATTATTATATTTAAAAATACAAACAACTATTTCATCCATTTAAAATATCCATTCAAAAATAATAAAATGTTTTAACAAACTTACAAAAAGATTACGTGGACTAGCAAAAGATAATTAACTTTTCATGTATACAAACATTAAATTATATCAGAATTATGAAATGTTTTGTCAAATTGCAGCAAAGTTAAAAGATCTTTCATTAAGTTTTAATAATTTATAAAATATGACACAAATTGCAGCAAAGTACTTAAATATAACAGCAAATTAATAAATTATTTAATCAAATTGTATAAGTTTTTTATATAGGAATTTTATTTATGAATAAGTATTTATTAGAAACACGTAAACGGTAATAATCTTTTAATAGTTTAATAATATTTTTAATGTATACAAAATTGAATGTGCTAAAACTAGCATGAAACTAAGAAACAATTTCCACGATTGAATTTTGACCTGAAACATTAACGATGAATGGTTGATGATTTTCAAGATTTGTTAGTACATTTTGAAAATATAAAAGGTGGCATTCGTGTTACATGTAAAAATATTTAAACAAAATTAAATATTGGGATTTTTAATAACGCAATTGCAATTTAATTAGAATTCTGTACAAATCTTTTATTATTTGTCTTTTAATTCGATTCTTTATGCAATCTGTTGTTTTATTTTCAACATTCCCCACGGCTACTAACCTAATTTGTATAATATATTTAGGACTCTTAAGTTTCATTCTAACCCGTTTGGTTAATTAAATATATTTAAAAAATGTTGTTTAATTCTTCGGTGTAGGTTCCTGAGTGTACTTCAAATGTATATTTCGTTGCATGCGTTGAACGTGATGCAGTAGACAACTGTTTTTCTGAAGCATAATTTCTTTGGTGTCTGGCAATATTTCATTTTGCAAATGTAAAAACCTTTTGGTTTCTTAATGTCAGTGTTGTAATCATTGAAACATTTTAAACAAACAAAAGTTTTTGGAAACTAATGTTGTTTTCTTAGTCTTTTGTTATCATAAATGATGAAGTATTTGAATGAAAATGCCTAGTTGATGATGACCAGAGCTAGAGTTCATCTTAATTTAAATTTTGCAGAAAATAGTCATTATGGTCTGAAGATATGATACTCCAACGGTTATTCTTTCCAAACAGAAGTTCTTTTACATCAGGTTAGATATGCAATGGAAGCTGTTGGTCGTATATGTTACAATAATTTGTTAGAGGAAACAATTTCTTCTAAAAGGATTTATAAAATTAATGAAGATATTTCAAGTGCGGTGATTTGCATCGCGTCAAATACTAACTTTTGGTTGGACCAAATGAGATTAAATGTCCAACGTCATTTACTAACTTTGGAAAAGCCAATTACGGTTGATAAATAAGTTTCATAGGTCTATGATTTAATGTATGCGTATACTATACTATGTACGGCGGCTGTTGGAAAGAAAGCGTTTGCATAGATTTTATCATTTGGGATAAAAAAAGTTATCAATTACTGGATTGCCACGTTATGACGATTTGTAATGAAAAATTCAGAAATGACAGTTTGCAGACGTAGTGTGCTTCTAAGCATTTTCGGCTCATATGACCTTGATTAAGTCATGGTCTTTGTTTCAATGACCTTGAATGAGTCATTGTCTTTGTCTCAGAAAAATTTGTACTTTTGTAATTAGAAAGATTTCCTACCGGGAAGGGGGGAGGGGGTGTGCTGAATGTGACATGTGCTGGAGGTGACACATCCCACTACTTATTAATGATAGAATTTATACAGCAAATCACATACAAAACCAAAACTCATGGCAAGTTGTAGTTGTGTTTTAGGTTTAGATCAGGAAAAGAAGCCTAAAGAACAGAAACTAAAGATTAAAGAGATAAGATATTTAGCAAAAGATATTTAGAAAAAATAGGAAAGAAACTTTATCTTAAATTTTGCAGAGAATCGTAATTTACAGTAAATTGAAGATCCGAAAGAAAGCTGGCTGATCAACAATTGAAGAAGTGCCTGCGTTTGGAACAGAAATTTAGTTAACTAAGGATCAAGATTGGTGCAAAAACCATATAAGAAAAAGTCAATAATCTTTACAAATTGTGAAATAATTTCTCTGCGAAATGGCACATAGAGACTTTGAGAAATTACATTTTTACAAATCTCTTAGTTCTTCTACGATATCAAAAAGATTTCTCAAAAGATTTTCAATTTATTAGACCTAAAATAAAAAATTTTTTAAACAATTATTAAATAATTTTTTAGATGTTACTAATTTTCAATATTGATGAAGTAAGTAATCATTTTAACATTATAAACATAGCACTAAAGATTCTACAAAATTGTATAAATTGTATCCTTTTTTACGCGATAGACTGGTTCCAGCGAAAGACGCGCAAAATAAAACGCAGAAACATATTTTGCAAAATACTGGAATCCTCCCAGTTTTGAAATATGTTTGATGTAACAATAAATATAAAGAACTGAATGGGAATGTTTGAATTTACGGCGAAAATAAAATCACGTAAAATTGAATAAATCGCGTAAAAAATGAAAATTTATTTAAGAAAATAATCGCGTTAAAAGGATATAAAAGCACCTTTTCAAAATTTTATTAATAAATAATTAATTTTAAATTTTATTAATAATGCAGAACTATCAATATAAAGTATTTAAATTTCTTTTGATTAGATACTTTTTATTTACAGAAATTGTTATTAAAGTCAATATTTTGAATTAAATGAATGAACTCACTTGATTGAATAATGTTTGAACTTGATAGCTAACGAAAAATACACTTTAACATATAATTTACTAATAAATAATAAATTAAATTTGGCAACGATTAATTAAACATAACGCCAATGAAAAACGTTTCGTACGATATATTTCGACAGCATAACTGTCATCTTCAGGTACACAAAACCAACAAAAAATATTAAGAATTAACATTTAATTTAAACAAATTATTTTTTATTAATTTAATTTTTTAATAAATAAATATTTTTAAAATATATTCAAATAACTTTTAATTAATTTAAAATTTTATTTATATAAATATTATAATTTTTATTTATATTATTATTTTTTAAAAGTAATGTAATTTACAAATTCAATAATTTTAATAATATTAAATAAAAGTTTTTTTAAAAAACATTACATAAACACGATTTAACATACTTAAACTATTTAAAAACATTTAAAACATTTGTAGTCACAGCACTTTGCACATTAATCTTTTGATCCAATGACCTTATCAACAATGCTTCACATATCACGCTTTCCCAATAATTATTAAAACTTTTAAGAAAAATTCTAAAATCAGACATTCCTACTTCACTTTTACAGCCTGTATTGTGCTCACTAATATTGGTCATGCCCTTCAATTGACAATGCTCTAGAACTCGAGTACAGAGTTGACGGGAAGTCTCTCCAATGTATGTGGCATTACACCCATTACATGTAAATTGATAAACGAGATCAAAATGTGTTAGTATTGCCGTACTTGGAAGGTTTTACAAATTTAAAAAGAAAGTTAAGTAAACAGATGGGAAATTTAGAGTATAAGATCGTCTCTAATTCGTGTAAGGTACGCAATATGTTTATTAATAAATCAAAAACCCCGGTTGAATTGTGTCCTTCAATAGATTAGGTTGTAATGGGCAAAAATAAATTACTTTTAGGCTATGTAAATCAATTAGAGCTTTTAGGGAAATTTTATGATAGTTTTAAGTAATTAAATATCAAGTTTTAGATGATATTTAGCATTTACTATTAAATTTTGAATCATTTTTATTTTGTGAATTTTATGGTTTTCTGTTGAATTTTAATGGATTTTGGTAATTATTTTGGTAATAAATTTAACTTGATTTTAGGATTATTTTAAATAAAAGTTTATTTTAGGAACAAAATGTTGATGAAACATCTATTTAAGATAATTATTTACCAATTAGAATCCAATTTAACTGATAGATTTTGAATAGTAAATGATATTTTAATTATAAATTTATGATATATTTAAAAAAAGTTGAAGTTGTATTGCATTTATTCGTTGAAAGCATCTAAAGCTTTTCAGAAGTTTATTGTGTATTGATTAATGTATTTTACAGTAGATTACAATCATCTTTTGGAATATTTGAAGACACAGAGACAAGAATTAATTAAAGTTTATTGTTAATTATACACGGTTTTATTAAACTTTTATCGGTTTCAGTTGATTTTTAAAAATTTTTCAGTGAAACTTAGAAAGAATAAAATATCTTTGAGATAAGGGGTCAATTATTTACTTTTATTTTCAATTTCATTGATTTCATGGATATCAATCACAAAAGTAATATAATTTTATTGGTTTTCCAATTTATTTTAATTATTTGAGTTAACAAATAATGAAAAAATATGATCTCTGTTTCATGATTTTACAATAATTTTGTGAAATTTAATGATTTATTTAGGAACACGTAGATTTTATTCAATTTTAGTCATTTTTGAAGAATTTTTTATTTGCTATAATTTGTTGCCAGAATCAAATTGTGGTGATTTTCAATGAAAAATGTTGGGTATCGATAACAATTTTGTAATACTTTAAAGAAAATTTATTTTTATTGGTAAAATTCAGATTTTTATCATAATTTTAAGGAAATTTGATTGGTTGAATGCATAGCTTACATATGGTTGATATGATCAAAATGTAGGGTTTTTTTAATGGTATTTTAAGGGATTTATTCGGTTGAATATAGATTTCCAAAAGAATTTTACTTGATATGGTTTTATGAAATAAATGAATATAGTTGGTATAGTGTGGGGGAAAAGTCATTTGAATTGAAATGATTGGTTAAGGACAAATTTTTTGATGTTTTTAAGGGGATTTAGCCGGTTGAATATTGTTATTTTATGGGTAAATATTATCTAAATGGTGACTTTTATGAAAAATACTGTATTTAAATGGAAGAAATATTGTCATTTAAAGAGAAATGATTGGTTCAGAGAGGTATTTATGATATTTTTAAGGGGTTATATTTGGATGAATATCGATATAAGTGGGTTAAAAGATTGTAGAAATAATATCATTTGATGAGAAATGATTGGTTGATGGGGAAATTTATGATGTTCTAGCGAGGAAATGATTGGTTGAGAACAGGTATGTTGATATTTTTAAGAGGTTGAGTCAGTTAAGTTTTTTATTCTAGGAGGAAATGATTGGTCAATTGATGAATTTATGCTTGTTTAAGAGAATTTCAAAAAATTTATTCTGTTGAATATCAAAATAAGTTGGTGATTTTTATGAAAATAATGAATATAGCTGAGAGTGGAAATATTGTCATCTAAAGAGAAATTGATTGAGAGTAAATTTTATTATATTTTAGGGGAAATGATTGGTCAAAAGAGGAATTTTATTTTAAGGGGATTTCAAGAAATTTATTCAGTTCAATATCTAAATAAGTCGGTGATTTTTATCAAAAAATAGCTTGGGTTATTGTCATTTAAAGAGAAATGATTGGTTGAGAGTAAATTTTATTATAATTTTGGGGAAACGATAGATTAAGAGTGGAATTTTCGATATATTTTTAGGGGTATTTATTCTGTTGAATATCGATGTTAAAGGATGAATACTTAGTGAAATCGATACATTTTCATTGGTTTAAGGGTTATCAAAATATATCAATAAGATTTTGGTTAATTTTAATGAAATTATTGGAACCTGAATAAAAAACATGAATTTTCTAAGAAAATGTTTGATTCATGTAATTATTTGTATTCAAGTATTTATTTGATTTTATTATTATATTTGTAATTTAATTTAATTAAAAACTAAAATTGTTTAGTATTTAAAAAAAATTATGTTACTCATTACTTATGTTGTTATTGACAATTTTCTGAATAATTTAAATATTTATGATTATTTTCATGAATGAAGAGAAATCGTACAATTAAATACTATGATCAGTTGATAATATATATTAATTTTCATTTAAGAAGTACCTAGAACAATTACCTAACAATCTTATAAAATTTTAAAATATGATCTAACAAATTTTTTCAATTATTTTACAACTTAGTTAAGTAAATTAATTTTTTTATTAATAATTACTATTTTCTTTACAATTTGCTACTATGCTGAAACTTTTTTTTAAAGGTTTTATTGAAATTTTATTAAACATCTATCAAAACTTGTCAAAAATTATAAAACTTTGTTATTTTTAAAAAGTATTACTCAATAACTACTATTTTCTTGCGAATTTGCTGAAGGTCTTATTTTAAAATTTCTTCAAAATACTAAAATTATTTACAAATTAATCAGTTTTATTTAACATCTTAAAATATTTTTCACAACTTTAATCAAATTCTATTTACATGCTAATCATAATTTAATGATAAGTATTATTTTTACAAAAACAAATATTTTACAACAATTAAACATACATATTTGCCTTATTGGTAGATTTTATCGGTATCTATCAGTACACAAGTACCTGTTCCATGTAGTCTTTTAAGCTTTATTGGAAATTCAACATATTTAGTGGTTGGTCGATAATCATTTAATTTCTAGTAATGTGGCAGATGATAACTATTTTATCTATTAACTTTATTCAATGATGTTTAGAAACTTAAAAATCTAATAATTTTCAATAAATATATGAAAATTTATTTCAAGTACACCTAATTCTGTTTTTACACGATAGAATGGTTCCCGAGAAATTCGTGTAAAAAAAAATCGTGTAAAAAAAGATACTGGCCAAGTACAAAAATAATAGATTGGTTCTAGACCTCAAAAAATAAGTTAAAATTAGACTAAATAATATAAAAAAATATTGTTGTAGTTATTTTAAGAATTTATTTTCGTTTTAATTTATTAAATAAACTAAATTATAATAAAATAAATTAAAATTTAGATTTCATAAAAAAAAATAATACCAGAAATTCATTGCCAAAAAACTTAAATAACATAAAGTACAACCATAAGAAAAAATTTAAACATTAATTTAAACATTAAACAATTTTATTTATTGTCACTGTCTGATAATAAACGTAAACGTTTGCGAAAGACTACAATATCAATGCCATCACTGGAATGATTTTGTTAATCTTTATCATTTCTAGCCGACTGTGTTGGGACATCAGTAGATTTTTGAACGAAATCAGTTATCTTAGATTGAGTTCAAGCTATTTTAGCGTGGTGAGTTGACTGTCATCGTGGTGAGTTGCTCTCTTTTTACTTTAAAAAAATTCATTGAAAAAAAACGTGTTAAATCCAATAATTCATGTAAAAAAAGTAATTTTGTTTTTTTTGTATTCGTGTTATTTCAAATTATGTCGTGTAAAAATAGAAATATTTTTTCGTATTTACTCGTGTTATTTCAAATTCGTGTAAAAATAATTCGTGTAAAAACAGAATTAGGTGTACTGTGAAAGTAATATATGTTTTGTGAAATTAATTTAAGAATATTTTTCTAATCAAGTTTCTTTTCACTATCAATTACAAACACTTATACTTACTAATTAATTTATCATTCAGTAAACAACAAGATTTGCAGTGAAAAGAATAGAAATTTTTCTTTTGAGCTGTTAGCAATTAATTTATTTAGAATCAAATGAAAATTAAATGAAAAGGTTGACATTCATCTTTGAAAATAACTTTTAATAAATTTTCATTGTTGGATGTAATTAAAAATATTACAAAAATAATAGAAAGATTTCAAAGCTTTTAAACAAAACTATTAAGTTTTACAAAATAATTACAATAAATCACATACAAGACTGTAAACAAAGCAATCAATTTTTATTCAGAGAAAATACAACAATTGATTGGGCTTCAATGAATTTGATTAATAGTTTCTTTATTGCAACCAGGTAACTAAGCAACCAAACAATTTGGAGACATCAAGGATCGATAAAAGAGTGAAGAAGTTAATAAAATTTGTAATTGAAATTGTACTTCTTTTAATTGTTAAAATTTTTATGTGCTTTTATTTAAAGATTTCTTGGTTAGTAAACAAATTTTTGATATTGATTTGTTCAGTAAACTGTTATTGATAACATATTGTGAGTGTGTGTATAGTGAATAACCAAGTATTTTAAGGGGAAATGATTGTGAGAAAATTTTATTTTATTTTTAAGTGGGTTAAGTTGGTTGAATATCGGTGTTCAAAGGGAAAATATTAATTAAATAGGGAATTTTAATGAATAAGATACTCAATTATTCAATGTCTAGTATGTATATACACCTAATTCTGTTTTTACACGAATTATTTTTACACGAATTTGAAATAACACGAGTAAATACGAAAAAATATTTCTATTTTTACACGACATAATTTGAAATAACACGAATACAAAAAAAACAAAATTACTTTTTTTACATGAATTATTGGATTTAACACGTTTTTTTTCAATGAATTTTTTTAAAGTAAAAAGAGAGCAACTCACCACGATGACAGTCAACTCACCACGCTAAAATAGCTTGAACTCAATCTAAGATAACTGATTTCGTTCAAAAATCTACTGATGTCCCAACACAGTCGGCTAGAAATGATAAAGATTAACAAAATCATTCCAGTGATGGCATTGATATTGTAGTCTTTCGCAAACGTTTACGTTTATTATCAGACAGTGACAATAAATAAAATTGTTTAATGTTTAAATTAATGTTTAAATTTTTCTTATGGTTGTACTTTATGTTATTTAAGTTTTTTGGCAATGAATTTCTGGTATTATTTTTTTTATGAAATCTAAATTTTAATTTATTTTATTATAATTTAGTTTATTTAATAAATTAAAACGAAAATAAATTCTTAAAATAACTACAACAATATTTTTTTATATTATTTAGTCTAATTTTAACTTATTTTTTGAGGTCTAGAACCAATCTATTATTTTTGTACTTGGCCAGTATCTTTTTTTACACGATTTTTTTTTACACGAATTTCTCGGGAACCATTCTATCGTGTAAAAACAGAATTAGGTGTAGTGAGTTTTACAGTACTCAGTTATTTGTATACACTACCTAGTGATTGTTGTTCAGTTATTAATCAATGGATATTTCAGTGTTTATGGGTTATCAGTATTCAGAAGTTGATACCAAGTAATTTAACTTTTTCTTTGATTGTTGATGAATTAATTATTATTATTATTATTATTTCGAAAATTTCATATTAATTTATTTTTTAGATCTTATTTTAAAAAATATATATCGTTATTAACATGTATAAAAGAAAATTTAGGAACGTTATCCAAGAATTAAAAATACGTTGGATTATTGCGCACCAGAGTTTCTCGCAACAAAGATTTACTATTTCACAGGAATTAACATTGAAAAACTTCTCGAGATTCACTATGACAACGTTCAGGGATCTGCTGACCGATGTGTTGCAAATTGTATTGTTTGTAAAGATAGTATGAGAGTAACATGTTCAAATGGATGCCCATGTTGCCACGATTTCAAACATGACTAAACAATCCATATATTGTTGACCGAAATGCATAAAGCATATTACTCGGATATTTTTGATTAGAAATAAAAATTACTCTTTTTTTATTCAATCTTTATTGTCATTAAAAATATTTGTATGGATTGAAAGTTTGTTAATTTTACAATTCAAAATTTATCAATGATTTTTAATACTTTTTTACATTGAAAAATTATTCTTAGACTTACAATTAAATAAAAAAAATAAATAAAAAACATGTTAATAATAATAAAATAAAATAATAATAATATAAAATAAATAATTAATTAAATAAAAATAATAATAATAATATTAAATAAATAATTAAATGAAAATAAATAATATTATTGATTTGATTAAAACAAATAATAAAAGTAATTAAAATTAAAATAAAAAATAAAATATTTAATGCTTCTGCAGATGAAGTTGATGGTAAAAATTCTAAATTAACTTTCTTTTTTAATAAATGATTAACTTTACCATTTTTATCCAAATTGAAAATCGACATTCTATTTATTATTCAAAAATTTAAGAATTCAAAAAATTTAAGAATTTGAAAATTTAAGATATGGTTTTTTATAATTCAATTTTTTGGTTTATAATCTTGACAAAATTGCATATGTGATTTTCACAATTATTATTTCCTGCTTTTCTAGAAGCTTAATATTTTCTTTATTCATAAAATAATTCACAAGGATTATCGAATAAAAAATAATATTTAAAGTCTCTACGCTCTAATCCCTCACCTGTTGTTTCTGTTGATTCCTAGGGTAGTTGCTCGCGTTCCTTGATTAGTTTTTCTTTAGTTAATTTTTCATCACCAAATTCTTTAACATTTTCAACTTCTTCTTCAAACAAAGTCGACCGATGTCTCCATATGATGGTAGTTTTTGAACAAATAATTTGAATTTTTATAATAATTATTTGATGAAATAGAATTAATATCTTTTGTTTTATTCTCATATGTTTCAATTTCACTTATTGGAACATTTCGTTTCCCTTCAGAATTAAATGCATTTCCTTCAATTGTTTCATACAATCCATTAGTAAAAATATTTTTCTCATTATTATTTGATGTTATGTATATGTTGTTCCCTTCTTTAGTTAATAAAACAATTTTACCACCAACAGATAATATGGTTCTATCTTTTTCATGAAGGTATATATCTGTAAGATGAGGTGTGATTGTTTTGTTACCTTTTATAACATCATGATTTACATTCAATTCTAATTTTATTGAGTAAATTTGTTTTATGATTTCTTGATTAATCTGTGTTTCTTGATCTTTAAAGACCTTTGCATCCTCAATTGGTCGACCGGTGGTCTAAAAAAGGTTTTCTATCTTGAAAAGCATTTTCACCCCAAGCAAGATTTATATTTTTTAAAGGATTTTCTTCCTGAAAGATGTTTACTACTCTAGAAGGTTTATTTTGATTTGAAATTAATTCAGTTATTGCTTCTTTAATAACATCAATTATTGGTTTTTCAATTTTTGTAGCCATCAAATTACAAATTTGATTTTATAGGTTTCTAAGGATTAAATTTTTATTCCAAATAATTTGTTGAATATTTAATAATTTACCATTTTGAATATATTTATTAATATTAAAATCATTTACATTTCTAACCATTTTTATTCAAGAAAATTAAATAATTCTAATTGATTAACTAATAATTTTTTCATATACTTGATTTATTTCTTTATCCAATGCAATATAATTATATTTTATAGATAGGTGATTTTCAAAACTATTAAATTCTTCCTTGTTTAAAATATCAATCAACAAATCATAAAAAATACTATCTTTATTTCTTTTTCCTAATATAAAGAATATGTAAAAATTAGAAAAACCCCTATAGTTCTAGATGGTAAATTATAATAATTTTGAGCTAAATAAATAACATTACAATTATTATGTCTACCTCGAGTAAAATAAGATTCCATAATTTCTTGATTTTTCATGTTGACACAATCATTAAAAATTATTAAATTCTTCTTCGCTCGATCTAATTTTTCATATGGAATTATTTCATGATATTTATTACTCATTAAAACATTAATTCTTTGAGAAGGTGAAATAGCTTCGCATTTTGTTTCTTCGCATAATTCTTCAAATGAATCTCTAATAGATGTATCATCAGGAATTGCATCTTGATATTGAAATAATCTCACAATATCTTGTTTTTATAAACCAGAGTTTAATTCATGAAAAATTATTTGCATTTCAGGTTGATCAATTGTTTTAGAAAAAATTATTAAATTATCAGAGTCTATAAAATTAGTAGTTAGAATCATTTAAAACAACAAAACTGTTTTCCCAGAACCAGAACTTCCAACTATCAACATTCTAAAAGAATTTGGTAAAATAGGATTGTGATTGAATTTGATAATATTGTTATTCTAAGTTGGTGTAAACGAAGACATTTTTATATATTAAAATTTTTAATAATGAAAAATTACATCACCATCAACCTCTATTTGAATATTTCCTTTATTTAATTTTTTCAAAACTTGTTTTAATTTTTTATTTTTAGAAGGACTCTTTTTTTAATAGATTTTATAAAATCACAAATTCCATGACCTTGATATGGATCTAAAAAAATTTCTTTTCCTTCTGGAGCGCCAGTGACTGCCTTCGGAGTTTTTCCTTCTGGAGATTTTTCTTGTGAAGATTTTCCTTCTGAGAAATTAAGAATTTTCGCCTTTGAAGCATCAGCTAATTGCGCTTTCTTAATATTTTTAACAGCAGTTGTTATTCAACCTGCTACTCCTGCTGCAGCTGTAATTCCTCCAAAGATTAATGGTAATAAACCTGTTAAAGGTAGGGTTCCTCCAGAATGTTCAGCTTCTTTTTGTTTAATTTCTGCTATTTTCTTTCTACCAATATATGATTTTTTACCATCATATTCAATAGCTGCAAGTTTATTTGTTTCTATTATTTTTCTTATTTTTTTTTCTAAATTATCAACAGTATGTGTATCAATAATTTCATCAACCATTTTTAATAGAAATAATTAAAAAGTAGTTTTTGGAGTTCATTTTGATAGAATTTACCTAGAATTTTTTAACCAGTTGAATCTTTAATTCTTTAAGTTATTGGTTTTGTGCCAGCATGTATTTCTGAAATGATAAAAATTTCTTTAGACCTTTTATGTAATGAACCTTTATCAAATTCATTTTTCCATTTAAATATTCGAAATTTTTATTTCAAAATATATTAAATTTTTGTTTTTCTTGTAAATCTTCATTAGCATAATTGTTATTATGGGTAATTTCTTTGGTTAGATCAGGATTCTCACTTGCTTCTGTTGGTGAAACTTCTATTGTTCTATGAATTTTATTATTATTTTAATAATTAATTCTGATAATACATTTATCCAAATTCTATTTCCTTGTTCTGTAAATTTTTTATACATACAATTTTTCAATATTCTATTAAATCTTTCAATTATAGGATTATGTGAACCATAATTTGATCTATCATCAGGTGAATTAAAATTTGAATAAATTCCAATATTATTTTCTTGTCTAAATTCTTCAAATATTTTATATAATACTCTTTACCATTATCAACATATAATTTTTTAGGAATTCTATTTGGGGTTTCTTCAAATAAAAACTCGAATCCTTCTTTACTTGAATCTGCTGTTTTATTTTTTGATGATAGAACCCAAGCATATCGAATATATAAATCAATAATTGTTAGAATATATCTATAATTTTTATTATTTTTAGGATTTATGGTTTCAATTAAATCTGCTGACTAAATATCATCTTTATTGAAAACTTTATTATTAAATATTTTTTAGGTTTTCTATATTCTTTGTGTAACTCTGTTGCAAAAGCTTCTCGCTGGTGTAACTCGTTTGCTAGAGTAGTATTTTGATTGTCTGAGTTTGTTGGTACTTCTCCAACTAACATTATCTTGGTTTTCATTGCTAATTTTTCTAATGCTCTTGAAAATCTTTCAGAAAATGTTGGATTTTGAATATTATTTAAATCTTAAATTAAATCAATATCTGCTTTTTGATGAGAACGAATATCTTCTTGACGATACGCTATTCATGTTTTAAAGCCGCTGCATCAAGTCTTATATCAAAACGAGTTCCTGGCAGAACATCTCTTAAGTTTTCAAGAGAGCCGGACTATATCTTAAGGAATCATAAAAGCTGATTAGACTTTTCATTCCCACCAACGTTTAGTCTCTGAACAATCTCCATATTCTAATCATAACGAACTTAGGAGACGTGTTGCGGATAGTTCATTGTTTTATTCTTTTCGTTTTTACCATTTGGATCGGTCATTACCCGAGTTCCTTCATTAAGTTTCTCTCATGAAGTGGTAGAAAAAGACTTTAGGAGTTTCCGCAATTTGAAGGTGTTGCATTAGCTAAATTCATAAAATAATGAGATTTAATTTCTTGTAAAAAATATTCTTTTAAAATTATTTTACTGTGTTTCGATAAATTCATTTTTGCTCCTAAAGTTCTTAAATTTATCCAATAAACATCTTTTTATTTGTTCTTCATCTTCAAAATTAAAACTAGAAACTGGTAATATGTGATCTATATGCCAATAAGAACCTTGATTTTCCCAAGTCATTCCATCATAAAATTGAAATTTTATCCATTGATAAAAATCATTTCATGCATATTAGTGTGTTATTAAGCATTTTCGGCAAAACCCCTTAATGAGTAAATGTTATTTTGATAGTATTGCATTTCATCAAGTTAACAATTTTTATCAGGGTGTTGATAGATTTGCAAATTATTTTTTTAACAAATTCTCGGGTATGGTGGTTGAGCCGAAAATGCTTAAAAGTACACTACTTGCAGACATCATGCTGTTTATGAAATTGATATTCTCAATTCAGTCTGATTCAGAAATAAATTGAGAAAGTTCAAATATTTCTGTTTACCAAAATCTTATGAATATCTCCCAATTATATTGAGTAACAACTTATATTTTAGAGAGCCCTTAGAATCTATGTGAGATTCTTAGTTGGCTTGCTGGAGATGACTGAACCTCCGAATAAACTAACAAAAGTATTTTTAGTCTTTTTTAAGTGATTTTTCACTTTTAATTATTGTTTTGAATTTCAATGTTTTTATTTCTACCTTTCGTCAGGCAGGAAAAAATAAAATAATACAAAAAACATTCAAAATCATAATTAAAATAAAATATTTGTATTGAATATGTCTATTATGAAGACTAAAAGAAATCTCTGTTCAATCTTCACAGGAGTCTGATTCTGAATTTTCCTCACAGAATGAAGATTCGGGGTTTTCTGAGCTCATTTTTTGTCTACTTTGCATATAAATAGTTACCTTAAATGAATTTAATAAAACAATAAATAAAGAGAAAAATTTAAAACTTACAGCAGAAACAATGCTGAGGATAAATATTAAGGAAATGATGATGACTGTTATGCTTAAAGCTATTATCCAATTTGGAACTTTAAATATAAATAATACAACATTTATTATAAATTATAATTAAACTTTATTCTAATAAGTTAAAAATGACAGTTCAGCTCATATTTCAACATTCGATATCAAAAAATAATTATTATAATTTTTATAATGTTTGTTTTAATTAATTACTATTGTATCCTCGTAGAAAAACAAACAAAAATAAGTTCAAATCAGAGATTTCATACAATATAAATATAAATAATATCTTTTATCTGTTTACAAATAATAAGCAATAAATTATATGTTAAAGTGTATTTTTAGTTAGCTATCAATGGTGGGGCACCTTCTAGGGGTGCTCTCACCTCATTAGCACTGATATACACCAAGTTCAAACATTATTAAATCAAGTGAGTTCATTCATTTAATTCAAAATATTGACTTTAATAACAATTTCTGTAAATAAAAAGTATCTAATCAAAAGATATTTAAATACTTTATATTGATAGTTCTGCATTATTAATAAAATTTAAAATTAATTATTTATTAATTAAATTTTGAAAAGGTGCTTTTATATCCTTTTAACGTGATTATTTTCTTAAATAAATTTTCATTTTTTACACGATTTATTCACTTTTACGTGATTTTATTTTCGCCGAAAATTCAAACATTCCCATTCAGTTCTTTATATTTATTGTTACATCAAACATATTTCAAAACTGGGAGGATTCCAGTATTTTGCAAAATATGTTTCTGCGATTTATTTTGCGCGTCTTTCGTTGGAACCAATCTATCGCGTAAAAAAGGATACAATTTATACAATTTTGTAGAATCTTTAGTGCTATGTTTATAATGTTAAAATGATTACTTACTTCATCAATATTGAAAATTAGTAACATCTAAAAAATTATATAATTTTTTTAAAAAAATTTTATTTTAGGTCTAATAAATTGAAAATCTTTTGAGAAATCTTTTTGATATCGTGGAAGAACTAAGAGATTTGTAAAAATGTAATTTCTCAAAGTCTCTATGTGCCATTTCGTAGAGAAATTATTTCTGTGTCAAACCACCAAGAGTACTTGAAAACTAATTAGCATATCACTTGGAAAATTGAAATTTTTAATAACCCCAGAATTTTCTTGAAATTTGATTTGTCTCTTAAATTCAAAACTTTGTTTAAAAATAATAAAAATTCAGATTTTAAAACGAGTCCCAAAATCTTAAATAATCCAACTATCCATTATCATCAAATGAAAGACCAAATTTGAATTTACTAATTATCTTTAAAATTGCGGAGGCTAACCTTAACAAAACACATTTTCATAATTAATGTATATTCAAAAATAGAAAAATGGGTTTTTGTGAATTTGTACAGTGAATTTGTAAAACTGTAAACTCGCACCCCGAAGGTGCGAGCCCCCTTGGTTAAGAACCACTGCTCTAGGTACATTCCAACTAAAACCGTGTACAAAACATATTTCACATTGTTAATGTAAGACTAGCATACTAAATATTATAAAAAAATGTTAATTTAAAAAACTTTTTTGACTCTTACCTTTTTTATACACCGAATTATAAAATAAGAATAATAGCATTCACATGTATTCACATTACGATAGATATTAAGAAATTTCGCTTATATAGTTTTGTTTAATGAAATTTTGATTTATGAAATATAATTTATGTAAATAAAAATTTCATTCTACGAAATTTTAATTTACGAATAAGTCTTCGTGAACGAATTAATTTCGTTAGTCGAGGGATATATATAATGCCGTATTTAATATATTAATTAATTACATATTAGGGGACATCCATTAATTATGTTAGCAATTATTACGAAATTTTGAACCCACTCCACTCCTTTCAACAATTGTAAAACTTCCAGTGACTCCCTTAATATATTTATGTCAATCAATTTTTACCCCCTCCCCGTACAAACTACTTACAATTTATAGGACTGGCTTGCATGTAAAAATTAAAAAATATAGAGATTAAAAGAGCAATATTTATCATATGAAAGAATTTTGAATGCTTTTAACCCTTTCGCTGAGCAAAATCATTCGATTATTGTACGTACAGATGCACAAAATTCCGATTTTACTATACTTAAATTGAAACATTACCTGATTTGTTGAAACATTGCACCTGATTTGTTTGAGTACTCTGGGTCAATAGTTGTGTTGAACCGGGAAGAATTATGAGAGTATGGGTCATTCATATTGTGCGAGTATATACGGCTTGAGCAGTGAAAGGGTCAACAATCGAGGTAGAATGTTCTCAACGTTTAAAGAGGGATTGATGAAAGGCAATGGAAATATGTGCAACTCTATCTGAGATTGACCTGGTGTAATGAATCTCAAAATACGAGATACTTATGGGTTGGCATTAATTTATATCATGACATTTCACAATTTGTAAAAATTATTGACTTGTTCTTATATGGTTTTTGCACCAATCTTGATCCTTAGTTAACAAATTTTCTGTTCCAAACGCAGGCACTTCTTCAATTGTTGATCAGCCAGCTTTCTTTCGGATCTTAAATTTACTGTAAATTACGATTCTCTGCAAAATTTAAGATAAAGTTTCTTTCCTATTTTTTCTAAATATCTTATGCTTTTCTTGGTAAAACTTCTTCTTTTCAGTTTTTTCCTATCTCTTTAATCTTTAGTTTCTATTCTTTAGGATTCTTTTCCTGATCTAAACCTAAAACACCACTACCATTTCACTTATATAAGCCTATCAAGTTGCTCTTGATGATGTTTGCCATGAGTTTTGGTTTTGTATGTGATTTGCTGTATAAATTTTATCAATAATAATATCTATGAAAATTTCATGTAAATATAATTTTTTAATATATTACATGCAAGTAACATAAATCAATGAGGTAAACGAAACTCTTATGTTTATATGAAGTAAGCAGTATAATAATAATATGAATAGTACTAGTGAGTGATTTTTTTAAGTCTACCACTTAGTCGTAGACTTAGTTGTAGGCGTGTTGGGCGCTGATGTGCGATGATCGGTGTTGATTGGTGTTGATCGGTGTTGATCGGTGCGGTTCGGTGTGGTTCGGTGCGGTGCGGATCGGTGATCGTTGGTTGGTTGGTTGGTGTGTGTGAACGGTTTGAGAACTTGACTTAATAACAGTTAGGTAATCTGTGTGTTGGTCAACATGACATAATAAGTGTGTCAGTCCACGTGAAATAATAAGGGTTGAGTAATAAGTGTGTCCCCGGGTAATGACTGACAAGTGGGCACGTGACATAATCATGAAGTCATCTGGTAACAGTGGACAAAGGTCAATTACTAGGTAGCAACTGAGTGGACAGAGGTCAGATATTAAGTAATATTACGTAAGACAAGGGGGTTGTATCTGATGGGCTCACATCCTACTATTTACAATAAATCAACATTTTGGTGGGGAAATAAGTTATATCATGATACTGAAGAGAACCATGCAAGCTCTAAAATTTGAATGGAAATCCGAAATATTTAATTGAAGAATATCAAGGGGGTTATGGCAAATAAATAGGATAAAAGGAAAATAAATATTTTAAAACATAAAGTTATAACAACAGAAGGACCGATTTTTATTAAACTTTTAAGAAACAAGTTGAGGACTCTATTAAACATTTGGAAGAAAGTTTTATAATTAAAAAATATTATTCTTCATGGAACACACTAATTGTATGTGTTTGAAATAAAGAAAAACAAGATATCAGATTGTGTTTAGACTTTCGGGTCTTAAACAAAGTGACAATGACTATTTTTGAAATGTTAGATACATTAAACCTATCACTGTATATAAGCACAATTGACTTGGCAAAGTTTTATTATCTGATAAAACTAGCAGAAGAGTCAGCATAAGACAACATTTGCCTAAAAGCAGGTCAGTTTTGTTTCATTATAATACCACCATGGGATAGCGCAGTCCCTGCAACTTTAAGAAATGGATGACGATTAAAGCCGATTAAATAATGTACTTGAAAAATTACAGGAAGCAGGGTTGAATATAAATCCTGAGAAATGTCATTATAAAAAAAAGGTAATTAAAGTTCTCAGTCGTATCACTAATGATGAAAGTATTCAGTCAGATAAGCATTGAAAAATGTAATGTATTAAAAAGAATTCGTAAATCTTATGCCATACTAGAAAGAAGTTTCGAGTCTTTGTCTGGTAGTAATAAAAATAAATAAAATTATTCAAAAAACTTGTGAATTATTTGAAAAACTGAAAAAGCACTATCAAATGCACCCGTACTAATATACACCAAATTTTAAATAGATTTTATTTTAGACACAAGTGTGGGTTTTGACACAATATGCGCTGTTCTATCACGAGATGATGAAGGATATAAAGGAGATGTAGTATATGGCTCACATGCAATGAAAAAAAAACTAGGATATTGTATAACAAGGAAAAGACTTATAACAACATTTCAAACAATATCTTTACGATAAGAAGTTTAAGTTGATGACATGCCATAAAGCAATCACATAACCTAAATAAACTCATATAACTTAATAGTTTATATTTGGAAACATACAAATTCAGATGCTATGTCAAGAAAAATACTATTTCTCTTTATATGATGTTTTGCTACTCAATAATATTCTTAATAGTTTGTTTAGGTATTGAAAGCTGAATTTCCACAATTTTGATCAGCTTTTAAATATTGCGATTATTTACAAAAATAATATGTTGTATTAATAAGTATATATAGTGATTATAAAAGGTGAAAAAATTTAAAAACATCATTCGAAAATTACTTAAATAACATATTTCAACAAGCTCACTGATATCATCAGGTAAAAAAGAAAAAAATTATATTTGCATAAATTAATTGGTTATTGAAACCATTTTTCAAAAATTTAAAAATTCATTAACTTAAAAAATAATTATTTTTTAAAAACCTTTTTACTTTTAATTAAGTAAACATTTTTTTAAAATCATCTTACATATTAGTTTTCCATGTACGACAATACAAAACCTTTTGTTATAAAAGCATAGTAAGAATATTTAAAATATAAATACAGTTGATGAACAATTTTCACATAAAATTCCGTCATATATACTCAATATCATCATGATGGAAAACAATATAAAAAGAATAAAAATTCATTCCAGATTCAAAGATTTGTAGCATTTCAACGCTTTTTAAAAGCAAAGTTATTTTTTTTACCTTTATTATAATAAATTAACTTTTTGAATTATATTAATCCAGGAAAATATAAATATTAAGTACATAATTTTCTTAATAATATGTTACTTATAACCTATATAATGGACCAACAAGTAACAATGTTTTGTGAAGTCTTAGAATTAATTCAGCTAAGAAAAGAAAGTGCTGCGATGAATAAACTGTATTTTTATTATTATGATTTACGTCTTTAATTAAGTAAAAATAATCCCCATAAAATATGATTAACTCACTTTGAGATTTTGAAGAAATTTCTTTAGAATTGTTCGAGGTTGAAATAAAATTACCTAAAATTAGTTGCAAATAATTAAATTAATTATTTTAATAAATATTGATAAATATAGGAAAAAACAATAATATTTGAAATAAATCCAATAGTAGAGGGATATGAGAACTATGCCCCGTGGATATTTGGCTTGAAAATTGCCCCGTGGATATATGGCTTGAAAAAATGAATGAAATTTTTTTTTTTAAAATAATTTTTTGTTTAAATGTTCAAATTTAAAATCTTTAAAAAAAAACATTTTTTAATTCATTATAAAAAAGTCCAAGTATTTTTTCTCGATTAAAAAGCCTAAAAAATAAAAATTGGTTTAAATCGCCTATTTTTTAATTCATGATAAAAAAGTCTAAGTATTTTTTCTCTATTAAAAATCCCATAAAAATAAAATTGCATCAAATCGCCTGTCGATTTAAAACCCTAAATTATATTTATTAACAATCATGAATATTTTTATTTACTTTAATTATTAATTCAATAATATTATTATTTATTTATATTTTAATTATATTATTATTAAATTATTTGTTTAAGTCAATAATATTATTTATTTATTTATATTTTAATTATATTATTATTAAATTGTTTGTTTTAATGAAGTGAATTAAATAATTATTTATTTAATATAACTATTATTTTTAATTAATTATTTTATTTTTATATTATTATTATTTTATTTATTATTATTATTATTATTATTTTTAAAATTTAATTGTAAGTCTAATAATACTTTTGAATTGTAAAAATAACTTTCAATCCATACAAATATTTTTATTGACAATAAAGATTAATTTTTATTTCAAATCAAAAATATCCGAGTAATATGCTTTACGCATTTCGGCCAACAATATATGGATTGTTTGGTCACGTTTGAAATCGTGGCAACATGGACATCCATTTGAACATGTTACTCTCATACTATCTTTACAAACAATGCAATTTGCAACACATCGGTCACCAGATCCCTGAACGTTGTCATAGTAAATCTCTAGAAGTTCTTCAATGTTAAACCCTGTGAAATGATAAATTTTTGTTGCGAGAAACTCTGGTGCGCAATAACATATTTTTAATTCTTGGATAAAGTTCCTGAATTTTCTTTAAAATTACTTCAAAGAGATAAACTAAATAATAAAATAAAATACATATTTAAATATACATGATTTACCTTTTGACATTTTTTAATACTTGATAAAAAATAATACTAACTTAAAAACATAAAAATTATAAGCATCAACAAAAATATATAAAAACAAAGAATATTTTCAAATAATTTATTGATTCAAAGTTCTTCATAATCATCATATTCTTCATTAAATTCCGAAAATTCTTCTGAATTTCCGAAAAGTTGGTTTTGAGCAATAATTAATTAATTTGTTTGCAGAATTACATAATCTTAAATTAATTCGTTTTTTAAGATTTTCAACGGTTTTTCCGTAGAGGCTATTATTTAAAAGTTTATAATAGTTTTTATCTAAGTCATTGGTTTATTGCGCTCTAAGTTGTGTGTTAGTGTCTATATACTTTTTAAATATTGATTTTTGATTATATTTAATGGCTCTATGTACATGTGTAATTTTAATTTGTAAAGAAACAAAAAGCTGCAAAAGTCTCCAATGAAGAACATAATTCTTCTTTGGATAATGAGTTAGCATTAACTTTTCAACCTTAGAACCAGGAGCGCACATCTTTTCAGCAGCTACTGGAAAATCATTAAGTTTATCATGAAGACATGTTGGTATTTCTAAATCTACTTCAAATGTGACTGCAAATGACAGTGATTCAAGATCCTTATTCAAAAACTAATTAAATTATTTAATTGATTAGTATCAGTGACCCATTCAAAATTTCCATATGGTAATGGTTGACTTAAAGCCCAACCATAGAGATTATTGATGTCAATGTAAAGCAGTTCGGTGTTGTCATCATATACTATGTGATGTTTATTAACAAAGGGTAATCCACCACGGATTCCTCCTTCGAAAAAATTATACATCTCCATATCAGTGAGAAGTTCAATTGGTTCGTCAAGAGTCATAAGAGCCGATGCCCAAGACATACTGGGAATTCCATAAAAGTTAAGTGGTTCCAATCGGTTATGAGTTAAGGACTTTGAACGAAATTGCTGAAAAAAGTCAGCCAAAAGAAAAACATCAAGTTTGAGGTAAACCATCATATAATCTAGTAAAGAGTTACAATTGGTTTCTTCCCAAATAGATTGAGCCTTACTGTATTCGGCTTCAGTTACATCTTCCCAAATCGATGGAAGTTCATATGTAGTTTCTAAAACTTCTTGAGAAGTTGCAAAGTTATAAGGGAAAATGCCTTTAGTATCGATAATACTACCTACAAATTCCGAACGAGTTAAAGGAAGAGTGGTCAATGTTTTAACTGCATTACTTAATGAACTATTAATAAATTGACAAGAATCAATGAATTTTACAGTTAATCCACTGTTCTTGCCGACAAAGAAAGAAATTTTTCACTTGTTACAGGAATACAACTAATTTTCCACGTTTTAAAATCACTCATACCATACTTGAGGATATGGTGAAGATCATACCCTCTCAAATTATGAAAAACAACTGGAAATTCAAACTTTATTTATCGAGAAATATTACATTTGGAACAAGCTGCTCCCAAATATTTTCCAGTAAAGTGATCATGGTCCTTAACCGGTACTAATAAAGTCTTATTACACAAATAACAACAAGTTGCCAAAGAAAACGAAAGAATGTCTGGATGTCCATGTTGCCACGATTTCAAACGTGACCAAACAATCCATATATTGTTGGCCGAAATTCGTAAAGCATATTACTCGGATATTTTTGATTTTAAATAAAAATTAATCTTTATTGTCAATAAAAATATTTGTATGGATTGAAAGTTATTTTTACAATTCAAAAGTATTATTAGACTTACAATTAAATTTTAAAAATAATAATAATAATAATAATAAATAAAATAATAATAATATAAAAATAAAAAACATTAATTAAAAATAATAGTTATATTAAATAAATAATTATTTAATTCACTTCATTAAAACAAACAATTTAATAATAATATAATTAAAATATAAATAAATAAATAATATTATTGACTTAAACAAATAATTTAATAATAATATAATTAAAATATAAATAAATAATAATATTATTGAATTAATAATTAAAGTAAATAAAAATATTCATGATTGTTAATAAATATAATTTAGGGTTTTAAATCGACAGGCGATTTGATGCAATTTTATTTTTATGGGATTTTTAATAGAGAAAAAATACTTAGACTTTTTTATCATGAATTTAAAAAATAGGCGATTTAAACCAATTTTATTTTTTAGGCTTTTTAATCGAGAAAAAATACTTGGACTTTTTTATAATGAATTAAAAAATGTTTTTTAAAGATTTTAAATTTGAACATTTAAACAAAAAATTATTTTAAAAAAAAAAATTTCATTCATTAAAACAAATAATTTTAAAAAAGATTTTAAACCCCCCCCCGCTAAAAAAATAGGGGGGAGGGAAGGTCTCGGGATTTTTTTAAGCCAAATATCCACGGGCAATTTTCAAGCCAAATATCCACGGGGCATAGTCCTCATATCCCACTACTTCCAATAAGTTTCTTTACCAGTTGGTCACTGAGCATTCGATATCAAGATTTTGCGTTTCTTCAATTCTGATAGTGTTGTGAGCAGAATCGAGTTGAGAAATGACTATGTGAGGAATGTTTTCTGGTTCAGCTATTATTTGATCTTTATTAGTTACGGACGACTTTTACAATCAATAAATCGTGATTCTCTAAATTGGAAACTCCTCTAGTATAATTCTGGAGTTTTGTTGTTGATGACATTTGTAGAGTTCACCTTATATATCAATGATATTTCTGACGTTTGTAGGAGAATACATTATTTTTTTATCTGAATCAGTTCGAACCATTTCGATTTGAAATTAGTTGGTTTGGTTTGTGGAAACGAGCATTAAACAAAAGATGAATTTCCACGATTGAATTTTGATGTGAAAAATTATCGATGAATTGTTAATGATGTTCAACAGTTGATGGTACATTTTATATTGAAAAAAAGTGACAATCATGCAAAAAGTAATAATATTCAAATCAAATTAAATATTTGTTTATTTTTAATAACGCATTTGTAATTTAATTAGAATTTAATTAAATTAATTAAAAATTAAATATTGCAGGCACTACAATAAAATTTGTTAAAATTTAAAATTAGTATTAAATTGAAATTTATTTAAATTTAAAAAACTAATTAAATTAAACAAAAGATTAAAATCGAGAAATTGAAATACAGTTATAATTTTAAAATACATTATCTCCTCGTTATAGTATAGTTGGAAATTATAAAAAATAGATATTGTAAAATTACTGTGTAATAGAGCTTGTATGTTCTTTTTCATAGAAAATATGCTTATAATAAAAAGATTTTCTTGCAAAAGACATTTTATTATATCCAAAATTATTTATTATATTATAATAAAAGGTGAGATATCAAAATTTGTTTTAATTTAATACTAAAAAGTTTATTTGTTAGATAATTTTAATTAGATAATTTTTAATATAGTTATTAATTTTTTATTTATCAGAAACTATTTCACTTCAACATGTTGCATGCTATAAATAAATATTTGGTTATTACTCTTGATTCTGATTTTAGTTATTGAAAAACCTTGTTTATAAACTCAGTTACTTAAAATGTTACTCAATCTGCATTTAGAAAGCATTTTTCCAGAAGAGAATTAATAAACATCAACTACAAAACTAACAATTATCACAAACACTGTAAAAATAAATAGACAAATTCTAGTTATTAAAAGCCGACAGGTCAACATTCTTTAGCATATATTAACCTCCGAAATCACTTTCATCAAAAGAAGAATCCATCCATCAACATTAAACTGATGTAGAATTATAACTTTTCTGTTTTAAAATGAACTAATTATTAAAATAATAAATTTTCAAAAACGAGATAAAATTTTATTTTTTTGAAATAACAAATTTAAAATGATTATAAATTACTTGAAAAAACTAAAAAGTTCGTGTTAAATTATAAAAATAAATTTACATCAATAGCATAAAACAAAAATAAATGAATTTTAAAATAATAGATCATTACTGAGAAAGTTTGTAAATTCACGAGTAATTTATAAGATTAATTGAAACGAATAAATTTTAAAAGATTTTAATATCAACTTATTTATCTTAAAATAAAAATAACTACAATTATTCAAAATTATAATTATTTATTTGCATTACTAAATTTAGTAATAACAATAATAATAATAATAATAATAATAATAATAATAATAATAATAATAATAATAATAATAATAATAATAATAATAATAATAATAATAATAATATTAATAATAATAATAATAATAATAATAATAATAATAATAATAATAATAATAATAATAATAATATAATAATAATAATAATAATAATAATAATAATAATAATAATAATAATAATAATAATAATAATAATAATAATAATAATAATAATAATAATAATAATAATAATAATAATAATAATAATAATAATAATAATAATAATAATAATAATAATAATAATAAATAATAATAATAATAATAATAATAATAATAATAATAAATAATAAATAATTATTTACCTGGATTTATTAATATGAATAAGATAGAAGTATTTAAAATCTTCATTTATCTAAATGTGATCTGATCTTGATAAAAAATTAGTATTCATATATTTTATTACCGTGTGGGTACGTTCAAAAAAATTCAATGGCTAAAGTGAATCAACGATAAATTAAAAATAAATATTAATAAAATTAAACTTTATAAATCAAAATCACGTTGATGCTCACATTGAAATTATAAATTATTCAATTTAATAAAAATCAAAACAATAAAAAATTCTTTTATCTTTTGACTTTGTTATTCTATGTGATTTTTTACTATTGAGTTCTAATAAATATTAATTGACCTATGCTTGAGTGACAAAAAAATTAACGTACAGACGTACAAAAATGAACAAATATTTTTATTGCGGCGATCGTTTGAAATGATATACTTTTATTTTCTAAAACCATTTAAAGGACATTTTTGTCATTGGAAAAACTGTAAAAATGAAGAATTGTAAAGATTGTATTTAAAAAAATCAATAAATATTCATATATAAGTAATGATATTATATCAGGGATCAAAGATCAAATTTTCAATCTTTTTTATCATGCATTACATAATCCAATTCAACGGGATAGTGATTCAGAAATATTTCTTGTCAAAACCGGCGATATACAAATAACATCCCCCTCCCCAAGATTTCCTTTAATAAAATTAATGAAGTTTTCAATTACTTTAAATATCAATTTATTATTATCAATTTATTTTTTATTTATTAGATCCTGTTCAATGGTATACAAATTGGTGTGTATGTTCTGCAGTAAAAGAGAGTTGCTGCTAAACATCCCTAACAATTATTAGGGAAAAAATCAAGATTTGTGGTCTATCAATGGATTAGGTGCTTTAGATGAGATTTTGACAAAATAAAGTTTAAGGGATTATGGTGTGTTCTGCTTAATTACTATTATTTATATTTATTTATTTTAATTAATTAATTTAATTTTTATTAATTAATATTTTTTAAAGTTATTTTTATTATTATTTTCTTTTTGATTATTTCACTTAATTAATTTATTTTATTCTTAATTAATAGTTAAATTTTAAAGTTTATTTATTTTTATTTAATTATTTTTGTGTTAGTATTATAAAATGGATCAAAATTAGAATTTGAAAATCTGTATTTAAAATAAAACTGAATATACAAACAAAATATTTCATAACATTCCTTTATGATCAAACATAGGTTTCAAGATCGTATTGATCAAGATAAGCAGACTATTTTCGGTTTATTAACTTCTTCTTCAAAATACTCTCATTTGATATCGTGACTTTCACTATTTGAGTGTTTGATGTCTCTGCCCGATTCTTACTGTGGCACTGCTCGAATATCGAATACATGTCGTGGTATTCCATTGATTTCGAAACTGAAATGAATATCGGTGGCTCTGCTATTCTACCTTTCTACATTAACCTCCAGTGATAGCGAAATGTTTGCTCAGCAGGAGATGCACATCGGTATTTGTCCTTTGTATTAAAATACAATGTCACTAGGACATGAACGGCTTCTGGCAGCACGGTCTTTGTTTGTTCAGTGGTTTCTTTAGATCATTCCATTATCGACAGGTATGAAAAAACACCTCAGTAGGTAGTTAGGAGCGCACTGGGACCACACACCATTGCATAATATATAGAGGGGTTTAGTGATTATTTACGGTGTGTATTGATTACATAATGATGTAATTATTTGTGTGCTTTATCATTTTTTTGTGTGTATTTTTTCGAAAATTTTTAAGTGGAAATTTGTTGTGTTTATTTTTTACTAAAATCTATTTTCAAATTTGTGTATTTTTCAAATTTTTGAAATATAATTTTTTAACATATAATTTCTAATTTAAATTTTTTAGTATAATTTTCAGTATAAAATTTGGTATTTAAAATATAATTTTTTAAGAACAACTATATAATTTCTAAAATAAATTTTTAGTATAATTTTTATATGATAAATTTAGTTTTGACTTTTGAAAATCAATGATTTTTGAAATATATTTTTTTTAAAGTAATAAAATTTTTAACATAATTTTATAATGAAATTTTTTATACTTGATTTTAGCATGTTTTCAGTATAATTTGATCGATGAATTTTTTAAGATATGATTTTTTAAGATGAAATTTTTAGGATCATTTTACACAGAAATTTTTATTCATGTTTGGTAACGATCAAAGAAATTTAATGTTAACATAATAATAATAATAATAATAATAATAATAATAATAATAATAATAATAATAATAATAATAAACACGTAAAATGATCAAAATTTATATAATTTAAATCATCACAAATCTGCTTATAATAAACTCATCTTAGCTAAGCCAACAAAATATGTACAAATTCTTTCTTCTTGTAGTCTCTGCAGCATCTGCATCTAAAAGGACAAGTCAACATTGAGGGATTTGCACAAACAATGCAGTCATCTAAACATTTCAAACCGGATCCTTGAACTGATTCGTAGTGCATCCGTACAATTTCTTCGATGTTTATTCCTGTCATTTGATAGATCCGTGTAGCCAAATATTCAGGAGCAAAATAGGAAAGTTTGTTTTTCATATTCGGAAAGAGTTCTTCCATCTTCATCAGAATTGTTTCGAATACGTATGCTTCTTGCTCATCGATCATTTTTAATTTTTACAATCGTCAGAATTCAATTTATTTAAACACAATTAATGCTTAATAAATAATCGAGTATTTCTTCGTCTGTATTAAGATTATTAATTAAAATTTTTATAAATTTAAATATTTCTTGTACTAAACTGTTGTATTCTAATGTTTTTATCCCCGTGACAACGACTTTTCCACTTGCAAATACATTAACACAAAGTGGATTATACTTGACAAGTCTTAATGCAGGAAACAGTTCCGGTTCGTAAATATTTTCTGTTTTTGTGGAAAAATCATACAAGTTGATTCGACAATCCATGTCAATTTTCAAAGATAATAATTGTATTTGTAAATCTTGAATCTTATATTTGAGATCTTCTTCCTGTAATGGTCTTTTACAACCCATTACTCTGCATTTTCCGCTCTTGAAGAATAAGATTGGATATTTTCCACTTCTATTCACTACATGTTGAGGTTTTCCGGTTGGGAACTTCATTCCGACTACTTGTATACATATTAGGTAACCGATAACTAGTTACTGAACAAATAAATATTTGGTTACTTACCAACAAAACTTTAAAAAAAAGTAAATCAATAACAAGAAACACAAGTAACAATACAAATTTATTAATAAAATTTTCTTCACTCTCTTTCACATCATTAATGACTCTATATCTGTAAATTTAGTTGGTTGTTTAGTTACTGAGTAGTTAGCAACACCTCTTTTCTGAATAAAATTTTGTATTTGATTATTGTATTTTATTGAAATCATTGAAATTATTTTGTTAAAGTCAAACATTTTTCAACTATTTTTAAAATCTTATCCAATTTTGAACAATTATTCTTCTATTAAATGTGTTTTTTTTCATAGAAATATTCATTTAGATAGTATTTACCCTTTAAATAACAATATTCAACCGACTCAACCTCTTAAAAATATCAATAAACTTGTTCATCATCAATAATCTCCTTTTAAAATAAATGGTTATTGACTATAAACCCAAAATGTTACCAATAACTAGTTACTGAATCAATAAATATTAATGATAGGTTACTCACCAACAAATTTTGAAATAAATCACATAAAATGTTCAACAAAAGAAATACAAGTTGAAATTTTATTAACTTCTTCCCTCTTTTATCGATAATTGATGTCTACAAATTGGTAAATTTTTGGTTGCTTAGTTACCTTGTTATCAAGCGATAATTAATCAAATTCATTGAAACCAAATCCATTGTTATATTTACTTGGTATCAACTTCTGAATACTGAATACGGATTGTCGAATCAACTTGTATGATTTGTTTACCAAAACAGAAAACATTTACAAACCGGAACTGTTTCCTGCATTAAGACTTGTCAAGTATGTGTTGAGAATTGGTTGAATTATTATTATTATTATTATTATTATTATTATTATTATTATTATTATTATTATTATTATTATTATTATTATTATTATTATTATTATTATTATTATTATTAATATTATTATTAATATTATTATTATTACTGTAAAATCCCGAGTATAAGCTCAGCGCTTATTAGCTGCAACATTTGCGTTGAAAACACATGATTTTAAAATCAGCAACATATCGTTAAAAAACAAATTTCACCGTGACAATAACCATTTTGTTTTAATGGTTTATATTGTTTAGATTTTTTATTGCACTGTTTTGAATCCTTCATTAAAATGGAAAATGATTCTGCACATCATATTAGCTGCAATTCAAAAATGTTGCCTTTTTGTACGTATTAGCTGCAGCTTATACTCGGGATTTTACAGTATTATTCTAATACTAAATTTCTTTGATCGTTATCAAACATGTATAAAAATTTCTGTGTAAAATGATCCTAAAAATTTCATCTTAAAAAATCATATCTTAAAAAATTCATCGATAAAATTATACTTAAAACATGCTAAAATCATGTACAAAAAATTTCATTATAAAATTATGTTAAAAATCTTATTACTTTAAAAAAAATAAATTTCAAAGATCATACTAAATTTATCATATAAAAAATTATACTAAAAATTTAATTTAGATATTATAAAGTTGTTTTTAGAAAATTATATTTTAAATATCCAAAAGTATACTGAAAAATTACACTAAAAAATTTAAATTAGAAATTATATGTTAAAAAATTATATTTCAAAAATTTGAAAAATACACAAATTCGAAAATAAATTTTAGTAAAAAATCAACACAAAAAATTTAGTAAAAAATTACACATAAAAATCAACTTAAAAATCCACTTAAAAATTTCGAAAAATACACACACAAAAAAATCGACTTAAAAGATTTCGAAAAAATACACACAAAAAAAATAATAAAGCACACAAATAATTACATCATTGTGTAATCAATACACACCGTAAATAATCACTAAACCCCCCCCCCTATATATTATGCAATGGTGTGTGGTCCGAGTGTGCTCCTAACTACTTAGTCACCTCTATGTTATTTTCACTTTCTATATGTGACAAAAGTTGGTTAAAAGCTCTGAAGGAAGCTTGCTCAATTATCCGTAGTAGCTCAAATGAAGGCACCCACTTCCGAAATACTTCAAGAGTATTATATATTAGATTTTAATACGACATTAAACTACCTACATAATTTCTAATATTTAATTTATTTAATATTAGATTTAATATTAATAATTCTTAAATCCGCCTGGTTTAAAAGGTATTAACCATCCAATATTTTATATCAAAGGCTTTTCTCGTGATTTTCTAATCCATATTTTCTTTTGTGATTTTTTTGAATTATTTTGAAAGGACCTATATATCTGTTTTCATCTCTTGTTCTTCCTTCAATTTTTATCAAAACTTGGTCATTTATTCTAAATTCGCTATTTATTCTATTTTACTTTTTGTATTTCATTTCTTTTGTGTTTGCCAGGACGGTATCTTCTCACCGATGTCTAATTTTATGACCAAGAATAACTTCTATTGGGCGTTTGTATAGTAGCATTTAACGTGAATTCTATTTCCAGTAATTCATCTGGCCAGTCATTGCGTTTCTTGTCTTTCAATAAAGCATTCAAATAGTCTCTAATCTTTTTGAACTGCCTTTCTATTAGTCCATTTGGTAAGGGCTTAAATACAATACTTTTATAATGTGCTTTTTCATTAATTAGTTAAATTATGAGATTCAAATGTTTTACAAAATCAACATGAATTATTTTGGGAGCTCTGAATTTCAGGATCCATTTTCCAATAATTGTATCAACTGTTATTTGATCGTCTTGTTTTGAAACTGCTGCCAATTTTATATATAGACTAAATAGATCGATCATTGCAAAAATATATTTATTACATCAAAAATCAGTTTTAAGTAGACCACAAAGGTTCATTTGAATCATTTCGAATTGTCTCTTTGCTACTTGTTTTATTATTGTCTCTTTTGTCTTTGATGTCATTGCCTTTTGTTTTTGACAGTTTAAACAATTATCTATTATCATTTTATGGTTTTATTCATGTTTTTCATGTCATATTCTGCTATTCAATATAATCAGTTACCTTTTTACTACATGCATGACATATCATCTTATGCATCTCTAAAATAAAACTGTCTCTTTCTTCTTCTGGAATTCAAAATTTTGACATTCACAGTAACTACTACACCTCTTGATATTTTAAACATTTGTGTTTGTTTTGCTACAATTTTTCGCTTAATTTCGTTTATTTTTTCATCTGTCTCTTGCCAACAATTATAATGCTAAAGCCCTTGTTTTCATCAATTCTTTCTTTGATTCCTTATTCTGGATTTTACATTGTATGCATTTTTACAAGTATTTATAGACATAGCATCTTCATTTGTATGTTCCATTCTTTCCTGTAGCTCATTTCCATATCAAAATAATTTAAAAAAATTATCTATTTTTGGTACTGGGTGTGATTGGGTTTTTTAGTCATCATAAATGTGATTGCTTTATAAAGTGTCCTCAATTTAAACTTCTTACCATAAAAATAACGTTTAAAATGTTTTGTAAAGTATTATATAGATAAAAGTTCTTTCCTTGTTATACAAAATCCTAGTTCATGGTTGCTTATTGCATCTGAGTCATTTCCTACAACTCTTTTATTTCTTTCATCCTCTCGCTATTATAGAACAGCAAATATTTATAGCAAAACTGGTATCTGTGTCTAAATTAATTTTTTTTAATTTGGGTAATTAGTACCGGTTCTTCACATGCTTATGATATGACCTTTTTAAAAATGAAATTTATCAGTATTTATTTTTAATCCTGCTTCCAGAGGGTTTTCAAGTAAATTATTTAATCGACTTTTATGACTTTCAAAATCCTTAGAAAATATGAGAATGTTGTCCAAATATACCACTGCTTCCTTCCAATTTAACTCTTTTTAAACTATTGTCAATAGTTTTTAAAACTTTAGAAGGGCTTCCACTTTTCCAAATGACATCCAATTGAAACAAAATTGACCTGGTTTTGTGGTAAATGCTATCTTACACATTTCTTAAGTCAATTATACTAAAATATCGTGATCTGTTTAAGGTTACTAACATTGTTTCAATATTAGGCATTGAAACTTCCGGGATATCTGGTCTAAACCACCCGAAGGTCTAAACATAATCGCATATCTTGTTTTTTCTTTCTTACATTTTCTTATTATATCATTTTCTTGAAAATGTTTAAGTGAATTATCAGGTTATGATTTTGATCCTAAATATCGGAAGGGTGAAGATCATAATAAAGCCGATGGCTTATCGAAGAAATTGCTAAGGTATTGCTCTCAATTTCAAACCGAACACAAGGAATGTAAACTGGAGAAAGGCCGGGTAAGATTTGTAAATGTTATTACTTCAGGCAGATTTAATATACAAGCATATAAAGATCCTCAGGAAACGGATGCTTAATTATCTACAATAAAGAAATATGAATTAAATATGACTCCCAATGTGCCTCAGTTGAGTTGGGAGTCACCCTATTTCAAAAGATTAGATAAAATATTGGTAGATGATAACCTGTTATTAATAGGGAATCATGTTAAGCAAAAAATAATAGTTCCGTAAAACGTGGTGGCACAACTCATGCTACATATGCGCAAAGAACTCAGTCATCTAGGATTAAGAAAACAACAAGTTATATACCAGATAATTTATTTTGGATACACATGAAAACTGATATCTTCAGTAGCCCTCCTACGGCGACGGATTAAAATACGTAATTACGTAATTGATTTTGTGTTTGTATGTTTATTTTAAAATTATTTTTTGGCGCAAAATAAAAATTTTTTAAATAATTTTTTCCAATTTTCAAAATTAATTTTGAATTTTTCGAGCATAAATCGGGGGGTGGCAACTGAGACTTTTGTGTGTGGGCGCAGTGTCCTCTTAACTACCTACTCATCAGTTTATTTTATATCTGTATATTCATTTTCTTTGAAATTTAAATGTAATTTTTTTAAGTAAATTATGAATTTTTAGTAAAATAAATTCTAAAAGTAATTGTATTTGAAATAATTTTAAAAGATAAAAATGAAAGAAACTTTTAAGAAATAAATTTTACACAAAATAAATTTAAATTTAAAAATAAATTCTAGCTATCAAAAGTTTGTCAAATGTGAAATTTTTAAAGCAAAATTAATTTAAGTACATCTTTTAGGATACAATTTTCAGTAATTCTATTTGAAATAAGAATTTTAGATGAAATTTTAAGTAAAATAACTTTATTAGATAAATCTGAAATAAGACTTTTTAAAAAAGAATTTACACTGAATAAATTTAAAATTAAATTTTATAAACTCAAGCAAACAAAAGTCTGTCAAATGCTAAATTTTAATTAATGTAAGCAATACATTTTAAAATTTGAATAGTCTATCTAAATATCAACCTATATAATTAATAGGGCTTAATATAATTCGAAATGAAACAATAAAACTAGTAAAATCAATGATAAACAAAACAAAAAAAACATAATAGGATTGCAAAATTAATGAAACTTAATCAAAATATAAAATTATTTCCAGGGAAACAAATATGATTGAACAATAAATCTTGAGCACTAACACCGATATAATAGTAAAAATTTATTGAGTGGACCCTAGAGAAAGTTAAAATCGAAAAAAATTTCTAATTAAAATTAATTTATCCTCTAATGTGGAATCTAAGGCATGTAGACAATCGAGTTGTATGGGAAGACCAGGAAATATTAAAATGAATTTTATTAAATTTTCTATAATTGTCGAGTATAATGCCGAACTATTGTTTTATTTTGGAATTCATTAAATCAGAACTTTGGGATCATTGGTGCAAACTAATTGAAAAATATATATTTTTTTCAAAATGATAAAAAAACTGTTCTATGTAGAAGATAATTGTCATTGGGCCAAAGAAAAGTTAACGATTACCAGTCAAATAATAAACGATCTAAAGGTTGGTCATAATAAAAAGAAAAGAACATTCATATTAAAATAAAAATATTTGAGCTCGGAAAAAGCAATTTCTCCCTAGTTTACTTGCACCCATCAGTTAACTGGAAAAAACTGTATATAAATTGAGTTTTTCCGTTTGTACCTTTATATAATACAGAGAACCACGAGGAGCTAGAAATTAACTGACTTGTTAAATAATAATAATCCAATGAAAGTTTTGATTTTAACATAGTTTTTAGTAGAAAAATTTGGAACTTATTCTAAGAATTGATTATGAAATATTTTATGAACTGTAAATTAAATGTTTTAAGTTGACATCTTTGATAACTTGTAAGTAACGATTTATTTTTAAAATTAGCTCTTTGTATAATTTTTTTAGAACAGATTTATTAAAATTTGACAAAACACTGGAGACTTTATTTTAAAGTATATTTTAAGTATTGAAAATTAAATAATAACTTTTGAAAATGAAATTAAATCAATGACTTATAAATTTAAGATTTTTATCAGATTTTTAAGTATTAAAAATTAGGTAATAGATATAGAGTGAACAAATATAAATCTGATTTTCTTAAGTAAATTATTATTGATTGAAGCCATTAAGCGATCAAATACATGAATTATATGGTAAAATTAAAAAATTTGATCGACGAAGTTAAACACTGGTTCACTGTGTAGAATTATTTTTACATGAAAATGTCAGTTTAATTTAATCAGATTCATTCTTTCACGATGTTTTATTTTAGATGTACTTTAACTTAAATAATTCTATTAAGATTCTTAATGAAATTACCTAAAATTTACAATTAAAATAATTATTGTACATGATTGAAAATAAGACTTGGTAGTTTTACATAAGAGCATATTTATTCATTTCAATCAGTTGAATTCATCTTATTTTATTGTCAATGAAGCACTTTCTCAAATTATAAAATTTTTAAAACCAATATTTACATTAGTACTTCGACTTTTGAATTTTATTTTGTCAATAATAAGATTATTTTGAAAAAAGGTAATTATTCAAAATTATTTTCATTATAAATTGAAATCTCAAATATAGTTATTTGACAGGCTTAAATTATTAATTCTTTTTATTAATATTGTAATTAAACTTCAAAATGATAATTGTTTATTTTACTTTTAGCTTCTTTGTAACATAATTTTAAACTATTTTTATTTTTCAAAGAAAATTTCAATTTTTTTTGTCAATTAATGTTTAGATGTGACACAAATTATTAATATAATACTTAATTAAATATAAATTAAAGATTCTTTACATAAAATCAATAGACAATAATTATATTTTTCTTTTTGCAATTTACTCAGGGTAACTTATTAAAAAAATAATTTTTTGATGTGACCATCATATTTTATTGATTTATCTAGATATGAATCTTTTCCATGTAACTATAGAACATGTGTTATATTTTATTTTATTTATTTCTCTATGGATAATAAACTAATAATTTATTGCAAAAATATATATATTTTTTGAAAAAATAATCAATGTGATATAAATCAATATGTATTTTTTATTTTAAACTTTACTCAATCTTGATATTAATGATTTTCATGTAATTATAGCAACCAATGTTATTAAATTTGATTTTCAAACCTATTTATAATTTATCCAATTTAAATTGAATAAAAATTTCAATTTGAATGTAAGTTTTAGTATAATCAATCGATTTTAATTAGTATAAACGAATGATTTTGAGGTATAAACAACCAATTATTATTTAAACTATTATTAAAATATTATCATAAGTAATTTTACTTTTTATGTATATTTAATTTACTATTTTTTAGTGAATTATTGTAATACATATAAATTTTGCGTATCTATCAGTCCCGAATATTTTTGCTACTGTGAGCATGTTACATCATCATATTTCAAGATAAATGATGTTGGTTTCTCTGGTTATGTGTGTTCAGAATTTCTCACCATAACATCTGGTAGATGGTCAATGTTTTTACAACATTATGGGCATCACCTCAAACAATTAGGAGAATCGAAAAGTAGTATAGCTGCAAAGAGTACGTGTATGTATAATATAACTAACTATTAACCTTTTTAGTATTGTCAAAGAGGACAACCCTTCAAGACACTTTGCATATTGATAAATATGATACAAGTAATCTTTTGATAATTTTTAATGATTTTTAAATTATTAACTGTTAGATACTTTTAATATTCAAGATTTAAGATCGATTAATGAAAGAAATGAATATAAAAATGGTAATTATTTACTTTTATTTAAATTATTAATTATTTTTAATTTAGATGATTTAAATATTGACATTGAAAAAATGGATGATAGAATATTTTTTGAAACAAATTATGACGAACTTGAAAACATCCCTACTGTGAATGTTAAATGTGAGTGCTTAATTATTACAATCAGAATTATTTAACTTTTCCATGTTTCAGGTAATCTTTATCCAAAGTGTTGTCAATCTACAAGCCATGATGACAACTGCCACAATAAAATGAATGAATATTATCAAGTGAGTAATTATTATATATGTTCTGTATGCCAGACCCAATCTTCTGACCCGTACCTTAAATTTTATAATGACCATAAAAATCACTTGACTCAATTTTATACCAATAAAAAATCATTGTTTAAAAGTATTTGAAACGAAAAAGCAACATAAAATCTGAAATACTTGAAAAATATTTATTTAAGATGATTTACAAATTGGACTAGGGTTAAGTGACATTATTGTTGAACCAGAAATTGAATATGATTTACTACGCTCACTTCGAATTATAAAAGTGAACATCGGAAGATATAATGTTAAGGAAATAGTTTTTCCATTTTCTCTTTTGGAAAAATTAAAAATAACATTAAATGAAATGAAACATTCAAAAGTTCAATTTGGAGTCCAAGTTGAATTTGAAAAAGATGGGGAACTCAAAGTAGTTAGTATATCAAATCGCGCTGCTTCAGTGACTACGACTTTTCTTGATGAGGGTATAAAGAAAATAAATGAAAAGATTGTTGAACGAACAGAATTAGGAAGTAGTTGAAAAATAAATCGAATAATAGAAGTAAAAAAAAAGCTCTTATAGGTAAAAAAGGCAATAGTTAATGTACAAAATACGAATAATTTATGTTTCATATATAGTGTTTTGGGTGTATTGAAATCTAATAAAATCAAGAAACATAGAGAGAGACCAACAAAATATTTACCATATTTGAATGACTTGGTATACTATCCTAATGATATACCAATGAAACTGTGTGATATTCCAGCTTTTGAGAAGAAAAATCCTGGTTTAGCAATTAATGTAATGATTTATAATAATGACAATCATGAGGATAAAGAAGAACTTGTAATGAAGCATCCATATTTAAATATAATTCACCGAACAAAAGTAACTGGGGTGGATTCAATTTATTTATTATTGATAATAGAGGGTGAAAAATATCATTATACAGCAGTAACTAATCTACAATTCTTGATGAATTGTCATAAAAGCAATGATTTTAATGTTCGAATTCGTTGCAAATGGTGTGAAAATTGTTTAAATCGATTTCATAAGCCAAAAGCCTTTGAAAAACACCAAGATTTATGTAAGAAAAATCAGTTTGGTACTACACTATATGCATTACCAAAAGATAAATATAAATATTTGGAGTTCAAAAACTGGTAAAAAACGATAACACCTACGTTCGTTATCTATGCAGATTTTGAATCTATTTTACCAAAAGATATTATTTATTTTCAAAAACATTTGACAGTTTCTGCTGGACTTTTATTAATCAACAACTTCACTGAAATGACAAGTTACCATAATTTCCTTGGTCAAAACTGCGTTTATGAATTTTTAAAGAAGGTTTCAGATATTTGAACAAACATTGTAATACTATATTATAAAGAAGAGGGGGGAAAGCTAATGATACCACTTACTTTTGAGGAAGAATATTCATTTGATAATTGTGAATATTGTTATTTGTGCAATAAGAGTATAGTAGATAATGTTAGAGACCATGACCATTTTACAGGAAAATATGTTAGTCCTGCATGTAAAAGTTGTAATATTAATAGGAGCATCAAAGAAATATTACCTGTAGTTTTTCATAATTTACGGTGGTATGACTTACATCATTTCATTAAGTATGGAATAAATCAATTTCAGAATTTGAACCTAAAATGTATTCCAATTATTAGTGAAAAGTTCTTATCTCTTATTGTATATGTTGATAAGCTTAGAATACGTTTTATCGACTATTACCAGTTTGTTAATGACTCATTATGAATCACATGACTCATTAAGGAATTAGATTGCCAGCAAACATTTGTAAGATGAAATCAACTAAAGACGAATTTATTCGAAACGTTTTCCCAGATATCCCGAAAAATTACAAAAATCATCAGTGAATCAGTGCACGTGCTATCTTAGCTACTATATTAAACCTTCCGATTTATTATTATACACACCGGACGAAAAACAAAACATATTATATATCTAAAAGCGCTCGAATAAATAAATAAATAGTATTAAAATAAATAAATTTCAATGTGTTGTTTTAATTTTTTTCCCTTGAATTTCCTTTCTTTTGAGATCGCAGCAACGCGCTACGGGTAAACTAGTTTTATGGATAAATATTGGAGAAATTGGCTTACACAGTTATTTATGTTATTATATTATTTTAAATGTTAGCCGGACTTCCTACAATAAATCTTCCCCTTGTAACTCTTTTAGAAATTTGAAAACCCACCCCATCAATAAAAATTATCGCTATGGCACCATATGTAGAAAGCAAGCTAACATTTCTTAGGGCGCATTTTCGACGTATTTGGATCATTGCGACGCATAGGAATCAAGAATGTTCTTTTCAAAGAATAATTAAAATTCTTGATATATCAAAAATTGTAGGAGCAGACACGTAGATATCGAAAATTGTTAGAATTTTATTCTTTATAGATAAGAAACTTAAAGTACAATCTTCATCAAGCCACGTTTTTATCAAGAGGTTTTTTGTTCATCATTCAATTTCGTGTTATAAGCACTACTTCGAACGCTTGTGGATCTTTTTTTCACGGTATTTATATTGTTTTATTGTGCCATTAATTGTCGGCTTCTTAAAATCCAGAATTGAAGTTATGATAGCCATGCTGGTTTTTATAGAATATCTCTTTTACAGAAAATCAAGTTTATTAAAACAATATCAAAACAATTATTTAATTATAAATATGGTTGTCCTTATAAATATCAGGAATGTAATACTTATAAAAGAAAACAAACAACAAATATTCTGGTTAACTATTTCTATAAATATCAAGCACAATTATTTGACAAATAGGTTGGTTTTAATAAATGTTTCATTGTTATTGACTTGATATGAAAATAAATTGTTATATTATTTTGATGATTAGTTTATTCAAAATCAGAAATGTAAACTTTTATGTTAAGATTTTCGAATTTTGTCTCAAATATTTTAATTTTAAACAAAGATCTGAGATCCCCGTCATGAATTACATCTAAAACAGAAACATTGGTATCAAAATCTCTAATCATGCGGACTTTATATATTAATAAAATGGGTTTATATATTAACAAATATTCATATTTCACACAGAAATATTATACATTTGATCAAATATTCTAGATATTCATTCAAATCTACTTCAGAAAATTGAAAGTACCTTTTAAATATCTTGATTTTTTGATGATGTGTCGTAAATAAATGTGATGACATTTTGGCAAAGTTTGTGCGGACATAGTCAAATTTCTAAGAGTTATCGACTGATTATACCGTTTCTTAATTCCTGGAAGAACCACGAAACTTTTCGATGATATTATTCTGGAATCTTCTTAGCTGAACCAAGGCACAATTTTGTTATGAAGAATATCTGTGCGAATTATGTCATGTTGCTAATGTTACCAAAAGATTCCTTAAAAATTATTATGAAAAAAAAGTCTTTTCCTTTATTTTGTATATAATATTGTGTGATGTCATCGAATACATCTTTTTCACATAAGTTGTCTCGACAAAATATGTGTTGTCTCAAAATTATGAATGTTTTAGCAATTGAACTTTAAATTTTTTTTGCGCCAAATTTAAAATAAATTTTTAGATATTATCACCCCTCGGGGTATGGGGCAAATAATCTATATTTCAGTCGCGTGATAACTTATTGACTATGGACATTGACCGAATTTCTGAGAATTATCAGAACCATGAAACTTTTCTATGATATTATTTCAGATTCCCCTTAGTTGAACCAAGAAGCTACGTTTTTTATGAAGAATGTCTCGATAAATTATGTCGTCTTTTCAATGTTCCAAAAACGATTCTTTAAAAACAAAAAATTAGTAGGAAAAAGAAATCTTTTCCCTGATTTTGTAGTAATAGAAAACATTTTTTCATGAAGAATGTCTCGACCAAATAATAATAATAACCAAGACATACTTGTGACTTTTTTCAGAAATTCACTTTGCACATGTCTGCACTTTTATATCAATAATTATATTTTTTTGGTGCAGAACTTTAAGTGTACTTGCATATAGTCTGAAAACCAAAAAAGACAGAAATGTACTTTGCACTTTATGTACCTAAAAATATTATAATTAGACCTAAAAATCAATATATGCACAATGACTCGTAATTATTCTTTGATAAAAATGATAGGCCCCCGGGGGTATGCATGCGCGATAACTCATATGAATTCATGGAACTCACATCTACCTACTCATACTGTCCTGATAATGGCCTTCGAGTTCTTTTTTTTACTTTCTTCGTTGTTTACCCAACTCTCTTTTTCCTAAATTAGTTAATTAACGATTTTCAGTTTTTATACATCTCTCTGCTCTACAATCCAATTATTAAATTTTTCTATACTTTTGCATATTACACGGTTCAATACTACGTCCGAGAGTAGATGGTTATGTAACCGCTAAACCATGTCACCGCTGGACCACATATCCCTCCCCGGGGCAAAAAATTTTTCTAAGTCTAAAAGTACAAATTTTAAAAATACAAAGATTTTTAAACAAAGACCATGACTCATTCAAGGTCATTGGATGACTCATCATATTTCTCAAGGTCATTTAAACAAAGAACATGAGTCGTCAAAAAATTTCTCAAGGTCATTCAAAAATTTTTCAAAGTCACAGAATTTATAATCATTTTTAAAATATAAACTATCTACTTAGTTTTATAAGTAGTATATATTTTGTAATTTTTATTCTATTTTTTTTATTAATATTATTATTTTTATTATTATTTTTATTAATAGTATTATTTTTCAAGGTCGTTCAAAAGAATGTCAAGGTCATTCAAAAGTAGATCAAGGTCATTCAAATTTCTGAAGGTCACATAATTTTTAATCATTTTTAAGATATAAACTATCTATTTACTTTTATAAGTAGTATATTTTGTAATTTTTATTCTATTTTTAATCTTAATATTATTATTTTTATTAAAATTATTATTTTTCAAGGTCATTTAAAAGTAGGTCAAGGTCATTTACAAGTATTTTAAGTTCATTTAAATTTTATTTTCAAGGTCACATAATTTTTAATCATTTTTAAAATACAAACTATCTACTTACTTTTATAACTAGTATATATTTTGTAATTTTTATTCTATTTTTATTATTAATATTATTATTTTTATGAATATTATTATCAAGGTCATTTAAAAGTAGGTCAAGGTCATTTAAAAAATAAATTTCAAAATCACAGAATATTTAGTCATTTTTAAAACTAAACTATCTACTTACTTTTGTAAGTAGTATATATTTTTATTATTAATATTATTATTTTTATTTTTATTAATATTATTATTTTTATTATTATTATATTTATTATTATACTATTTAATATATAATAAAAACAAAGTCATATACAACAAAAACTTTTTTTAAAAAGAAATAAATCGACTATAATAATATTGTCGAAGAGCTTTATTCAAAGCCCATTCTACATACTTTCGATATCGGGCAGCACAGCAATGAAAATATCCATATAGATGTGTGATAAAAGACCAAGTCTGGAATTATTGATGTTGGCTTATCCTTCAATATTTCATGTATATCTGGAAAATAGAATTTCAGACGTTCTTTGATAACTTTAAAATAATCATCTAAAAAATAGTTAATAATAATAATAATAATTATTAATTTCCATAATGTTTAATTTCATTCATAGCTTGAACTGCACTCGGTACATCCATTATAATGATAAAAAATTGAAATAACAATTACTTTTATACTAATTTAGACCAATGAGAAGTTAAAAACACACAAACCTTTAGCTATAAACAATAAATATTAATTTATATAGATTTGAAAATGATTAAAGAAATTTTAATAATAATATTAGTCTTTAGTATTTTTAATATGGCTAACTCAATTTTTGTAACCTTTCAAGGTAAAACTTCAACAAGATGCGTATGTCCTGATACAACCGTGTTGATGGATATTTTGTATATGATAGATAGGCCTAGATATTTGAAAACTTCAGTCAAAAGATTATCTGAAAAAATGAGTAATTTAGAATTCCAATTTAAACACACATATGAGACTTTAAAGAGCTTAAAACAAATTATATGTTGATATTCTATATATATAAATAATACTATTGGTATTATCAAAAATAAATTATGAAAATTGATATTAGAATTGAATGAAAATCGTAAACTTAATGAAAAAGGATGAATCAAGTTCAATATAGTATTAAATTTTATTCTAATAAAACAACTGATCAGTTCAATCGTATAATGAAAGAAGTTCAACAACAGGTTAACAAATCAAAAGAAGTTAATGTTAACATTGGCAACAAATCATCATTGTCATTTCCATTATATAGTTTTACATATTTTCTTAACATTGCAACTTCTTAATGTTCATGGATGATTCTGATTGGTCCAATATAGTATAAATAAGCTTACACTCCCAAATATTTTTATAAAATGCCAGAAACTAAATTTTTTATAACATTGTTGAATGAGCTGGTTTCTAGTAATAGAGAAGAAGATGATATCATTAAAAACATAAAATTTATGGTAAACCGTACCGAGAAAATCGTAGAAGAAATCCCATTTGATTATGAAAAAATTCTCAATTTGCCAACATTGGAGAGAAAGAAGGCATTCTAATCAATATTTAGTTATATGTTTGATGAAAATAATAAATGGATGCGAATAATAGTAGGATTAATGTTTATGAAACACATGATAATAAAATCTGGATCCGGCTATAAAAATTATTTCGAATGGTCTATAGAGGTATATTACAATTTATTATTCTTTTATTTTTATTATTATTTAGGTAATAGAAACAAAAATTGATCTATGGGTAGAAACAAACGGTGGATGGATAGCGATTATTCAAGTTGCCGCAGAAACTATTAACTGGAGCATCGGTTTTATATATATGTAATAAAGTTTATCATAAATTTTAATAAATATTTCTTTGTTATTATTAATAAAAACTACATTTTTAAAATTTTATTGATTATTACATGCACATGCTTCATCACCACAATATGAATGTAAGTATTTCTATTATTATTTTTATTATTATTAATTAATTAATTATAACAAAGCCTGTGCATCATCATCACATGATATACAGAGTCAGTGCATGATAAGTATGTGATTAGTAACAAGGAACACATGCATACACACTCAAGACTGTATGTGATTTACAAAGAAAACACATACATTGAGTTTGTATATGATTTACAAAGAACACATACATCAAACTCTCACCTATATGTGTGTGTATTTCTATACTTATTATGTATTACATTATTATTGTTATTAATATGATTATTATTTGTAATATTATTATTATTATTATTTCGTTTATTATATAAAACAATGAATAAATAAAATTATTATTAATAAAACTTGTTAATACAAAAAACAAATCAAAAAACAAACTCAAACTAAAAACAAAAAGATGTAACACAAAGATTTTGTCTTAAAAATGTTAATACTAAAGACAAATAAAAAAAAAGACAAACTATAAAACAAAACCATTTATTTCGAAAAAGGTTTAAATTTACAAGCATTTCTAACTGATTTCACAAGACACCATTCGACATATATTTGATATCTGAAATTGCAACAGCTGCATTCCAGAATACATGGGTATTCGGTTTCAATTTCCTTCATTTTTCGATCAAGCTTCACATCCCATAAAGCTTGATCAATGATATTGAATATCCAGATATTTTTTTCGGTGTATACGAGATCTGGAATCATTGATTCTGGTTGTTCTTTCAGAATTGTTCGCAGTTGAGGGTAAAAGAAGAACAAACGCTTTAAAATTACTTCTTGGTATTTATCTGTAAACAATAATAATAATAATAAATAATAAATTTACCATAATTTTTAATTTCCTTCTTTGATAATATTGAGCTTATCATCGGCATAGTATTTTCCATTTTACAAATGAAATAAAATAAATCATTAGCCAATCAGATATCGACTAATCCCATGATTTCATTGTGTATGTCTATAACAATATTTTTATACTCTAGATTTCGCAACTCTAATATAACTATTTTCCCATTGGCAAACACGTTAACACACATTGGGTTGTATTTTAAAAGCCTCAGTGCAGGAAATAATTCTGGCTCGAACATACAAAGACATTTTGTTGACATGTTGTATAGATTGATAGATTGTCCCATATTCATGGTAACCGTAATTGACTGTATTTTAATATCCTTTATTCTATATTGTAATTTATTGACGTCTAAAGGTTTCTTGCATCCCATGATTCTGCATTTGCCGGATTTGACTCAAGATAATTTCTGTAAATTGAAAAACATGAAAATAGTAAAGGGTTTCGATAAAACTGGTCAAGTCGATTAAGGAAAGGCGATGTCATCATTATTGATGATTTGTATCAGGAAACTAATAAAGAAAAGGATTTTAATAATTTATTCACAAAAATCAGTCGACATGTTGGTGTTACTGTGATCTTTATTACTCAAAATCTATTTCATCAGGGTGGTGCACATCGAACAATGAATTTAAATGTTCAATATTTAGTTATTTTCAAGAATCCTAGAGATGCAACAGTTATTGATTTTCTTGCTCGACAAGCATACCCTAATAATCGTAATTTTCTCATCAGTGCATTTCAAGATGCTACAAAATCACCACATGGATATATATTTCTTGATTTCACACAACAATGCAATGATAATTTACGGGTAAAAACAGATATTTTCAATAAAGAATGTGCCATGGTATATAAACAAAGTTGAAAACTTTAACATGTAAAAATGTTTATGAAATCCAGGCCTAAAAATATCCGAAAACTTAGACAAAGTATTAAAAAGACAATAAAGACACGTGTTCCACCAAACACCAGTTATACACCATCTAAAAAACTAATAACCGAGAATTACCCTGCAATGAATCTAATTTCGAAAACCATTATTAAAATGAGTAAGAAAAAAGTTAAAATTGTAAAAAACCATAGGAGTTTCCCATATTTTAATGCATTGTTAAAGGCTTCGAGTATGAAAAGAATGTCTATTTTACAATCATTTCCACATTTTGTTGTCGATGATTTACTCAAAATTCTACTAAATGTAGTCAGAGGTAAAATTAAAATCAGTAAATCTAAAAAACTAGTATTGAATAAACATCGTAAGCCTTTGTTATCTCTAGTAAATAATAAAAATCGTAAGCAAATGAGAAAAATCATATACAAACAACAAGGTGGTTTTATCGGAGCAATGTTACCATTAGCAATATCATTATTATCACAATAAACAATGGGACAATCATTACCTAATGTCAAATTAAAATTTAAAGCATCTTGTTGTAATGGAGAAAATTTTGACAAACCCAGAAGACGAAGCAGGTTTCGGTGGAGTGGCAAAGTTAAAGAAAAGAGTCCCAAATTCGAAAAAGGAAACGGAAAGGTGGTTGTCAGATCAGCTTGCGTACAGTTTAAACAAACCAATGCGGAAAAGATTTCCAACAAGAGCTTATAAGACATTCGGTATTAATGATTTATGGCAAATGGATTTGATGGAGATGATACCGTATTTGAAGATTAACATTGGTTATAAATATATTTTAACGTGCATTGATGTTTTCAGTCATTTTGCGCGAGGTGTACCAATAAAGACAAAATCTGCAGAGGAAATATCTAAAGCAATTAATAATATAATTAAGAATTGGCATCCAGACAATTTGCAAACCGATTTAGGTATTATTATTATTATTATTATTATTATTATTATTATTATTATTATTATTATTATTATTATTAATTATTATTATTATTATTATTATTATTTAACCGGACATTGAGGGATAGATTGAAGAAATATTTCGTGCATCAAGGTAATAAAATATGGATAAATGTTTTACCGAAAATACTTGTTAGTTATAATAATTCATCACATCAAGGTCTGAATGGTTTGAGACCCGTAGATATCAGCTCAAAAACACGAGTACCATCAGTAGTTACTATTACAAAACTAAAATATAAATTTGGTGATCACGTTAGAATTAGTAAAATATCTGCTTCACCTTTCATCAAAAATTTCGATAATAACTGGAGTAATGAGGTATTTCGAATTACTAAAATTAATACTAAACAGAGTCCTGTAATGTATGTTATTAAAGATAGTGATAACAATGTAATACAAGGGAAATTCTATGAACAGAAATTACAAGTTATTTCCAAACTTACAGTGTTCAGAATTCAGAAAATACAGTAAACTAAAATGATGGGTAAGGATAAACAATACTATGTCAAATGGCATGGATATCAAAAACCCTCATGGATATCATCAAAAGAACTAGTAAAATGAGTTTCTATACAATTTTACCGAGCAATAGTTGCCCGTAAATCCATCCGGAAAGTCAAGAAAGTAAATTTGTGGTTGATCATCAAAATAAAATTTATTTACATACAAATTGGGAAGTTGCTTTGCAAGACTTTACATTTGTGTACAATACATTCTCATTTTACAGTCAATGTAAAATCATTTACAAGAAGTTTGTTCCTAAAACATGTAGTGGTATTTTCTCAATCAATAATATAGAACGATACTGTCATATTCCGAATCAAATTTTAGATGAAAATAGTGGCATGGTTTTCGAAAATGGATTGAATGTTAGTTGTGATTTTAGTCCATTTACAATAAAGTTTGAAAGTATTGAGGATGCCAAGCGAATGGGTTGTGATAAGCTTAACATAGTTGTTCCTGGTACTGAATATTTATTACGTTTCAAAACATTTGATGAGAACAGCGTAAGGACCGAACACATCAAAATAACTGTATCATATATAAATGAGGTGGAAGATACATTTATAAATATATTTCATTCAATTGTTTACATATATTTAAAACTATTGAATTTCTTAAAGATGGAATATGCAAATTCAGTCTGAATAATAACATTTGTGAAGTTACTTTTGATAGAAATTTGGCTAATACATTGGGATTAGATAAGCAAACATATATGGCAAGTGCTTTTGGTGTACGCAAACCAAAAATAATAAAACTTCATAGACAAATATTCATATATACTAACATCATCGATCCTATAATTGTTGGTGATTCTTTGGTTCCTTTATTGAAATCTGTTTGGATTGATAAACATGACCAGGATGAAGTTGTCAATATAAATATCGATAATCCCATGTACTTACCGGTATCAACATCATGTATAAACAATATAGAAATAAATATTCGTGATGATAGCGGTAAATTTATTGAATTTAGTAAAGATACAAAAACTCATTTGACATTACATTTTCGTAAATTTAGATGGCCAATAACGATATTATTAGTATTTATAGTGGTAGCCAAAGTGGTGGTTAATTACCATATTTTATTGGTAAACAGTACGGTTAGGATGGTTGAGAACTATTGGTAGAGTTGCATTTCCTATTCTTAAACGCCTTGGTCGATTTGGTATGAAAACCGCTAAAGATGTGATAATGAATGAGCAGAAAATATTACCATCTCTGAAATCAAATGCATGATCTGAGTTAGGGAAAGTTCTACCTTGTGTTGCAGGTATGTTTCAAAAACAGGAACCAACACCGTGACCAACTCATAAATGTAAAAGACATCATAAACATATAAATAAACGAATGAAAGGTCATGGAACTATATTTCAAAAATGATTTGTATTAAATCTGAATTGTGTTTATTTGATAGACCATCTCTCCAAGCAGTAATTTAGATGAGTAACTTTGAAGACGTATTCCCGATGAATTCTATTATGGATAGTAGAACTGATATTGAATTTTATATTAATGGTTTCCAAACTGGATATCTAGATTTGAACGATACATTGTTAACTGTTCAGATCAAATTTGTAGATAAAGATAGAAAACCGTTGGGTGAACCTAGTGATGTTATACCAAATAATGTCTTGTTTCATACACTTTTTAAAGATGCAGTTCTCGGATTTAATAATATCAAGATTGAGGGTGGTAACAGTACATATATTCACAAAGCTCTAATAGAAACTATTATAAATTACAATAGCGATACCAAAAATACATGTTTAACTCCTATGGTTATGGTAGGGTTGATCCTACCATGTATATTAATCCTAGGGTTAAGGTAGTGATGACGATAGAAAAAAGTGGATTAAAGGATCGAAATTATTTACCATGTGCTCATCATTACAAATCGATTTTATGGATCAACCGAAATATTTACTCCCAGGCGTTAATGTACACGTTAGATTAAAAAGATCTGAGTCGGCATTATCACTAACAAGTGCTACCACTACACCAATTCTTCAATTAGTTGATGCAATATTATTGGTGAGAAGAGTTCGTGTTGAGCTCTCTGTATTAGCCGGTCATCAACTGGGGCTTAATTCTAAGCATGCAATATATCCATTAAAAACAAAAGAAATTGTTCAGTATAATGAAAAATATGGGTTATTTGGATAAAAACCTTAGTTGTGGTATAACTTTTGATGATTTTATAAACAAATATCTATTCTTTACATTAGTTTTGGCTCCCGATTTTGATTTAAATCAGATTCAATTACCTTAAAGTGGAAAATTACGATTAGATATAAAGTTTGCTAAAGTTTGTAATATATGGAGTATTTGAAAATGAGGTTCAAATAACTGCAAACAAAACCGTGTTGGTTTAAACAAACATTGTTTGTTTGAATGGTATAAATGTATAGGTAATTTATTATAATTTGTCATGGAGTTTTTCATGTATTATTAATACTATTGATGTAGTTCTGTTCAGGTCTATCGAATTGGAAAACAAATAGTAGGACATGAATTTGTAAGGGTTTTTCCTCTTGATAAAATTTCATATTTACGTAATAATCAAGCCATAATCGTCAATACTTATTCGTCTCATTTCGGTGGAGAACATTGGTTAGCAATATATATGAAACCTAGCAAGATATTTGTATTTGATCCTATGGGTTTCTATTATCCGGCTTTAATGGTTTCGAAACTGCAAATAATGGGTAAACCTATTGTCTATAATAAAACTATGTTTCAAAAACCATGGACCTTAACATGTGTTAAACATTGTTTATCTTGGATATTATCCAAGCGATTTGATGTTTAATAAATGTATTAATGTTCTGTTATGTTTTATTATTATTGTTATTATTATTATTATTATTATTATTATTATTATTATTATTATTATTATGTGTTTAATTAATTAATTTTAACAAAGCCAGTGCTAATGCGTGATTTACAAAGACACTGAATAATCATCACGTGATTTACACTGCATGATCATGACATGATTCACAACGCCAGTGCATGATAAGTGCATGATTAGTAACATGCATACACACTCAAGATTGTATGTAATTTACAAAGAAAACACATACATACTTCGTTTGTATGTGAGTTACAAAGAAAACACATACATACTTTTGTTTGTGTGTGATTTACAAAGAACACATGCCTAACTGCATGCATCATAACCTCTCACCTATATGTGTGTATTGCTAAAATGTGATTGGCTAAATCCTGAAAATTTAATTCTCTTCACAATTATTTCAAAAAACTTTTCACTGAAACCACAAATTTCAAAAATGAACAATAATATTATAAGAGCTCTATTGACGAATGAGGCCGGTAAATTATTTTTTATTTTATTTTCTATTATTATTTTATTTTTTAAATTTTTTTACAATTACCGAAATAAAAAATGAAATCGATGGAATTAATGAATTTGTTCTTGGTAATTTTATAATGTATTATTATTTATTTTAATATTATTTTAGAGAATCATGAAGTTGATAATGACGAAATTATTTTAATAGAAGATTGCGATGTTTCGGATATCGGTAAATTTATTTATTAAATTAATAAATTATTCAATGTTTTTTCAGAAATTATTAATGAAAGTATTACGGTTGATCTGTATGAAATTACGGATACACCAATTATTGCTATAGTTTTTATGGAGGATGATACCCACATTTCTGTGGATGCCCCCGTTTCCAGGGAAGATATGCTGTTGGATGCTCATGACGAAACATATTATAAAAAATGTAAGATTTTAATTTTTTTTAATATTTATTTTTAATGGCGACCATATGAAAATATTTAAGATAAAAGTTAATAATATGTGAAATATTATAATATCATTATTATGATACTTTAATTATCATTAATTTATAATAAGAATAGAATTATTAATTTACTAGATCTATTGAAATATTTTACGATATCTATTGAATTTTTTAAAGAGATTTCTACTTTTAATAAAGTATTTGAATCGACTTACGAACTACCTCCAAAAAGGAATTCTGTATCTGATGATGAATACGCTACCGCCCAACTAATTTGGATACACCAAAATTTCACTACAATGCTAGACTATATGCTAACTTACCTAAATTTAGACGTATTCCTCTTTGTAGACTATTTTCGGCAATTTCGCGCAAAGGCTATTGCTTACAATGGTTTAGAACCTCTGAATGTTTATGGAATTCCTGGTATGTCATGGGCGTCGCTCTCATGACATTAAAGGAACCTCTAGAACTTCTGCAGGACATGGAAATGTTTAATTTCTATGAGGGCGGAATACGGGGTGAGTTAACATTTGTTAACAAACATTATGTTGCAAGTTCTGAAGAAACAGAACTCTTGTATATTGATATTAATAATTTATATGGTTGGGCACTTAGTCAAAACATTCCGTATGGTGATTTTGTTTGGGTGCATAAGAATCTGAATGATGTGCTGAGTGAATGTGTGAATGTGAAAATTGAATTCCTTCCGTATATTTATACAATGGAAGTTGACATCAATATCCCTAGCGTGTACATCAGTATTTGAATGACTCTCCGCTTGCTCTGGAAACAAATGTGTCCGCCCAATTCAAAGGTTGAGAAGTTAATGCAAGAAGAACCAAGTTCTTCACTTGAGACTTCTCAAGCTGTATATAGAATTTGGTGCGGAAGTTGAGTGTATTCATAGAGCTATTAAATTTAATCAGGCACCTATTTTTAAAGATTATATTCAGAGAAATACAGATTTACGCTCAAACTCAAAGTGCGAACTTTATAGAGATTTATACAAATTATTTAATAATAGTTTATATGGGAAGTCCGTTGAGAATTTGAAAAAACGGATGAATTTAAGGCTATGCAATTCAGCTAAAAAGATGATTATATATGCCTCAAAACCGACTTTCAAAAAGTCCATTTAAATAGTAAATGATTTGATTTCTGCTCATCTGAACAAAGACTCTATTTGTTTAGACAGACCTAGCTACATCAGCCAATCAGTGCTAGACCGGTCTAAGCTGCGGATGTACCAATTACAATATAATGAATTGGTAAAATATAGATCCGAATTTGACTGTGATATTAATATCGTTTGCGGCGACACGGATTCGTTTTCCTTGAGGTTAAGCACTGTAACCTTGACATTCTTTTGCCGGCAATGATAAAGGACAACCTTTTAGATATCTCAAATTACGACCTGGCACATCCCTTATTCTCGAGGAAACTAGATTTAGTGATAGGAAAATTTAAAGACGAGAGTAAAGGTCTCTGGCATAAGTAATGGGTTTTCTTAAGACCCAAGTGCTATAGTTTTTTAGGTGAATCCGATACAATGAGGGCTAAAGGGGTGAATTTGTTGGGGACTGACAATAAACATCAGTCGTATTTGGATTGCTACAATAAGAACGTAGTATTCACAGTGCCTGAAAGTAGGGCAGGGACGCGAAACCACCAGCTGTATACTTTTAGAAATAGTAAAATCGCTTTGAGTAATAACGATAATAAGCAATTATGGGTGGAGAAAAATACCAGTATCGCATTTGGGCATTATTTTGGGGTTGCTGCCAATGATAGTGGCAAAGTAATAGATGACAGACCAGATTTATTGGATGAGCCGCTTTTCGGTGGTTTGAGCTCCAATTTTGACTATGCAACAGAATTCAGTGATAATGAAGATAATGTTGGGCAGCTTTTCGGTGGTTTAAGTCCCAGTTTTGCGGACAGTGATGAGAACATTGATATTGACAACGTGATGTTGTCAGATGGATTTAAATAAATATTTTATAAAAATCAGTATTTTGTTAAATATTTTTATTTATTTTGTTTTTTTTGGAAAACTTGTAATAATTTTCATTTTTATCATGAAAATTGTTATCTAGAAATATAATATAACTTTTATTATATTTCCATGAAGAAGTCCAGCGGGAAGAAACGTGAAAAATAACTTAACCGACATGATTTGCTTTTATATTTTGTAAATATATTTTTGTTTGTATTTATTATTATTAATTCATTGTTTTTTATTATAAGTAGTGATATTAATAATAATAATCGTAATAATAATCATAATAATCATATTAATATTAAAAATAATAATAATAAGTAATAATTATATTAATAATAAAATAGTATGTAATAATTAGAAAAATCATGTTAATAATAATAATATTAAAAATAAGTAATAATCATTTTCATTATAGTATATTAATAATAATATTAATAATAATTTTAATAATATTAATAATAACATTAATAATATTAATAATAATAATAGAATAAAAATAAAAATTTTTTAAAAAATACTATGACCTTGAGAAAATTTCGATGAGTCCTACAAAATTTATGGTCTTTGTCATATAAAAATTTGTACTTTTAAACTTAGAAAAAAATTTTTTACCGGAGGTAGGTTTATGTCTTTGTCCCAGTGGGCCGGTGGGGTAGCGGGCCTGTATACCACTAATTATATAATCAGGTCCTTACATAGCACGCCCGATAACGAAATCACAGGCTTTATTATATTATAGCAAGCATCAGATCAAGGTCAAATGACGTCATAGATCAAGTGACTTCATAAATTTGTTTAAATAATGTGGCCATTTTGAATTTTTGTTTTAATGAAATCGATATTTCAAATTTTTGTTTAAATTGACAGATTTCATTCGCTGAAAAGGTTTAGAATGGTGTTAGAAATAGAACAAAAAGTTAATTTTTAATCAGATTTAAGATAATTTTGCATTAAATAGTCGATTCTACTGTCAAATTCTATGCATTAAGGGGTTAAATGAATCTGTTAGTCAAATGGGGCCAGAATTGAATTTCTCCAAAAGTTAGTTTTCGACCAAACAACAACATATTTAAGCTAATTTCAATTTAAAAAATCGATTTTAATGTGAAAATCTATGAATTAAGAGCCAAATTTTTCTAATGAACTTATATGGTCAAAAATAGGTTCAGGATCAAATTTCGAATAAAAAGTCATATTTCAGTTTTATTTAGGCTAATTTTGCATTAAAATGTTGATTATAGTGTCAAAATCTATGAATTAAGAGCAAAAGTGTCTAATGAGCCTATAATGTCATAAGGAAGTTAGTATAGAATTTTAAACAAAAAGTGATACCAAACCACATAAAGTCAACCTTAATGTCAGTGATCAAATCTACTAGGCTTAGTGTTGTCTAACTATTTTCATAATAATTTTCGTTAAATCAATCAAAACGTTTGAGTATGACTTGGGTTTTAAAATGAGCATATGGATTGAAAAAAATATTGTCTATTTAACTGTTGGAGTAATTGGGTATATTATTATTATTAACATTATTATTATTATTTTTATTTTTATTATTGTTATTTTTATTACTATTATTAATCCTATAAAGAAAAGATGAGACAAGAGGAAGAATTAATTAATTTATTACCAAACACAATGAGCAGTGAGCAGAGCTCTCGTTTATTCATAAGATATAACGACCGTGTCACCTTAAAAGTGAGGTCAAGGTATTTAATATAATCATAGTTTTCGTTGTAACATCTCAAAAACTACATCATCGAAAATGAAGTCAATTAAACTGTGTGATGTTACGTGAATAATTATAGTATACGCGCACTGGTATTATATTTTTATGTCATTGGCTCTATTATTAGTTAGATGTTTACTTTTATTAAAATTGTAGAAACCTTCCACTCAGTTAGATTAAAGACACCCACCACGATGACCAACATACAAAATTCTATCAATACATTAAAATACTATATAAAAATATATCAACTAACATTAGGGGTTAAAGACGACTCCCACCAACTTTATAAAATCACATAAAACACATAAATAAAACTGTATCTTAGTTTCTGTATCTTTTCTTCAGCAATATCATTCGATTTATCTAAAATATATATTTAATTTAAATATTAAAAAATATTAAAAATATTAAATGTCATTATATTATCTATAGTCAAATCATGATTCAGGTTTGATATGATGGGTTAGGATGGTGGAAATGTTATAATCACGTTTTATTTAAGGGTCGATGATGAGTATGAAACCATCCAACAATGGTTTTTAGGTAAAGTTACGGAAATACTGATGATATGGTGTTTCTACGAGAGTAGATTATGGTATAATAGAATTATTTTAATGATGAAAATAAAATTATTAATTTGAATGGGAATCAAACTTAAATAGGTAATTAAAATGTTGATATCCTATAAAAATATCTCAATAAATCTTTCTGAAAATATATAAATTGAAGAAGATAAGTAAATAATATTTATTATTAATTGACAACTGATAATAACTAAATTTATCGCAACTCATTTTTTAAAATCCGTTTATCATGATTCTTCAATCGCTCCATACAACTATCGCATCCAAATTCTAAACGGAATAATTTCTGGAGAACAATAGATTAAATTAGTTAATAGCATTGGATAGAGCTACTTCATGTTCTGGATCATAATCATCATCATATGTTTTTGTTTGATCATAAACTGACTTTTGTGCAAAATTCAATGCTGACCCTTATGACTATACAGCTTTATTTTAATCCTTGAGGCATGGAATTTGACACTAAAATCGACTTTTGAATGCAATATTAGCCAAATCTGTTTAAAAATCGACTTTTTGTTCTATTTCTAACACCATTTTGAACTCTTTCATCGAAAACCTACTAAAATTACCCTGAAACCATGAAACCATGAGCCCAGATTCGACTTTTTCTTCTGAAATTAGCTTAAAAATAATGTTGTTTGAAAGAAATCCGACCATTTAAACCAAAATTTGAAATATTGATTTCATTAAAATAAAAATTCAAAATGGTGACCACTTTATTACAACTAAAATTCAAACTAAATTTCATATAAATAAGATACAAAATAGCAACTTTTTATAAACAAATTTATCGATGACGCCATTTGAACTAGACCTGTGATGTCATGTTACCTTTTATCTATGATTTCATTTGACCCTGAACACACACGTATTATGATGTAATAATATATGTGGTTGTGTAACCGAGTGTGTTACATGAAATCCGATGATTATGTAACAATGTGTGTGGTTATATCCTCACTACCGACTGATGATTGCGTAATACATACACTCGGGGTGTAACACCTCCCCTTGAGATAGTGCGCTCATAGTGTACTGCTTGAAAGCCTTTAAATGCTATTGTTAAAACTAAATTCATTATTTAAGTTTAATTAAAGTGAAATTTTTCTTAAGACATTTTATTTATCAAATGTTTACTGGAATAGAACGAAAATTCAAAGTGCAGAAAAGCAATTAATCTGTGATATTTGAGATCCGCTCAAGCATACAGTTATGAGGTTAGTGGTTATCTCTCT